>RPFO01001162.1:5000-120000 GCA_009746045.1 Mesostigma viride | reverse complement strand
CACGTGAAGGCTACAAAGGCCCTTTCGGGAGCCTGCTCTTGGTTGTCTGGCCAGTCACTGCTTGGATGAGGGCGCCTATATCGTTGTGGGACCTGTCTCCTGCCGCTTTGGAGTGTGACCTGCTCATTTTACCCAGCAGTGAGGACTGGGAGTTTGTGTGTGTGAATGGTATACTGCTGACGATGCTGGGCATGAAGGTAGTATTGGACTTGGACAGGAACTTGCTGGCACCAGTCTCTGTAGGCCCACATGTATTCTCCTGCAAGGAAGAAAAGTGTGGGCACCGCAGAGACACGTTGTCAATACATATGTGAATCTGGATGCACAGCAACGCAAGATCAGCGAGGCGTCCGAGCTGGCACACCTACGCCAGCAGCATAAGATGGTTATTTCTTCTGGGTGAGGCAGGATGGAGTGTTGTCCAGGAGGTAGCAAGTTATGAGCTAGTACAAATTATGACCTCGTACCCTGCGAACCACGGATAGCCAGGTTGGTATTAGAACCAAAACAGTATCAAATCTAGCATAGATTGGACTGGAGCTGCCACATCCATCGTCTTGAGTGGCACTAGACGCAGGGTCCCAGCGGACTGATGTCACCCACACAAACAAGAAGTTATGAGCCATTTCCACTTATAACTGAATACCTCTTCAGGCCACATGTTAGCGACGTTATGTTAGAACGAAGGCTGTCTCAAAAGACCAAGGCATTCTCATACACCCACTCTGGGTGCACCAAATAGTGTGCAACTTTGTACCTTCGTGCTCAGTGGGTTGCTGCCGTTAGTGTCGGCGCTGGTGGCCGGCGGCGGGGTGTTGTAGTCCCTGTCGCGGCTGTTGTCCCGCTGGAACACGAACGAGCGCGCGCCCGCGGTTCCCGACGACTGCTTCACGCCGGACGGCTGGGAGGCCGACACACCTGCTGAGGGCGCCTTCTTCATGAAGGACTGCTAGGGACGGAGTGGCAGCGGGAAACAGCCGCGTCTCGGGGTGCATGCAATGTTAGGGCGGGTACAGCCAGCAGTACGTGGCCAGCATATGATGGATGCCCACGCAAAGGCCGCCATCAACCATATTGGCATTTCGAGTATTTGGATTCTGCCCCCACATCTGCATCACACATTGCAACACTAAGAAGTTGCACTGGCTTCCCTGTTCTACAGTACGGGCCTCTACCTGTATAGATAGCAGCTCATAGTCACTACATACGAGCAGAAGGGACGTGCCTCTAACATTGCCACGCATGGCCACGGCGCCAGCGGGAGCTTACCGGTGCTCGCTGCAGCGCCTTCTGCATGGCTGACGTTACAGTGGTGGCGCCGATGGTGGGCGCAGGCTTGCCTTTGGCAGATCCCGCTGCTTTGTTTGGGGGAACTGCACGGTACAGGGGTCAACACGAGCCAAGTGGGGCGAGAAGTTTATTTCCTGCCAGCACAGTGCCAACGCCTGAGTAGCTACCATTTGCAAGACTTGGAACAGTAGAGTCGGCACAAAGATGCCATTTCGTAGAGGAAGGTTGCACCATCCGTCTTAGGAAGGATAACCTACTGACAAAGTCTTGACATCAACAGGTTTGTGCACTGTCCAGGGGGAAGCGCGAGGGAGTTGCCACGCCGAGTACCTTTTCCCTTTGTGTTCGCGATGGGGGCGGGCTGCGAGTTGGCACGTGGGTTGATGATGAAGCCCAGGAACTCCTGCGACTGGCTGTCGATGGGCGTGGAGAAGATGGAGCTCGACTCCTCCTGCGACTCCTGCAGCACCGCGCAGGCAAGTAAGAAGAACCCATGCGCCAGCGAGGGGAAGATGTCAGGAGCGCCTTGCGGCCATCGGAAGCATGCACAATGCCCATGGTTATGCTGTGAGCAAGGCGAGGCTGGATGAGAAAAGGATCAAGAAAAAAGCCAGCCTCAAGATCACAGACAGCTTTTCCCCGAGCCGAGGCGAGGGGCAACGTCCTCCCGGGCAATAGGCCCCATGGGTACTTGTTAACGGGGCATGTGTGGCACATCAAACTCAACATCACACACCCGGTGTTTCTCCAGCATGCGCTTGCGCTCCCACCGCGAGTGGCTGTTGTCGAAACCCAGCTCTTCCTCCTCGTCCTCCTCCTCCTCCCCGTCCTCTTCGTCGTCCTCCT
The DNA here is from genome assembly GCA_009746045.1 of Mesostigma viride. Classification (NCBI taxonomy): domain Eukaryota; kingdom Viridiplantae; phylum Streptophyta; class Mesostigmatophyceae; order Mesostigmatales; family Mesostigmataceae; genus Mesostigma; species Mesostigma viride. The sequence goes on along the minus strand of RPFO01001162.1, from coordinate 117,864 downwards.
CATCCCCAGCCTCCTCCTCACCCTCCCCACCAGCATCCTCCTCCGCCTCTGCCTCACACCCAGCAGTGCCTTCACCGTCGTCGCTGCCTCCATGGTCTCCAACCCCCCCGCTGCCGCCGCCACTACCATCCGCATCCCTCCCCCCCTTGCCATTCGCCTTGTGCTTGGCCTTGTCCCTCCCCTCCAGTGAGCACCCAGGCCTCTTCCTCCCCCCCCACTGCCCCACGCCGCACCAGGTCCGCCACCCCCATCCCATCCATGGCGTCGTCCTGCGCGCGCAGCAGCTGGTTGTAGAGCGCCGCGTGGCCGCTGCTGGCACCTGCGCCGCCCTCGCCCGCGCCCACGCCCTCACTGTCACTGTCCGCGCTCGCGATCAGGTCCGATGCGTCGCCCTCGGCCGCATCGCCGCTCTCCTCCTCGTCGTCAGCGTCCCTCCCGCCCCCAGAGTGGTCCGAATGCAGCCCCCCCCCAAGCCCTCCTCATCCTCGTCCTCTGCCATATCATCCACCAACGGGATGTGGCGACCCACCGCTGTTGCCAGAGCGACCGCCTTGCCGCTGCAGAGAGATTTGCTGCTGCCCAAGCAGGCATCTCCTCTCGACCCTGACTCCCTCGCCTTCTCTGTTGCCTTGGTGCCGGCGGCCTCATTACCCCTCCCCGTGCGTGCTGGATGTGGGTTGGCAGCCCCGATCGGCCACCCGGCGGCTCCACTTGCAGCTGCTTCCTCGCGCGCGCATGTGGGCAGGTCTTCCCCTGGCAGCGATGCGCCACCTTTGCTGGTGCCGCCTTTGCTGGCGCTGCCGGTGCCAGAGGCAGCCACTGCCGTCCCATCGGCGTCGCAGCTCCCATGGCCAGAGGCAGCCGCGGGCCCCCCTTGTTCGCACGGTGTCGACGCGCCAGCTTGCGACCCCAGCGGCAGGTTGCGCGAGCACATTCCGCTCAGCAGGTCCTGGCATGCAGCGAGATGGCGACAATGGCAAAGTCACGGCCGGGCAAGTCCAGTTGGAGACAGTGGCAAAGTAAGGGTGGAGTGGAGGTTGCCAGACGTACGCGACCAGCCTAGCACGCCCACATGCATGCGGGAATCAAGCACGCCCCCACGTATGCGAGATGAAGCAGGCCGTGGTGGTGCAGGACCCAGGGCAGAGGGATGAGGGCGTGGGAAGAGGGATGGTGGCGTGAGAAGCTGGGATTCATGGCCATGTGTGCAAGCACCCTCTCATCGTCACGACGAGACAGAAAATTTTATCACAGTAGTTTGCATGTGCGGGCTGCAGGTGCATAGCAGATGCATGCATGGGACGCACAGCAAGGCTTCCACAGTGTGTTATCAAGACAGCCATCCCAGGGGCCTGGACATACACAACAGAGATGAGAGCGCTCTGAGGTCTGCAGGCCAGCGGGCACCCGTCACGACTGGTGGCGGCAGGAGTCCTGCGCGGCATGAATCTGTGCAAGAGCACCTGGCATGCCTTTTCACAACCAACGGGGGCCCCAGAACCTGTCACGCTGCCCACAGGGAGGGTGCAGAGTAATGCCTGGAAGCCACATAAAATTGCCCGATTGCAACGCGTGGTGGTGCACCTGGGTGTCCTGCACTTGAGTGTGGAAGTCGTCCTCCTGCGTCAGTTCCGCTGCGTGGTTGCTTGCTGCGGCGACCTCACCAGCCCGCTGCAGCACCGGAGCACCTTCCACCTGCAGTGAGTGAGAGGACCGCACACCCGCGCGGCCGAGCCAGAGTAAGATAAGCCCTTATGGTACCAGTCAGATGGCCTGAGCGGCCTGGCATTACGTGCCCGACAGCCCAAACAGCGCGATGATCGCCGCGCCCATACTCCCCCCGTGTGAGGATCGCCGCGACCATACTCCCCCCGTGTGATGATCGCCGCGCCCATACTCCCCCCGTGTGATGATCGCCGCGCCCATACTCCCCCCGTGTGATGATCGCCGCGCCCATACTCCCCCCGTGTGATGATCGCCGCGCCCATACTCCCCCCGTGTGATGATCGCCGCGCCCATACTCCCCCCGTGTGATGATCGCCGCGCCCATACTCCCCCGAGTGATGATCGCCGCGCCCATACTCCCCCGTGTGATGATCGCCGCGCCCATACTCCCCCCGTGTGATGATCGCCGCGCCCATACTCCCCCGTGTGATGATCGCCGCGCCCATACTCCCCCCGTGTGATGATCGCCGCGCCCATACTCCCCCCGAGTGATGATCGCCGCGCCCATACTCCCCCCGTGTGATGATCGCCGCGCCCATACTCCCCCCGTGTGATGATCGCCGCGCCCTTACTCCCCCGTGTGATGATCGCCGCGCCCATACTCCCCCCGTGTGATGATCGCCGCGCCCATACTCCCCCGAGTGAACTGTAGACGATGGGGACAGGCGGACCCAGCCAGCCACGCAGTCTGCAGATTGTGCGTCTACCTAACCTCCCTCAAGATACTGTAGTAGTGTAGTAGTATAGTTGCATAGTAGTGTAGTAGTATAGTAGTAAAGGATATCCAGAGGCAACGCTTGCGCAGGAGGCACCAAGACTATTTCCTGAGCACCTACAAATAATGATCACGACGGACATGACGCAGGCGGCAAGCTCAACCACTACGCACGTGGAGGCAGCAGCGATACCCGCGCATCCTGAAATGTGATAGCACTGCCATCCTGGAACGCGATAGAGCTGCCATCCCAAACAGCAAGGTGCAAACCTGCCAAGTGGCTGTCGCATCTATGGGCACTGCCCCACCCACGGCTTCTGTGGCCTCCTGCACACAATCCACTGTTCCGCAGCCACAGGCAGCCAGCAATGGGGCCGGTACAGCCGAAGCCTACCAAATCCCATCTGCTTGCATCCGCGGCTCTGCGTATGTCACCCTGGGCCGCCTCCGCTGTGAGGCATGCACGACCCTGACACCCAGCACAAGCCAACGCACCACCCATCGAACGCCGCACACCCGCCGTATTCCACCTCGTGCCCCTGCAACCCACCTTGTCTCCCCCTGCCGCTCCATCGGCCTTGGGTGAGTCCGCTTCGCCAGCATCGGCCTTGGGCACAGCCGCCTGCTTGGCGGGGGACACGGCCCTGGTCACCAACAGCTCTTCCTCGCCGTCATCCGACAGGTCGTCATCATCATCTGCCCCTGCACCCGCGCCGGTTGCCTTAATCGCCCAGGGCAGCTTCAGAGGGGGGGCGGCTGGCTTGGCGAGGCCGGCCGCAGCAGCCATTGCACTGTGGGGCCAGGGGTTGTCGATGGGCAGGGCGCACAGGGGGGGGTGACAGGATGAGGACGACAGACTTTGCTCGCAGTGCCCGCTTACCACCTGGCACTGCACTCAAGCAAGAGCGGTTGGTGTGGGTGAGCTGGCCAGCATCGCACGCGCGGGCGCATGTGCCAGGGTGGGGGGTCGTGCGTGGGCCACGACGGGTGGGCCACGACGGGGCTCGGTGTGCGTGACGCATGGGAGCGGTGCCCCTGCCTCTGGCCGCATCCAGCCAGGGTGCCAGCGACACAAGGCTCACATGGACCAGTGCAACGCAGCCAATGGTGGGCGCCACAGAGACAGGCACATTCGCTACGCCGAAACAACGCCAAGCATGGACCAGCGCAACGCAGCCGATGGTGGGCGCCACAGAGACAGGCACACTCGCTACGCCAAAACAACGCCAAGCATGGACCAGCGCAACGCAGCCAACGGTGGGCGCCAGAGAGACAGGCACACTTGCTACGCCGAAACAACGCCAAGCATGGACCAGCGCAACGCAGCCGATGGTGGGCGCCAGAGAGACAGGCACACTCGCTACGCCGGAACAACGCCAAGCATGGACCAGCGCAACGCAGCCGATGGTGGGCACCAGAGAGACAGGCACATTCGCTACGCCGGAACAACGCCAAGCATGGACCAGCGCAACGCAGCCGATGGTGGGCACCAGAGAGACAGGCACATTCGCTACCCCCGAAACAACGCCAAGCATGGACCAGCGCAACGCAGCCGATGGTGGGCACCAGAGAGACAGGCACATTCGCTACCCCCGAAACAACGCCAAGCATGGACCAGCGCAACGCAGCCGATGGTGGGCGCCAGAGAGACAGGCACATTCGCTACGCCGAAACAGTGCCAAGCACTTTCATGCAGCCCCATGTTGAAGCTGTGATGTACTTGGCAATGTTGTGCATGCCATACATTTGCGCCAAAAAGCCAGAACCGTCCACGTGGCAAGCATAAGAGCCACCTGGATGGGTGCATGGTTCTCATGTGGGTGTGGCAGGGTGCCTGCCTTCTGGGATCTCCTAGCCAAAACGGACACTTGCACGCATGGTTCTAGCCCACCCGGCGCCCTGACCTGCCGGCGGCGGGCTTGCTGGTTGCTGGCGGACGCCCCAGCTCGGCGGCCACGTCCTGCGCGCGCGCCCGCAGCTTGTCAACCAGGCTGCTGATGGCGTTGTGGCGCACCTTGGGGGGGCACACCACCGGGGCGGCGATGCCCGCTGCATACCAGTGGGGAGGGGGGCCATGAAGGGCAATGGGCGAGGTAAGGGGAATGCGCATGGGCAAATCAGTTTTCCAGAAACAAAGGGTGGGCGTATGAGGTGCGGGCGTGACAAGGGTGAACCAAGGCGGTAGCGGCGGCTCTGTCGGCTGCCACCGCGGGTGGGGTGCGTCCGCGTGCTGCTGGTCGCGCGCGTCGCCAGCACGTGCTGGCTGGCGCCTGCCTCATGAGCGCGCGAGCGCGTGCGCGGGGAATGCGGGGCGGTCACAAGGAACCAAGTCCAGCACACCCAAACCAGGCCCTGGCGTGCAGCACACCCAAACCAGGCCCTGACGTGCAGCACACCCAAACCAGGCCCTGACGTGCAGCACACCCAAACCAGGCCCTGGCGTGCAGCACACCCAAACCAGGCCCTGACGTGCAGCACACCCAAACCAGGCCCTGGCGTGCAGCACACCCAAACCAGGCCCTGGCGTGCAGCACACCCAAACCAGGCCCTGGCGTGCAGCACACCCAAACCAGGCCCTGACGTGCAGCACACCCAAACCAGGCCCTGACGTGCAGCACACCCAAACCAGGCCCTGGCGTGCAGCACACCCAAACCAGGCCCTGGCGTGCAGCACACCCAAACCAGGACCTGGCGTGCAGCACACCTAAACCAGGCCCTGACGTGCAGCACACCCAAACCAGGCCCTGGGGTGCAGCACACCCAAACCAGGCCCTGACGTGCAGCACACCCAAACCAGGCCCTGACGTGCAGCACACCCAAACCAGGCCCTGGCGTGCAGCACACCCAAACCAGGCCCTGGCGTGCAGCACACCCAAACCAGGCCCTGACGTGCAGCACACCCAAACCAGGCCCTGACGTGCAGCACACCCAAACCAGGCCCTGGCGTGCAGCACACCTAAACCAGGCCCTGACGTGCAGCACACTCAAACCAGGCTGTGACGTGCAGCACACCCAAACCAGGCCCTGGCATGCAGCACACCCAAACCAGGCCCTGGCGTGCAGCACACCTAAACCAGGCCCTGACGTGCAGCACACCCAAACCAGGCCCTGACGTGCAGCACACCCAAACCAGGACCTGACGTGCAGCACACCCAAACCAGGCCCTGGCGTGCAGCACACCCAAACCAGGCCCTGACGTGCAGCACACCCAAACCAGGACCTGGCGTGCAGCACACCCAAACCAGGCCCTGGCGTGCAGCACACCTAAACCAGGCCCTGACGTGCAGCACACCTAAACCAGGCCCTGGCATGCAGCACACCTAAACCAGGCCCTGGCGTGCAGCACACCCAAACCAGGCCCTGACGTGCAGCACACCAAAACCAGGCCCTGCCGTGCAGCACACCCAAACCAGGCCCTGGCGTGCAGCACACCCAAACCAGGCCCTGACGTGCAGCACAACCAAACCAGGCCCTGACGTGCAGCACACCAAAACCAGGCCCTGCCGTGCAGCACACCCAAACCAGGCCCTGGCGTGCAGCACACCCAAACCAGGCCCTGACGTGCAGCACACCCAAACCAGGCCCTGGCATGCAGCACACCTAAACCAGGCCCTGGCGTGCAGCACACCCAAACCAGGCCCTGACGTGCAGCACACCCAAACCAGGCCCTGGCGTGCAGCACACCCAAACCAGGCCCTGGCGTGCAGCACACCCAAACCAGGCCCTGACGTGCAGCACACCCAAACCAGGCCCTGACGTGCAGCACACCGAAACCAGGCCCTGGCGTGCAGCACACCCAAACCAGGCCCTGGCGTGCAGCACACCCAAACCAGGCCCTGACGTGCAGCACACCCAAACCAGGCCCTGACGTGCAGCACACCCAAACCAGGCCCTGGCGTGCAGCACACCCAAACCAGGCCCTGCCGTGCAGCACACCCAAACCAGGCCCTGGCGTGCAGCACACCCAAACCAGGCCCTGACGTGCAGCACACCCAAACCAGGCCCTGGCGTTCAGCACACCCGAACCAGGCCCTGGCGTGCACCACACCCAAACCAGGACCTGACGTGCAGCACACCCAAACCAGGCCCTGACGTGCAGCACACCCAAACCAGGCCCTGGCGTGCAGCACACCCAAACCAGGCTCTGACGTGCAGCACACCCAAACCAGGCTCTGACGTTCAGCACACCCAAACCAGGCCCTGACGTGCAGCACACCCAAACCAGGCCCTGACGTGCAGCACACCCAAACCAGGCCCTGGCGTGCAGCACACCCAAACCAGGCCCTGCCGTGCAGCACACCCAAACCAGGCCCTGGCGTGCAGCACACCCAAACCAGGCCCTGACGTGCAGCACACCCAAACCAGGCCCTGGCGTGCAGCACACCCAAACCAGGCCCTGGCGTGCAGCACACCTAAACCAGGCCCTGGCATGCAGCACACCCAAACCAGGCCCTGGCGTGCAGCACACCCAAACCAGGCCCTGGCGTGCAGCACACCCAAACCAGGCCCTGACGTGCAGCACACCCAAACCAGGCCCTGACGTGCAGCACACCCAAACCAGGTCCTGACGTGCAGCACACCCAAACCAGGCCCTGGCGTGCAGCACACCCAAACCAGGCCCTGGCGTGCAGCACACCCGAACCAGGCCCTGACGTGCAGCACACCCAAACCAGGCCCTGACGTGCAGCACACCCAAACCAGGCCCTGGCGTTCAGCACACCCGAACCAGGCCCTGGCGTGCACCACACCCAAACCAGGACCTGACGTGCAGCACACCCAAACCAGGCCCTGACGTGCAGCACACCCAAACCAGGCCCTGGCGTGCAGCACACCCAAACCAGGCTCTGACGTGCAGCACACCCAAACCAGGCTCTGACGTTCAGCACACCCAAACCAGGCCCTGACGTGCAGCACACCCAAACCAGGTCCTGACGTGCAGCACACCCAAACCAGGCCCTGACGTGCAGCACACCCAAACCAGGCCCTGACGTGCACCACACCCAAACCAGGACCTGACGTGCAGCACACCCAAACCAGGCCCTGGCGTGCAGCACACCCAAACCAGGCCCTGGCGTGCAGCACACCCAAACCAGGCCCTGACGTGCAGCACACCCGAACCAGGCCCTGACGTGCAGCACACCTAAACCAGGCCCTGACGTGCAGCACACCCGAACCAGGCCCTGGCGTGCAGCACACCTAAACCAGGCCCTGACGTGCAGCACACCCAAACCAGGACCTGACGTTCAGCACACCCGAACCAGGCCCTGACGTGCAGCACACCCAAACCAGGCCCTGACGTGCAGCACACCCAAACCAGGACCTGACGTGCAGCACACCCAAACCAGGCCCTGACGTGCAGCACACCCAAACCAGGCCCTGACGTGCAGCACACCCAAACCAGGCCCTGACGTGCAGCACACCCAAACCAGGCCCTGACGTGCACCACACCCAAACCAGGCCCTGACGTGCACCACACCCAAACCAGGACCTGACGTGCAGCACACCCAAACCAGGCCCTGGCGTGCAGCACACCCAAACCAGGCCCTGGCGTGCAGCACACCCAAACCAGGCCCTGACGTGCAGCACACCCAAACCAGGCCCTGGCGTGCAGCACACCTAAACCAGGCCCTGACGTGCAGCACACCCAAACCAGGACCTGACGTTCAGCACACCCGAACCAGGCCCTGGCGTGCAGCACACCCAAACCAGGCCCTGGCGTGCAGCACACCCAAACCAGGCCCTGACGTTCAGCACACCCGAACCAGGCCCTGGCGTGCAGCACACCCAAACCAGGCCCTGACGTGCAGCACACCAAAACCAGGCCCTGACATGCAGCACACCCAAACCAGGCCCTGACGTGCACCACACCCAAACCAGGTCCTGGCGTGCAGCACAGCCAAACCAGGCCCTGACGTGCAGCACACCCAAACCAGGCCCTGCCGTGCAGCACACCCAAACCAGGCCCTGCCGTGCAGCACACCCAAACCAGGCCCTGGCATGCAGCACACCCAAACCAGGCCCTGGCGTGCAGCACACCCAAACCAGGACCTGACGTGCAGCACACCCAAACCAGGTCCTGACGTGCAGCACACCCAAACCAGGCCCTGCCGTGCAGCACACCCAAACCAGGACCTGACGTGCAGCACACCCAAACCAGGCCCCGACGTGCAGCACACCCAAACCAGGCCCTGGCGTGCAGCACACCCAAACCAGGCCCTGACGTGCAGCACACCCAAACCAGGCCCTGGCGTGCACCACACCCAAACCAGGACCTGACGTGCAGCACACCCAAACCAGGCCCTGACGTGCAGCACACCCAAACCAGGTCCTGGCGTGCAGCACACCCAAACCAGGCCCTGGCGTGCAGCACACCCAAACCAGGCCCTGGCGTGCAGCACACCCAAACCAGGACCTGACGTGCAGCACACCCAAACCAGGCCCTGGCGTGCAGCACACCCAAACCAGGACCTGACGTGCAGCACACCCAAACCAGGCCCTGACGTGCAGCACACCCAAACCAGGCCCTGACGTGCAGCACACCCAAACCAGGCCCTGACGTGCAGCACACCCAAACCAGGCCCTGCCGTGCAGCACACCCAAACCAGGCCCTGGCGTGCAGCACACCCAAACCAGGCCCTGGCGTGCAGCACACCCAAACCAGGCCCTGACGTGCAGCACACCCAAACCAGGCCCTGACGTGCAGCACACCCGAACCAGGCCCTGACGTGCAGCACACCCAAACCAGGCCCTGACGTGCAGCACACCTAAACCAGGCCCTGACGTGCAGCACACCCAAACCAGGCCCTGGCGTGCAGCACACCTAAACCAGGCCCTGGCGTGCAGCACACCCAAACCAGGCCCTGGCGTGCAGCACACCCAAACCAGGACCTGCCGTGCAGCACACCCAAACCAGGCCCTGGCGTGCAGCACACCCAAACCAGGCCCTGGCGTGCAGCACACCCAAACCAGGACCTGACGTGCAGCACACCCAAACCAGGCCCTGGCGTGCAGCACACCCAAACCAGGCCCTGACGTGCAGCACACCCAAACCAGGCCCTGACGTGCAGCACACCCAAACCAGGACCTGACGTGCAGCACACCCAAACCAGGCCCTGGCGTGCAGCACACCCGAACCAGGCCCTGGCGTGCAGCACACCCAAACCAGGCCCTGCTGTGCAGCACACCCAAACCAGGACCTGACGTTCAGCACACCTAAACCAGGCCCTGGCGTGCAGCACACCCAAACCAGGACCTGACGTTCAGCACACCCGAACCAGGCCCTGGCGTGCAGCACACCCAAACCAGGCCCTGACGTTCAGCACACCCAAAGCAGGCCCTGACGTGCAGCACACCCAAACCAGGCCCTGGCGTGCAGCACACCCAAACCAGGATCTGACGTGCAGCACACCCAAACCAGGCCCTGGCGTGCAGCACACCCAAACCAGGCCCTGACGTGCAGCACACCCAAACCAGGCTCTGACGTTCAGCACACCCAAACCAGGCTCTGACGTTCAGCACACCCAAACCAGGACCTGACGTGCAGCACACCCAAACCAGGCCCTGACGTGCAGCACACCCAAACCAGGCCCTGGCGTGCAGCACAGCTAAACCAGGCCCTGACGTGCAGCACACTCAAACCAGGCTGTGACGTGCAGCACACCCGAACCAGGCCCTGGCGTGCAGCACACCCAAACCAGGCCCTGACGTGCAGCACACCCAAACCAGGCTCTGACGTTCAGCACACCCAAACCAGGCTCTGACGTTCAGCACACCCAAACCAGGACCTGACGTGCAGCACACCCAAACCAGGACCTGACGTGCAGCACACCCAAACCAGGCCCTGACGTGCAGCACACCCAAACCAGGCCCTGGGGTGCAGCACACCCAAACCAGGCCCTGACGTGCAGCACACCCAAACCAGGCCCTGACATGCAGCACACCCAAACCAGGCCCTGACGTTCAGCACACCCGAACCAGGCCCTGACGTGCAGCACACCCAAACCAGGCCCTGACGTGCAGCACACCTAAACCAGGCCCTGACGTGCAGCACACCTAAACCAGGCCCTGACGTGAAGCCGTGAGACCGCGGGTTCAAACACTGCACCTTGTCAACAAACGGGCCTTGAGGGGGGTGAGGGTCACAATACAAGGCTTGAACCCATGTAGCCAACGGGTGGCTCGGAAGGTAGTCATTGGCGCAAAATGCAACTTTAGGCCCCGCGCTGCCTCAGGACTAGGCTGCTCTGTGCCACCCCCCAATCCTACTTTCCAGCCTAACGGAGCTCAGAACTAGGTAATGTTTATCCTCAGTCGTGGTGGACTGGACACAAAAACTAGAATGCCGTAATGGCACACAAGATTCCCCCTTGCGATTCAGGCCGCTCACATTGCATGTGGCACGCCACTGTCATGCCATACGGTGAGTCGTCATGCCGCCTTGCGCTTAGTAATCTCAGTCCCGAGACAATGCACACAACTGCCAGGTGGACGTGTTAGAAGTAGGCGGGGCAACAGTGCTGCCTGGACACACGGGGTCGCAAGGCGAGGGTGGGGTCGCCGTGGGAGCCGTTGGCCCCGACACACGCGATGGGAGAGGAGATATCATGCAGCCGCTGGTAGTGGGCGGATGTGGCACATGTCAAGTCCCTAGAGGTTGAACGGATGGGTGATGGGTGATGGCGGCGGCAGTGGGCGGGTAAGGTGGGGTAAGGTGGGTGGGTGGGTGGGTGGGTGGGTGGGTGGGTGGGTGGGTGGGTGGGTGGGTGGGTGGGTGGGTGGGGCCTTCTCACCAGCGCAGTACCGCTGCATAATCATGTACATGTAACCTATTCCGTTCGGGCTGGCGGGTGATGAGTTGGACCGGGGCCATCAGAGACAGGGTTGCAATTGAAAGGATGTGACCGCAGGTAAGGACATGACTGTCCCGTGTGCCAACCGCCGCTCTGTCGTGCACGGCACCTGGCTGCCCCTCCACACCGCAGCAGCGATTGGGCGTGGGTAAACATGGCTTGGCAATAGAGTGAGGAAACGAGCGGCTGACGGTGCAAGCGAAAATTATGTAAGCAAAATACGTGGTGCATGTGCGGCCACCGGTCCCAGTCGTGGGCGGCGCGGGCGTACCTCGCAGCATCTTCTGGGTGCCCCAGTCTACCTCCTTGCGCTCCTGGCGCGTCCGCTGCACACGGCCACGCAGAACATGCACGTCCAGCCAGCCAGCCAGCCAGCCAGCCAGCCAGCCAGCCAGCCAGCCAGCCAGCCAGCCAGCCAGCCAGCCAGCCAGCCAGCCAGCCAGCCAGCCAGCCAGCCAGCCAGCCAGCCAGCCAGCCAGCCAGCCAGCCAGCCAGCCAGCCAGCCAGCCAGCCAGCCAGCCAGCCAGCCAGCCAGCCAGCCAGCCAGCCAGCCAGCCAGCCAGCCAGCCAGCCAGCCAGCCAGCCAGCCAGCGAGCGAGGCGGAGCGCTTCAGTGGCACAGACCGAGAGATGGAGCGGATGTGCATTGGCTTGAGCAAGGCAAACAGAGGATGCCAGCATCCAACTGCAAGCCCTTATCATCCTTTTGCGGCCTACACGTAAGGGCAAGCTTGGGGCTGGCTGTTAGGTCTGGTCTGCTGCTGCCTGGTGCAAAGCACCCATCACCCATTGGCACATGCGATCGTTCCTATGAAGCAGGCCTGCCTATGCGGTAGCAACCGCACAGGACGAACTGTGCACAATCGGCCTCTACATGCACATTCTATGTACATGTGACGTGAAATGTGACGCCCAGCCTATGTTGTCGTCAGCCTATGTATTTATAACGTGAGACGCCCAGCTAAATTCAACGCGAAGGTATACTCCCCGTGATGACTTGAGGGCAGGTATCTCCCTCGTCGGACTAGGGCAGAGGCATCACCATCATGCTGACTAGAGTGGAGGCATCCCCCTCGTGCGGACTAGAGCGGAGGAGTCACCCTCGTGCTGACCAGAGCGGAGGCATAACCCTTGCGGGACTAGAGCGGAGGCATCCCCCTCATGCGAACTAGAGCAGAGGCGTCACCCACGTGCTGACCAGAGCGGAGGCATCACCCTCGTGCAGACTAGATCGGAGGCATCACCCTCGTGCAGACTATAGTGGAGGCATCACCCTCGTGCGGATTAGAGCGGAGGCATCACCCTTGCGCTCTCTGGGCGTGACTACCCTGTGGAGCCCTTTGAACCTGCGTTCCCTAAACTTTCGACAGCTTCGGTAATATAAGTTAGGAAACTGACTATGTTGTGTGAAATTGATGGGACGATTTTTTGGCCACAGACGATCATGCAAAAGCCTCCCAAGCCGAAAGAGGTCTCAAGAAGTAGCCCACCGGCAAGCATCTTGCAGAGCTTTGGCATCTGCAGCGTTTCCAGGGCAAGTAGTTACCTTTTTCCCCTGTTCCTTTCCACAGCCGAGCTCCTCGTCACTGTCAGGTAGGCATTCACGCGCCCGCGTCACCTCTGACTCCAACTCGTCTTCCTCGTCAACATCTTCCAGTTCCTCAGCTTCTTCTTCCTCCCTCTCCAACGCCAATTCCTCGTCCTGCTCCTCCACCTCTTCTGCCTCCTCGTCTTCATAAGCGCCCGTGCCGTCCATAAGGTCGTCCTCGTCGGTGTCCTGGCCGCCAGCATCGGAATCTGTCCCTGCCAAACTGCCGCTTCTAATCGCAGCACGTTTGGAGGGCTGCTGCCTGGACGCCTCGTCTACACCGTGTGCAAGAGTCCCCTGTATTTTCTTGCTGTTGCCATCGAGACTAAGCTTCCGAGGTGGGCTGTCGGTTTCCCTATCCTCTCCTCCGTCGGCCGGTGCAGAGGGAAAGCTAGCCAAAACAGAAGCTTCCTTGCGCTCTGCGGCTTTTTCAGAGGTCTTAATCTTTTTTGGCTCTCGGAGTTTATTCAAGCGACGCCGAGGTTGTGGCATTGGTGCCATTTCTTCGGCGACCTCCACATCGTCAAAAATGTCAGCTGCCTCCATAGCGCTGCGCAGTTTCTAGGTGATATCAACAGCACCAACCAGGTCACTTCTAACTACTTCCTCGTCGAAATATTTCACGTTCTTCCCCGAATCAGTAACGTGGAAGCATGCTCACTAACGCAGTTCTCCATGCTTCAACGGGTGACGCGGTGACAGATCGAGCCCGTGGCAGGTATACGGGTTGTTGGCCTTGGCCTAACCTCCCGAGCAATGGCGCCAATAAGCCAAAATCGAAATTTTTAATTTTCGCGCTGAAATTTGACCGGTTTTGATAAGCGGCATGTCACGGGATCGACGCCTGCTCTGGTCTACATACGGTCATGCGTCACGATGAGTCCGTACCTACCGCGCCATGATGATGGAACGACTTCATGCTGCGCGCTTCAAACAGTCGGTCTAGCTGTTTGTACTTTGTACTCACATAAAAATCAGATGTGATCTATGAGACCCAGTCTACGATGGTAGACCGGGCTACCGCCAAATGCCTTCACTTGGCCACCGAAAAGAGGCGGGAGATCCTTATTGACGAATTATTACTGGAGTATCAAGCTCTAGGACTGTAGAACCATCAGGTGGAACAGGGGTGGAACATAAACGAAAAACTGATTGATTGTCTGATGTTAGGACTACGGCCTGGCCAATGGCCAGTGGCCTCGTCCGAGTTGTCCTCCAGTGTGTCAAATATGTCTTGTGTCAGTTTCTGGTATTCTTTATGGACACTCATGTGTAAATGTCTGGACCTTCGGCGCGCTGGCGAAACCTTTTCACCGGGTTCACAAAAACCACCACAAATAAAGCGCCAGAAGCTCGCCATCTGCACGACTAACGACTACAACACCCACGCGTCGCAACATCCATGGCAACGTTCAGGCGAAACCCAAGGTTCACGCGTGAATCGTTCATGCAAACGATGATCGGCGATCCATCACGTCATGAAACGGGCGTGGCCGGCATCATTCAGGTGAAGCGACAGAGCACCGCGGCAGCAAGCGTCAATGCCTTCTTCACGACGGTCTCGATGTTGTCGCGGCGTGGTCGCGGCGTCGAGAAAGTGACGATGGATGCGGTCGGATTGAAGTGTGAAGGACGGTCGTCGATGTACGATTTATGGTGGTTCGCCGACAAGCCCCAAACGTATCACGCGTTGGACACGCGTGACCACTCGTTTGTGTACACTGCGGGCCCGCAATGAAACAACAGGTCCTTGACTTGCTCGTAAAACAAAAACGGTTTGAATCCTGAAGCTGACAGACCGCGCAACCACGCAAAAACTGCATCAGCTCAGCGAACTCCGCTAGGCCCATGTCATCATCGTCGGTCTGCGCGGGCACAGCCACCGTCGCATCTTGCCAAGTTTCCATGATGAAGTCGCTGAACGGCAGCTCGCGAGTTTTTGCTATTTCCCGAGGCGTCCGTGATTTTTGCTTGGGCTTGGCTTCCGCGTTCTCCATGCCGGGGACTGTCAGCACAGCGTTCTTGCATTCCTGCGCTGTGCTTTTCAACGCAGCATCCACGTCACGCCCAACCTTTGACACCATTGGTGTAGTAATAAAACACACACGCGTTTTGTCGACAGCGACGGGTATCCTGTTCACAACTGCCAGTTCGGTGACAGGATCGCTGTGCCACGTATGGGTGTTTCACTCGCATCATTATCAAAACATAAATGAAGGGGTGTGGGTTTTTGCAAGACGGCAAAATTAGACACAACTGCTGCAGTTTGACCTCCCCTGTACCTTGGCGAGCATGCGGCAAGGGTTTTTAGACGAACCTGCGGACAAGTTCCGTTGTTTTGCTGTGGACCAAGTAATAATATGGCTTAGGTTATAATGCATCAGAGATTACGCAAATTTGCAGCGGGCTTCCTTGGCGGCCCCGCTTCAATTTGCAAATCGGCGTGTGCATGCAATTGAGGGACTGTGATTGAAACTTGGAGCTCGGGAAGCTGGGCAGTACATGTAGTTGCATTGACGCTGGCGGGTCGCTAGCGGGTATTGTTACGAGGCATTCAAATAACAAGCACACCGTTTTCGATTGCATGTGCTGTACGCTCTTATTTTCCATTGATTTGTAAGGTTAAGCACGTAGGAAAGAGACATTACCGCATGTCTTGACTTACCTATGTACGAGCATGCAAGTCCGAAAATGCATGAAGCTAAAAGTGTGCTAAGGGTGTATTAGCCGTGTCTTTTACCCCAGTCCCCGTTAAAAATTAAAATGAAATAAAATTATAACATGACTCCGTTGGGAGATCATGTAGCACATATTCCCTTGCTGGATGGATGGAGGTGGGCGAAGCCGCGAAGCCGAACTAATCTAACTCCACATCAATCCGACGCCGCGCCAAAGTTGCCCCGCGAAATTTCGGGGAGAAAGTGACGAAATTCGGTGTGCGCGGGAGATGTTGAGTGCAAATTCCATTGCGAAGGCTATGGTAGCGTGATCAGTGGCCCGACTACATCCGCCACAATACCAACCCCGAGAAGCCCCAAGTGTACTGGCGGGGCGGGGATCGCCTTTATGTCAACAAGAAACTGTGGAAGCCCCCCCGGGCTTCCCCGGGATAGAGCACTCATCAAGCTAGTTGTCTAGCTGGGGGCAATCGATTATGGGATAGCTTAGGCATTACAGCACTTGAAACGATATTAGCGCACAGCGTAATTGTACCTTCAATGAGCTCTGGCACCTTGTGGTCATCAGCTTGCGCCTTAATTAGCCGACGTCTTGAGCCCACCTCACATTTGTAGCATAATCTATTAAAAATTGGAAATTAAATTATAACATGCCTCCGTTGGGAGATCATGTAGCACATATTTCTTGATGGATGGGTGGAGTGGAGGAAGCCGCGTAATCGAACTAACCTAAATCTAAGCTATCTAGTCTAGAAAATCCTAAGTACACTACTCATCAAAACGCCTCCTCCTCTTGGGGGGAGGTGGCTTGCCCACAGGGGCTGGCGTGTGAGCCTTGACAATCTTCTGCCACCGCGTCTTGTTCTGCATGGCAGTCCAAAGAAGGGAGAGAGAGTGGATGCGGTGTTCAAACTGGGCTGGGACCACTAGCTCTGCCAGCAACATCCTCAGTTTAGTTCGTGGCATGTTTCCCTACCCTTTTAGGAATGTCCTTGGGGCCAGACCAGGTCGAAATATGCCGCCCTGGCTGGCCAAGCCGCTGGGGGCCGGCCAGACCAAGTGCAGTGTCGACCTGGCTGGTGCTAGCAAGATGTCCTACATATGCTATCCTACGCTGCCTAATCTCGTCCGAAATACGAGGCGCATACCATGGTACAAAGACTCTAATGACGGGCGCTTGGAAAACCCTACGTTCAGGACCTGTCGGAGCATCCTGTAAACTGTGCCGTCGAGCTTAGCTGCCATTGTGTCCGTGAGTGTCCACGCCTCGGCGCCATACGTAAGCACCGTGAGGACGAAGACCTTGAAGAGCATGCGCTTGCAGTGCTCGCCCAGGCCCTTCGAGCGCCAGTAGGTGGAGAGCGAACGGAGCCTGGCCCAGGCCAGGCCGATGCGGATGTCCATATCGTCGGCGGTGTCAGGGAGCATGCTCCCCAGCAGTTTGAAGCGGTCGCGGAACGGGACCTCCGTCCCGTCTAGCAGCCGCGGCAGCGGTGGGCTGCTGGAGGCCCCAATCACCATCGCCTCAGTTTTGACACTAATCTCCAACCCCACCGCCCTCGCCTCCAGGCCCAGACAGTCCAGCCAGGTCTGAATGTGCTCGGGGCGCGCGATGAGGGTGGTGTCGTCCGCATAAATCAGGTCGGCCAGGCGGTAGCCAAGGCTAACCCCGCCATGCTCGCGCTCGTTAAGGATGTCCAAGCCGGGCTCGAACCAATGATGGCAGTAAAGCGCGCACGTGCCCAGCGCATGACGTGATCCACGACAATAATGAACAGATATGGGGACAGGACACAAGCTTGCCACACCCCGTGGTGAAGGGGGAATGGTGGGGTGGTGCCTTCCGCAGTCCACACTACTGCCTGTGAGCCCTCATACAGTCGACGAATGGCAGCAATAAACGCTGGTGGTACCCGATCCAGAGCTAGGATGGCCCAAAGAGCCTCCCAGAGGACCGTGTCAAAGTGTTACGCCGCGGATATCTACCTCCACCTCTACCTCTAATGGGCCTGATACTACCTAAACTGGTCAGGCCTCCTCTACTTAACCCTCTGGCGAAAGACGAACGTGACGGAGCTGATCTCAATGCATTAACGTAAGTGTTGCTATAATACGCCATACAACCATTTACCAAAACCCGTTTACTCCAGGAATAGAGGAAGGAAACACAACTACACTGCCGTGACCCAAGCCTAAATGTGTCAATTCACTTAACACACGCCGAGTGACCACACAAGGAGTGGAACGTGCATAAATGGTCACCAACGGTCCAACAGGCTCGGGCCGACCTGGCCCTCGCCTGCAGAAACACAGAAACACAAGCAGGTGCACAGATGCACGCCTGTCCACTACATTCTACAAAAGGATAAGGACCACTAATATAGTACGCGGCGCGGCGCCCAAAGGCACCCACTATACCACAGTACTGTTACGGGGACAATCATGTCCAAACTAGAACTGCACGTAACCTAGGAACAACCGAGGCCAAGGACCTAATTTACGTCCGTAACTACAACGAATTGTTACGCGACGTAACACCTCCCCCCCACAAAAGGTAGGGAGCCCTCTCCCTACGCAGAGAGGAGGGAACCAGAGGGGTAGGAAAATAATCCTAACGCACCCAGCACACACCAACACAATCGATAGACCATCCCAGATACAAAGCACCAATAGTTCACACGGTCTCCACCACCACGCCGGGTGGTGTAGGGTTAGCCAGCACCAAGCCTGGTGGTAGGTTCCCCTAACTGCCTGGAACGGAGTCCTGGCCGGGGGGGACGGCACTGGGCAGGACACACAGAGTAAACACATCAGCGCTAAGGACCAAGAACAGCCAACCAACTGGCCAGAATATGAGGGCGACTCTACATACCGGAGGGACAACACCCTCAGGTCGGGCCTAAGGCCCTCTATCTAGTGGCCATCCGTCTGGTAAGTGCCACGAGAGGCCAGCAGGACCTCCAGGTAGGCCTGGTAGTGAGCCACATCCTCAACATTGTCATGCCTATCTACAGTGAGGAAAACATCGGCCCACACGCCGTCAGGAAAGAGGCCCAGGAAGGCCCAGTAATACCTATGCTGCGTGAGGACGACCTGGCCACGGGCCCAGTCCAGAAAGCCACAGGCAAAGAGGCGAAGGAAAGGCTCTACCGCGATCAGGCAAAGGGCCCGCAGGAGGAGGCAATGATACCGAATCCGAGGGCGCAGACCCGTCGGGAAGAACAGGTCCACCAGGGGCTCCACGTTGGACGGCCACAACCGGATGTGCCGAACCTCGCGGGAGCGCCACCGACGAACACACTGTCGCGACCCGAATGTCTCTAGGTAGTCGCTGGCACGAGGAGGAGGGTGACCGCGGGAGTCTAGACCCTGGCCCGGGATAGGCGCCGGGCGGCGGGCATCCCACTCAAGGATGGGCTGGAGGACCGTAGTGTACGCCGCACCCGGCACCGCAGGAAACTCTACTGTAAGGGCATCCGAAGCCATAATGCCCAGAGGGGGAGGGTAAGCCCACTGAAACCCACCGTAGGTGTCCAAGTCGTTGTGGCGCCTCGCCCAGCGATACAGGACGCGCCGGACCAGGATCTCACCCTCGAACACCGGATCAGCTAAAATAACCATGTCGAACGGAGGCCGATCAGTCTCAATGGGTAGGCCACGATCCCGGGGCGCCCGACACACCTGGGAGAACCCATAGGACATGGGAGAGATGGCAAGCTCAGCAGAGGCGCGCGGCAGGTCACACTGTCGGCAGGCGAGTGCGGACATACCATACCCCGGAATGGGCGTGTCACGCGACTCCGGCGTCGCGTGCACCACAGAAGGAGCCCTGTCCCGATCACCCTGGGACAACTCCCTGAGGGAATCGGCAGCGCGGGTGGCGCGAGGATCCTGACCGGTGGACCGAACAACCGCGGCCAAGACCGCGAGGCCGAAGGAGGAGGGACCGGAGCAGGGGCTGACGCAGGGGCAGGAGCCGACACCGACGCAGGGGGCACTGGTAAAACAGGAGGTCGCGCCGGACCTGAAGCCAGAGAGGGCCGTGACGGACCCACCAACGACGCAGGCGCGCCGGTCTCCGTTGCCGGTGCACCCTCAGGCCACATGTTGAAAATGGGGCCCGTAGGGACAGGCAGTCCTGCATAAGATTGACTACCATCCAGGCCCCAGTCAGGAACCGGAATCCTCTGCGGAGGACCACCCTCCCAAAGTCTGGGAAGCCGCTAGTATCGCCAAAGAAACCCCGCGACGTCTGCGCCTGAGCGGGAGGAGGCTCGGAAGCAGCGACGGAGGGCGAGCTAACAGGGGCAGGAGACTCCCGCGTAGGCGCAGGTAGAGCGGTGACAGGCGCAGAGGCAGCAGGAGTCGCAGGAGCCGCCGGAACCACAGCGACCGCGGGCGCAGGCGGGGGCGCGGGCGAAGCCGTAGTCGCCGGGGCGACAGAAGGGGTAGGGGGCGCGGATCCAGCCGGCGTGGCCGGGACCTGCGCCTGGGCCGCAAGGAAGGCCCCAAACGCCGTGGTCAAAGACTGGATCTGAGCCTGCATAGCCGAGACCGTCGCCGAAAGAGGATCAGGCAAACCCGAAGGGGTAGGCTCCACTGCGACATCCCGGGTCGACCGAGGGGACGACGGGACCGGAGAGGGAGGGACAGACACCGAGGAGGCGGACGCAGCGCTCGAGGCAGAATAATCTGGAGTATAATGTACCTCGGCTGGGGCGCCCGAAGGGGTAGGACCACTAACCGCTAGTCCCGCCGACTGATCAGCTATCTCCATGAACTCTACGGCCCGTAAAAGGTCGCAGGGGTTCTCGTCTACCTCAGCATCACCCTCAGCTGGAAGCCACGGGAACACCTCCCGTAGGCAGGTACGGCCCACAGGAGTGGAGAGGTAGGAGAACACACGGCAACACCGGAGAACCGCATCTATCTGCCCCAAGGCGGGACAGCTGGAACCACACCCCAACAAACAGTGTCCGGCATCATCGAAACCGTGCAGGACAAGCTGGTGCGGCTCATCAGGGGAAGGACCATACCACGTGACCCCGAAGAGGGCCGCCCTGACTAAGCTCGCATGTTGGGCCTGAAGGGCCGGCTGCACAACGCCACCCCGGTAACATGATCGCGACACCCAACGGCCCGGAAGGGCCTCGAAATACAGCTCAGGGTCCGGTAGGGGCAGGGACGGCAGCGGGCTCTCAGCCGGAGGGGTAGGCTCGGTCATGACGGCTGCGGAGGGGAGGGGACAACCAACCACCCGTCGACAGCAGACATAACATAAGAGAGGAGAAGGCCTACGACTAGAGCTTGTGCAGGGTTTTATATTCCTGCAGCAGGCGACTACACCCATCTAGCTCACTCTCCGTATACCAAACCTTATCTACTTCACTACGAGCATACATCCACTTCACTTTATACTGACGCTGGGTACCGCGGCCCTTTTTGATATCTCGATGGGCCACGATGCTTTCTACTTCGTCTTCTACTTCCCCAGTGTCAGGATTATGCTCTAAAGGGGCAGGCGCTAACTCCCTGCCAGCGAACGTACTAGGGTGGTACAGTTTAAGCTGGCTCCTATGGAAGGTGTTTGAATGCGTTTGCCAAGAGGTAGGGATATCGACCTTATACAAGAAATTTCCTACCCTAGACAACACATGGAAGGGTCCTAAGAAGGCAGGCCTAAGTTTGACCTTCAGTTCTGCTTCAAACTTATGAGCAAAACGGCCAACACGGGGGCCTTCTACTAATACTAGATCTCCTACTTCTATCTCAGGTGCTCGTCTATCTAAGGAGGCACGCAACCTAGCAAGGTACTTAGCCTGAGCTTTTTGATACCCTGAGATCGCGTGGTCATGAGCAGTTTTCATTCTATCTAGTAAGGACTGTACACCTTCTACAGTATCTCGGGACACATCATCCTTGTCCCGTAGAGGACTAGCTAAGAGAGAGGTAGGGGTAAGGGGCTGTCTCCCAGTATCTAAGAAGAAGGGCGTATATCCATGCGCAGCTTGGGGACAATTGTTGAGGGAGAACTCTACCAAACATAAATAATCCTCCCAATCACTACCCGAGCCATTAACATAGTGCCTAAGCGCTTCTTCTACTACTCTATTAAGACGCTCTACTAAATGAGAGGAGGAGGAGTGGTAGGCAGTACCGTAGGTAACCTTGGTACCGATGGCAGCGAAAAACTGCTGCCAAAAATCTGAGGTAAATAATTTATCCTTATCACTAATAAACTGCCTACTCAATCCATGATATCTATATACATTATTGAGGTATAGGCGTGCGCAATCACGTGCGGTGAGTTCTAAAGGACACGGCACAAGATGGCACATACGAGTAAAACGATCTATGAACACAAGGATTTGGGCATTGCCCCTATCATTCTTTCTAAAAGGTCCTACAAAATCCATCATGATAGAATCCCAAGGCATGATAGGGTCAGGCAAGGTCCTAGGTTCTGCTATCTGTCCTACATTATTGGGTTTCATTTCCTGGCAAGATTGACAAGTTCTAACATACTCATCCACATCCTTATAAAGGGAAGGCCAGTAATAAGAGCGGGCTACTAGGTCCCGTACCCGTTTACCACCCTGGTGAGCAGCTAAGTCATGCAACTCAAAGAGCAAGGAGGAGCGACAGATAGGAGGGACATACAGGCGCCATTGAGGGGGAGAATCTGCTATCTGCACATATAAAAACCCACCTACAAATTTACAAGGGTGCTTGCCTAATTGTTGGGGATGTGCAGCAATGGCAGCTAATGCTTCCGGCTCAGTGGCCGTAAATCTACTAATAAGGCGTTCAAGATCAGAGGTAGGCATCGCTACAGAAGTATCCAGAACAGGTTTAAAGAGATCTCCTACCGCCTTGCCGAAGAGAAGGGGAGGTCCTAGGGGGACTACGTTTTCATAAGACTTTCCTGACCTAGTCGCTATATGGCTAAGCGGTATAGAAATTTTATTTTCCCCTCCCCCCCCACCGAGGCCACAGGAAGGGCCTCACACGGGAGAGAGAGTCCTACGTGAGAAAGGAGATCAGGCATGCGAACAGCTGTATGAAAGAGGTAGGCATAGGAATCATCATCAGGTAGTTCACCATAAGGGGTTACACCCATAGTAGTAGGAACTAGAGTAATATTGAGAACATCAAGGTCCTCGAAGAAGGAATAGTCTGCACGACGAGAGAGTGCATCTGGTACTATGTTATCTACACCCTTGACATACTGAAGTTTAAAAGGGGAAAACTGTGCTAAAAATTCCATCCAGCGCGCTTGCCGAGGGGTAAGGTTGGGTTGGGAGAGAAGATGGGTAAGGGGACGATGATCCGTTTGGATAACTAACCTATAAGGATCTAGCTCACAGGGTTCATTCAGGCAGACATCAAATTGAGCACCTTTAAGGAAGTGCTGCCACGCGTGGCAACAATACACCACCGCTAAGAGTTCCTGCTGGTGGACGGGATAGTTACGCTCCGCAGGGAGCATTGTCCTAGAGATATATTCAATTGGCTGTAAGCCCTGACCCTGATCCTGGAGAAGGACACCACCTATAGCTACTTTACTAGCATCTGTAGCCACAACAAAGGGTTTAGTAGTATCCGGTAGGATGAGTACAGGAGGGGAAAGGAGTAGGGATTTTAGGCACTGAAAAGCAGACTGACACTCACTACTCCAAACAAAGGGGATATCCTTCTTTAATAAATGATTAATAGGGGCTGCTATAGTGGCGAAACGCGGGATAAAACGCCTATAGTAAGAAGCAATTCCTAGGAAACTACGTACACCTTTAACGTCGGTAGGAGTAGGCCATTCCTGAATTGACTTAGTTTTATCCGGGTCGGTAGCGACCCCGGCATCTGACAGAACGTGCCCTAAAAATGGGACACTCCTACCCGAACGCACTTTAGCACGGCGCGCCCACAAAGAATTTTCAGCCATTATTTCTAATACTTTCTTTAAATCACGTAGGTGCGTTTCAAAATCAGGAGAGTAAATAAGAATATCATCTAAGTAAGCTTGAGCACAAGAACGGTCATGCTCAGATAAAGAAACAGAGGAGAAGGAGGGATCCTTTAGATCAGAGGACACCTGAGGAAGATGAGAATTTCCCATAACAGGTCTAAGCACTTCATTCATTAACATTTGAAAAGAGGCAGGCGAGTTACAGAGTCCCATAGCCGCTACTCTAAACTGGTAATGACCAAAAGGGGTAGCAAAGGCGGTTTTATGGCAATCCTCAGGAGCTATCCGCAACTGCCAAAAACCATCCGCACAATCCAGTACTGTGAAACAAGTGGAACCTTTAACCTTATTAAATATATCGTCAATACGAGGTAGAGGGTATTTAGATTTCACAGTAATATCATTCAACTTCCTATAATCAGTAACTAGGCGAAACTTGCCATTTGGCTTAGGAACTAACAGGACACCAGCTGAGTAGGGGGAGTTACTAGGCTCTATCAATCCTGCTTCTAATAATGACACTAAAATCTGTTTTAGTTCCTTTAACTCGGTAGGGCCCATTCTATACATCGGAGAGTGCGTAGGAACTGCACCGTCCTTGATAACTACACGGTGTAAAACAGAACGAGGAGGAGGATAAGAAGGAGTCTTTTCTTCAAATACTTTTGAGGAATCTATCACAGCCATGTATCTTACTATTTCATTTTCAGTAAATCCTACTCCTATTGTATCCACTGTATTTACATCTATATCCACACTATTGTTAGTGCTAGGTATCTGTTGTACTTCTAACTGAAGGAACATACATAATAGGTATCCATTTTGCTTTAATTCAGAACGTAATTCGTCATTTGACATTATTACTTCAGGTATAGGTCTTACAGGAGGATCAACAGGTGTAGGAGGAGTAATATCTACCAAGGATAAATTTTCCAATCTATAATGACGTTCAGGTACCCAGTAAGAGCTATCTGGAAACCAAATGACCATGGTATCATAATTAATAGTAATCTTATTATCCTGGTGCCAATCTAATCCTAGTAATACATCAGCGGTAGTGATAGGGCCTATAGTGGCCGTCAGGTTGACAGTACGTCCTTGTATAACCATGGGAAGGGACACCGTACCCGGGGAATGACTGGTGCGACCATCAGCATAATGAACAGTAACGGGTTTGGTGTGAGGGGTAGGGACTAGTCCTAAACGTCTAACTAGGGCCTCGCTCACAAAGGAGCTAGCCGCACCGCTATCTACCAACACAGAGACATTCAAGAGTTCATCAGCATGCAAGAAGGGGTCTACAACAGTGTGAGGGACGGTTAAACCACCATTCAAGAACATAAGAGGACGCACACGTAGTGGTAGGGATGATTCAGCTCCTACAGAGGTTATAAAAACAGGCAAGCAAAAATTAATATCTGGGGTACTATCTAAGGACCTGTCCAGGTTACCCCCGGCTGACAGGCCTACTGTTCCCCTCCCCCCCCAAATCCATAGGAACGAACCCCGAAGAAGACCCTGGCGGAAAAGCCACTGCTGGAGGGTCACGAGGGATTGAAGAGGGTGCGGGAGCCTGATTATCATAGGGGAACCCTGGGGATCCTGTCTGCACAGCATTCAGCCTACTAGGGGTAGCTGAAGGAATGTGTCCTGAAGTGGGACGAATAGGAGCACGCTGAGGGGTACGAGGAGGGCGAGCGTCGGGATGAGGGGGAGCACCCGAAAGGAACTTGGGGCATTCACGTTTAAGGTGACCTACTTCCTTACAATGATAGCAGGTAATATGAGAGACATCCAGAGCTGAAAGGTCAGTCACACAGATATCTAATTCTTCTACATAGGAGTTTTCCTCCTCAGGGGTAAGGCTTATATTATTAATACGGGAACGGGTAGGAAGAGAAGGTGTGGAGAAGAAATCTGCTACTCGTAAAAGATGCTGACGCACATGCTTGAGGGGCAGGTCAGTAAAACGGTAGGCAGAGAACTGGCGCTTGACTTCACGCAATAAGGGTCTACTGAGGCCCTGAAGGAAGCGAGCACGTACTTCTGCACCCGACAAATCCCTAATTCGTACCATCTGAGCATCAAACTCTTTCATATATTCTTTGAAGGACTTGGTACCCTGCTGCAAGGTGCCAAAGGATAATCTATCCTGCCAATCTGCATCGGGAGGGACTAAATGGTTCTCTAAACGCTTGAACAATTCTGCTACAGAGTTTGGGTAGGCATGAGAGGCAAGAGACTCACACTGGATGAGGTTAGCAAGTTCAGGAGTAATGCAGGTAGTAAGATAATGAGGAACTAGTACAGCATCAGAGAGGCGCCACCTATTGTGGTTCTGCCAGGACTCTGTGTTCTGGGTGAGCAACATAATGAAGGTGAAAAACTGTTGAGGGGTAGACTTGACATCCAGCTTAGGAAGGTTGGCAAAGAGGGGAAGAGCAGGAGGCTTAGGGGGATTAGAAGAATCAGTTTTTCCCATAGGGCCACTATCTTCCACTGCTACATAAGCGGGATAGAAGGAAGGGATAGGAAAAGTCTTGGGTAGGGGTCTGGAGGGAGCCACCGTTTCCGGATGGTGCCCATAGGAGAAGGGGACAGTATATTGCTCACGAAGAGAGGAATAGGCAAAATGATCATAATTCCTATCATCTAGGGGCATGGTACTGAAATCATTATTAACTTCTAAATCAGCCACACGGGTAGGAACCTGGGCAGCCTCATAGGCCGTCTCAGGGTAGGACCAGGAAGCAGGTGGGAAAAAGGGGACTGCACTAGGGCGCCCAGAAGGGCCGACAGGGGCCGAGGTACGACCCGTGTTAATAGCAGGCATTGAAGGCACAGGGTGGGAAGGAGGCCTAGGAGCATTGTTAGTGTGTGAGGACCTGCTGGAGGGGTGAGCCAAGGTTGCAGAAGGGGCAGGGGCCTGGTTCACAACGAAAGAAGGTTCCTCACTAAATCTGACTTGGGAAATACGTTGTTCATAGGTAGGTGGGGTAATTGAGGGACGACGGCGACCACCAGCAGCAGGAGAAGGCGGTGAGGTACGCAGAATACCTTGAGGAGTGAGATGGTGTACCGTTTCCAAGGAGTCCCGTCGGTTACCACGAGTATTGTTATTGTTAATGTTATTAGTAGTATTATTATTATTATTATTGGTAGGTATAGGCGACATATCTCCACCCACTGGATCCATCTTTAATTACGTAAAGGAATAGGAATCAAAAGAAGAAAGCAACAAAAGAAAAAGGAAAAACCTTGAAGGTCTGCAGCAGGAACAAAATTAAAATCAATCCTTTTTAACAACAGTAATGGATAGGGAACCGAATTCCAAGGTGAGAGGAGTATCTAAGCTAGAAGAGGATGCAGCCCTCTTAGGGGGAGACGAAGGAGGGGTAGCAAAATCTAGAGCTTCTACAGGAGGGCGACCATGAGGAGTAGAACGTACGTGTAGGCCTAGATCTGATACGCTATGGTCTATAAGGAATTGTTGAGCTTCCTCGAAGGTAACAAATTTCTTATACCTAATTACATTATATGTACGGTTTTGCACTATCTTCCTAGCATCTGACCAAGAGAGGAAAATGGCTGACCATTGAGGGGTAATAACCACGTAATACTTAGCTAAACTATTATCACTAGATGAATGGGAAGGCGCAGTAAAAACACGACGTTGACTCATGATAACTCACCTGGCGTGTCTTGTGATGTCAAGCTAGACGAGGTAGGGGTAGGCGACTTAGCTTGACGATCTGGATCACCGAAAGAAGAAGGAGGGCGGGAGTTTCCAGCTCTCGTCCTAAGTCAGCGGCCGGATATCCCAGCGCTCGTCCTAACACAGCGCCCCGTAACTCTGCGGGTGCGGCCGTCTAATAAAGCAGCAGCACAAGGAAAAAGGTGTAGGTACGGCGACGCTAATCGTCTCCGAACAGTAATACTCCCCGATCTAAGGCAGGAAACAACCGTAAGCAGGAAAACAAGGCGAAGGACAGGCTAACTACGAAAGGATTTATCCGCTGTGAGCAGGTCTAGCTTCTAGGTAAAGCGTGTCCCGAAACGGGCAGCACGACGCTCCTAGCTTGAAGGCGACCCGCCCATTACCTATCAAGGAAGTGTCGACTTCTTGTTCCTGGACGCGGAAGGGGTCTTGAAAAGGTGTATGTGGCAAGGGATAGTCGTCTCGTTCACTACCTACTGAAGTTCCTCCGGAACCATTGTTACGCCGCGGATATCTACCTCCACCTCTACCTCTAATGGGCCTGATACTACCTAAACTGGTCAGGCCTCCTCTACTTAACCCTCTGGCGAAAGACGAACGTGACGGAGCTGATCTCAATGCATTAACGTAAGTGTTGCTATAATACGCCATACAACCATTTACCAAAACCCGTTTACTCCAGGAATAGAGGAAGGAAACACAACTACACTGCCGTGACCCAAGCCTAAATGTGTCAATTCACTTAACACACGCCGAGTGACCACACAAGGAGTGGAACGTGCATAAATGGTCACCAACGGTCCAACAGGCTCGGGCCGACCTGGCCCTCGCCTGCGGAAACACAGAAACACAAGCAGGTGCACAGATGCACGCCTGTCCACTACATTCTACAAAAGGATAAGGATCACTAATATAGTACGCGGCGCGGCGCCCAAAGGCACCCACTATACCACAGTACTGTTACGGGGACAATCATGTCCAAACTAGAACTGCACGTAACCTAGGAACAACCGAGGCCAAGGACCTAATTTACGTCCGTAACTACAACGAATTGTTACGCGACGTAACACAAAGGCCTTGATATAGTCAACAAAAATGAAGACCAGCGGCAAACTGTCATGCAAGGCAAAGGCGACTCACCTCCTCCATCAATCGGCGCGCGACAAACACAGCCATGACAGTGTCACGACCACGACGGAAACCCATCTGAGACTCACCCAGCCCCCAGGTGTGGGTCCAGCCCGGCGCGGAGCCTGTGCAGCATCATGCTCATGAAGACTTTCAGCGCGGCGCTCTGGAGGCAGACACCCCGATAGTTACCGGGGTCAGCAGCATGGAGCCCTTCTTGTACAGCGCGCGCATGACGCGGATGGCCGTCTGCCACTCAGCAGGCGGTGGCTCGTCAGAAAGCTGGACACGGTTGCAGAACGCCAGCAGAAGATCCCTCACCGCCGGGTCAGGGGTCTTCAGCAGCTCAGCAGAAAGGTGGTCGGCACCGACCGCCGCATCGTATACCGCAGGCGAGCAAGGGCGCCATCCAATTCCTTCAAAGTGAAGGGGTGGACGGCGTCGTTGGTGGCAAGGCAGCCCTCCTGCAAGGCGGGGACTTGGTATAGTCCGCGGCCGAGGAGGGGGCGATGGCGGCGGCGGGGCCGTCCGGCAACCCCGAGACGGGCGGTCGTCTCGGGGTGAAGCGGCGGGGGGGGGGCGCGAGCCCCACCGGTCAAGGAAACATAGTGGGCCAACCAGCGGTCAAGGCTGACCGGCGCCGTGCCGTCCCCCATGTGCTCCACCGGGGTGCGCTGCCGCCGGCCGCCGAGCCGGTCGAGGTGGTACCACATGTCCTTGCCCTGGTTGCGAGCTTGGCAGGCCTTGGCATCTGCGATGCACTGGGCCGCCTCCGCGTCCTGAGCGTGCTCGTAGGCCAGCTCCACGAGGGCTACTTTGTGTTGTTCCGGCCGTCGCCAGGCTCGAGCCAGTAACGACGCATGGCCAGGTTCCAAGAGGAGATAAACCGGCGGACCACGGCACCTCTAGTGTACTCGGCCCGTAACGTACGTGAAGACGGTCTCGTTGCGTACTTGCCATATGGTGCATGTGAAGCATCGTCGTGCGTAGCCATATCCATGCCATCTGGTTGGCTGTGAGGCTTGCGTCCCGTAATCCCGTGACTGATGCCGAAAATAACCGTAGATAGTGTGACGGTGGGTGGTGATGTAATAGCCATCCACTTTGCCCATATACCCAGCAGCCATTGCCGAAACCCTGCGAGTTGGCAGTCCCACGGCCATTTTCACCTAGCCCACAGCAATTTTCACCTGTCTTGTAGGCCAAGTATCGCTCAACTGAAAACGGACTTTCCGGTATCTAAGCTATGATCCAGAATCCTCTCGAGGAGATCTGTCGATTGCGCTACTGTACTAGAAGTGACTGCCTTTAGATCGAAGTAATAACTTCATCATGAAAAACTCACAAGAAGGCTAGAGGTCCTAAGTAAGTTTTCTGCATCTTCACATCAGCTGCTATCTCCACTCTCCAGTGCTGTACAGTAATACTGTAAGCGAAACTCACACGCGCAGGCTGTACAGTAACTCACAAGAAGTCAACAACCAGGAGGCGGGCGGACGCGCGGCCCTTCCCGCCCCCCCGTCCTCTCCGCAGAAAGCCCAGGAGGCAGGAGTATATATATATCCTCATCCATTCTGTGCAGGCCTACCTCGAGGCCCACCCCACCCACGCTGTCGTCAAGGTCGACTGCCACAACGCGTTCAACAGTCTGTCCCGCGCAAGCCTGTTTGCGGCAGTCATGGAGTCCTTCGAGGACTTGTACGCTTGGACAGCCGTGTGCTACGGCCAGCCCGGCCAACTAGTTCACATCATGGAGGACGGCACTCGCGGCGGCCTGTTGTCGCGGTCGGGCACCCAGCAAGGGGACCCCCTGGGACCCCTGTACTTTGCCGCCCCCCTCCAGGGTTGCCTCCAAGCGGTCCATGCTGCCCACCCGGCGGTAGCTATCCAGGCCTACTTGGATGATATCTACCTCATGGGCCCCAGTGTGCCGGACACCACCGCGGCTCTGCTGGCACTGCAGACCGCGGTGGCCGACATCAACCTCTAGTTGACCCTGCATGGCCAAGTGCGCGGTGTACTCGCCCCAAGGTGATTGCTCCGGCTTTCCGCCCCAGCTCTTGGGCCGGGACGAGCGCCTCCATGGGTTGGATGTCCTCGGCGTTCCGGTTGGCGACCCCGAGTTTGTCATCGATGCTCTGCGGGCCGCCCTCGAGGCACGCACTGAGGTACTGCCCTTGATTGCGCGCCTTCATGATTCGCAGACCAAGGGTCTGCTTCTGTGGTTTTGCGCTCCCCCTCGCGTCGTTCACTGGCTCCGGGGCGCTCTTCCGGCTCAGGTCCGGCTGGCCGCCGAGGGCCACGACGAACGCATCCCGTCGGCCTTGGCGCAGCTGGTCCCGGGCCCCGACCTCCCGCCACATGATATTCGCATTGCCTCCTTGCCTGCACGGATGGGTGACTGTGGTCTGACTCGTGCCGCCTTGCTGGCCCCAGCAGCATTTTTGGGCTCCGTCGCTCAGTCGTGGGCGGAAAGCTGCCGGCTCCTGCCCCTTTTGGCAGCGGCAGCGCCTGACCTTCTGGACCCCAGCAGCCCTTTGCCCTTCGTCACCGCCATCCAGGAGGCCTATGCTGAGATCCAGCAGGCCTGTTCTCCCGTCCGTGCCGCTCAGGCGGTACAGCGCCGCCTCCCTCGCGGCACTCCCTCGGTCGCCTCCGTTCAATCTCCCGCCGCATTCCCTGCTCGCGTCATCGATAAACACCAGAAAACCTACGTGGGTATTCTGCACACGGCTGATGATTGGATGGCTCTTTTCGCGGACCTCAACGCCCAGGGACGTGCGTGGCTGTTCTCGCTTTCATGGCGGAGTGTGGGCTCGGCGTACCTTCGTGCTCTTCCCATGGCCCCCCCATTCGCCTTAGCTCCCAGCCACTACTCGGTGGCGCTCCGGCACCAGCTATTTGCCCCGCAGCCTCTTGTTCCGGCCGGGCGGCCTTGTGGTAGCTGTGGGCAGCCGCTGGATCCCACGGGGACTCACTACCTTGCCTGCATGGGGGGCCAACAGAATCAGAATTGGTATTTGTATTTGCACATTGTCCTCCTGACGGTGGTGCTCGCCATGGTTCGGTCGGTTTTCCCCCATGCGAACATCCGGTCCGAGGATGTGGATGGCGATGCCTTTGACTATTCCCCCAACCACCGGCCTGACATCGTGGTGCTGAACTTTGAGGGGGGTGGCCGGCATCTGCTTATTGACGTTTCGGTGGCGCAGCCCTTGGCCCTTAGCCACGTGGTTGGGGCCTCCCTCACGGCAGGTTACACGGCGGACCGGGCGGAGCGGGCCAAGCTCCTAGCCTACGGCGACGTCGGGCACCATCGTGTGGTGCCATTTGTCCTGGAGGAGTTTGGGGCCATGGGGCCCCTGACCTCCGCCTTCTTCAAGGAGTGTTGCCGGCTCCGGGAGGACCGGCTGGACCTGGAGGGCCAGCGGGCCCCATGGTCGGCGCGGACCTGGACGTCATATTGGCGTCAGCGCTTGTCGGTGGCGCTGACTAGGGCCATGGCTGACATCATGCTCCGCCGTACGCGGGCTGATTTTGCGGTGCAGCAGGGCTATTAGGTTCCTCCCGGTAGGAGTTTCCATTGGTCTTATCGTAGTATAGAGCTTTGACATGGCTCTGTATATAGGTTTATAGCTGGGCGTTTGCTTTGGTTTGAGTGATTTCACTCTGCTGCAAGTAATTATATTTTTAATATATACTCTTGGCTTGAGAATCCAACTGACATGCTCACCCACGAATCAGAACCCAGACAGCTGGTCTCAGGAGTCAGGACCCAGACTCTACTGTACAACAGGGGAGGCGATGTCAGCACTGCACCGCAAACTATCAATATTGGCATGTCGCAAGTCGACTGGCATGGCGGACCGTGTGACTTTCCGTTAACTGAGCAAATTAACTTTTTACGTACATGAAAACTTGGGCATGGAGGTTGCTCATGCACCTGCGCTTAGCTGGGTTTCTATGCATAATCGTTTCCTGATACTTAACTCAAAGTTCTGTATCGATTTAGCAAATTTTGTAGCATTACACTAAGAATTTAGAATTGCTGGGAAGCATGAATTTCCATGCATATGGAATTCCGTGTTGTATGGCATGTCCATTTCAACGAGGACAAGCACACCTGAACGTTATGTAATTCAAGCGCACTAGGTTTCGAGAAAATGTCTCGCGTCACCCAAGCGCTTCTCGCAGCTGTGACAATTTGCATATGTCTCCAATATTATCGACTTGGGTACCTGCATGTTTCTCTCGGTCACGGCGGTGCTGACTGGCACAGCAGAAAGGTACTCGTGAAGTATCCGCAGTGACCAATGCGTGCGCCCTTACACTGCCCTGCTTCATGTCTCGTTGAAAAAATCCCTATTGCTTGATAATCGGCGGGCGTGCATGCATGGACGTACATGGTTACGTGGTACGCATTTGCAATACATGCCGTTGTTGGCTTATGGAATCACTTGCTTAAAACTGGCTTTCCTGCAAGTTTTTACGCAAGCATGGGGAATAACGCAGGGACTTTCCATTCCCGTGCTCATGTTAGCGCATTCAAGTTGCCAAAGTCTAACGTATGCTTTTTTGTTGCGTGTGGTCGCCTGCTGTAAGTGCAAGTAAATTTGCTGTCTCCGCGGTTCACTCCATTCACACTCGTAAAAATTTGGAAATCTGGGTATGGACACCACGCGGTCGTGCAAACCACAACGTTAGGAACCCCTGCCCTGCCCGCCCACACCCACTCACCCTCGCTGCTCTGCCCACCCACCCCCACTCACCATGCTGCCCTGCCCACCCACCCCCACTCACCGCACTCCCCTGCCCACCCATCCCCGCTCACCGCGCTGCCCTGCCCACCCACCCCGGCTCACCGCGCTCCCCTGCCCACACTCTCCCTGGGCAGGCCAAAGACCTGACAGCGCTGGGTGACTTGGTCACGCAAATGGAACTCACCCTGGGACATCACCTGGCGACTCAGGTACAAACATGCTTTGAATAAGGGGGGCCATTTCCGAGCTCCTTTTCCTGCAGATACCATGCTTAACTCCTTTTCCAGCACGTACCGTGCGTAACTCCTTTTCCAGCACATACCGTGCGTAACTCCTTTTCCAGCACATACCGTGCGTAACTCCTTTTCCAGCACATACCGTGCGTAACTCCTCCTTGCCCTGGTTGCGCAGGCCTTGATGTTTGGCGGCCTGTAATCCTAACTGCTAGCTGCAATTCGCGCATGTAAAGTGTTGTCCGTGACAAAGTATGGGAGGCAAATGCGGGACAACAGTGGCTGCACCTGTAGCCCTTGCGTGCACATTGCGGGCTGTGCAGCGACTTCCTGGGCAACCATTGGCACGCTAGACCGTGATATTTTGTTTCCGTGATACTCCCCTGGTGTTGGACCGTGCAGCGGCCAGCACAATGGCTGCCTTGTGAGCACCTGTTGCCGTCGGCCATCCCAACTCTGCGTCCCGGGCGTGGGCATGCCCACCTCTTGCTGCCATGGGGCATGCCTGTCCCGGACGTGGGCGTTGGTGTCAAGGGGCGTTTCCACCTGCTTGAGGCCCAGCCCTGTCCTGCTTACCCCCACAAATGCATGCATGCCCTCTTCTGCCAGCACCATGCCACCATCTGCCAGCATGCATGCCCCCCTCTGCCAACACCATGCCCCCCTCTGCCAGTACCATGCCACCCTCTGCCAGCACTATGCCACCACCTGCCAGCATCTTGGCATGCCCCCTTCTGCCAGCATGGGCGCTAGGCATGTGGCAGCAATGGGCTTCTTCAGTGGATGCCACAGAGAAAATAAGTTCATGCAAAGGCCAATGGCAGCATAATCAAAGAGAAGCACTTAATCAAAGATGCAGCCCCCCGGCTGCACAACAGGCCATGCATTATAGGCACTATCATGTAAAGGCCGCTAGTAACCTATGGTTGTTTTGGTCGCTCGTACGCCTCACGTCATACCATTGCTGTTGTCCCCTGCGCGGCCCGGCCACCCTGCCACCCTGCAGATCAGCGGCCCAGGCGGTGCCCCCTCTGCAGATCCTGGCGCGCAGATGCGCCACGTGGCGGAGTTGCTGCGCGACGCCTCGCGACTTGCCGCCGCCGTCAAGGCTGCGGGGGGTTCCGGCGATGGCTCAGCATGCGTGGGAAGCCCAGCCCCGGCCCGCAGGTGTGTCTTCAGCGGCCGGTCCCATCGCGATGCAGGCGCACACATCCCTACGGAGCGCACGGTGGAGTTGGTGGCATGGTGGTGGGAATGTTCTCTCCGCGTGGTGCAGAGATAGGAAGGGGCACATGCTGCCTGCGGGAGCCTGCAGACCCGCAAGCCGTGCCATCCCGCGTCTCACGGCCGGGCACGGCCTGCACCAGTCACCAGCCGATCTGTGTACTCGCACGGGTGCACGGTCTGCAATGGTGGTAGCAGCTTGCTTACTGCGGAAAGAGGCTTGCCCTCACCTGGGGAAGTTATTGACTGGCTTTTCTGCTTCAATTGCTTGCTCATAGTTTAGGAAGGCAAGACGGTTGCCAGGGGAAGGCTCGCTGGTTGCAGCGGCATTTGGTAAGCATGAAGAATAGAACAGCATTTGGTAAGGCATTTGGTCAGGCATTTGGTACGGCATTTGGTAAGGCATTTCGTGCGGCATTTGGTAAGGAATTTGGTAAGGCATTTAGTAAGGCATTTGGTGAGCCATTGGTACGGCATTTGGTCAGGCATTTGGTCAGGCATTTGGTCAGGCATTTGGTCAGGCATTTGTTAAGGCATTTGGTGAGGCATTTGGTGAGGCATTTGGTACAGCATTTGGTGAGGCATTTGGTGAGGCATTTGGTAAGGCATTTGGTGAGGCATTTGGTGAGGCATTTGGTACGGCATTTGGTGAGGCATTTGGTACAGCATTTGGTGAGGCATTTTGTAAGGCATTTGGTAAGGCATTTGGTACGGCATTTGGTACGGCATTTGGTACAGCATTTGGTGAGGCATTTGGTGAGGCATTTGGTGAGGCATTTGGTGAGGCATTTGGTGAGGCATTTGGTGAGGCATTTGGTAAGGCATTCGGTAAGGCATTCGGTAAGGCATTTGGTAAGGCATTTCGTGCGGCATTTGGTAAGGAATTTGGTAAGGCATTTAGTAAGGCATTTGGTGAGCCATTGGTACGGCATTTGGTCAGGCATTTGGTCAGGCATTTGGTCAGGCATTTGTTAAGGCATTTGGTGAGGCATTTGGTGAGGCATTTGGTAAGGCATTTGGTGAGGCATTTGGTGAGCCATTGGTACGGCATTTGGTACGGCATTTGGTGAGGCATTTGGTAAGGCATTTGGTAAGCGTGGAGAACAGAACAGCATTTCGTGCGGCATTTGGTAAGGAATTTGGTAAGGCATTTAGTAAGGCATTTGGTGAGCCATTGGTACGGCATTTGGTCAGGCATTTGGTCAGGCATTTGGTCAGGCATTTGTTAAGGCATTTGGTGAGGCATTTGGTGAGGCATTTGGTAAGGCATTTGGTGAGGCATTTGGTGAGGCATTTGGTAAGGCATTTGGTGAGGCATTTGGTGAGGCATTTGGTACAGCATTTGGTACGGCATTTGGTAAGGCATTTGGTAAGGCATTTGGTAAGGCATTCGGTAAGGCATTTGGTACGGCATTTGGTCAGGCATTTGGTACGGCATTTGGTAAGGCCCTTGGTGAGGCATTTGGTAAGGCATTTGGTGAGGCATTTGGTACGGCATTTGGTCAGGCATTTGGTCAGGCATTTGGTAAGGCATTTGGTGAGGCATTTGGTGAGGCATTTGGTACGGCATTTGGTAAGGCATTTGGTAAGGCATTTGGCAAGGCATTCGGTAAGGCATTTGGTACGGCCTTTGGTCAGGCATTTGGTCAGGCATTTGGTAAGGCCCTTGGTGAGGCATTTGGTAAGGCATTTGGTGAGGCATTTGGTACGGCATTTGGTCAGGCATTTGGTCAGGCATTTGGTCAGGCATTTGGTAAGGCATTTGGTGAGGCATTTGGTACGGCATTTGGTACGGCATTTGGTACGGCATTTGGTAAGGCATTTGGTACGGCATTTGGTAAGGCATTCGGTAAGGCATTTGGTACGGCATTTGGTCAGGCATTTGGTACGGCATTTGGTAAGGCCCTTGGTGAGGCATTTGGTACGGCATTTGGTGAGGCATTTGGTACGGCATTTGGTCAGGCATTTGGTGAGGCATTTGGTCAGGCATTTGGTGAGGCATTTGGTGAGGCATTTGGTACGGCATTTGGTAAGGCATTTAGTAAGGCATTTGGCAAGGCATTCGGTAAGGCATTTGGTACGGCATTTGGTCAGGCATTTGGTACGGCATTTGGTAAGGAATTTGGTAAGGCATTTAGTAAGGCATTTGGTGAGCCATTGGTACGGCATTTGGTACGGCATTTGGTCAGGCATTTGGTCAGGCATTTGGTGAGGCATTTGGTAAGGCATTTGGTACGGCATTTGGTACGGCATTTGGTACGGCATTTGGTACGGCATTTGGTAAGGCATTTGGTAAGCGTGGAGAACAGAACAGCATTTTGTGAGGCATTTGGTACGGCATTTGGTACGGCATTTGGTAAGGCACTTGGTAAGGCATTTGGTGAGGCATTTGGTGAGGCATTTGGTAAGGAATTTGGTAAGGCATTTGGTAGGGCATTTGGTAAGGCATTTGGTAAGGCCCTTGGTGAGGCATTTGGTGAGGCATTTGGTAGGGCATTTGGTACGGCATTTGGTACAGCATTTGGTAAGGCATTTGGTACAGCATTTGGTAAGGCATTTGGTAAGGCATTTGGTACAGCATTTGGTAAGGCATTTGGTAAGGCATTTGGTAAGCGTGGAGAACAGAACAGCATTTTGTGAGGCATTTGGTACGGCATTTGGTACGGCATTTGGTAAGGCACTTGGTAAGGCATTTGGTGAGGCATTTGGTGAGGCATTTGGTAAGGCATTTGGTAAGGCATTTGGTAAGGCATTTGGTAAGGCATTTGGTAAGGCATTTGGTATGGCATTTGGTAAGGCATTTGGTACGGCATTTGGTGAGGCATTTGTTAAGGCATTTGGTAAGGCATTTAGTAAGGCATTTGGTAAGGCATTTGGTAAGGCATCTGGTAAGGCATTTGGTGAGGCATTTGGTGCGGCATTCGGTGCGGCATTTGGTACGGCATTTGGTACGGCATTTGGTACTGCATTTGGTAAGGCATTTGGTACAGCATTTGGTAAGGCATTTGGTAAGGCATTTGGTAAGCGTGGAGAACAGAACAGCATTTTGTGAGGCATTTGGTAAGGCATTTGGTACTGCATTTGGTAAGGCATTTGGTACAGCATTTGGTAAGGCATTTGGTAAGGCATTTGGTAAGCGTGGAGAACAGAACAGCATTTTGTGAGGCATTTGGTAAGGCATTTGGTACGGCATTTGGTCAGGCATTTGGTAAGGCATGGAGAACAGAACAGCTTAGCGGTCCTTGTCTGCTGCAGACCGTGAGGTTAGCGACAGAGAGATAGCACTAGCAGGATTTACTCAGTACATTGACGTAAGGTGAGCAAGGGGTAAAAGGCGTAACTGTAGCGAGGCTTGGTGGTTGCATCGAGGCAAGGTGATCTTGCTTCCAACATATACTCTAGCATCTCGGGTGGTCCACACGGTCCCTTATACATGTTGTGCAGGTACAGCTATTACTCTTGTGAGCAGCAAAGGTCAGAGGCCGGGGTTCTCAGTAACCAAATTTGTTGTGCCATTGTGCACGGAAGGCTTATCAACTCCGCCATGACTCAACATGGCAACAGCAAACCCTGCGCTCGGGTTGATGGCCACAGCAATCTGTTTGATGGCTTACATCGTGTTCGTGGCGGTGCTTGCATTGCCAGCTCGTCACCCGCGTCATCATTGCCGCCATCACGTGCGCAGTGGCTCACTCAGCGTGTGCTGGCGCTGCAGCAGGCCAAGGGGGTGGCGGCCGCCACCGAGGCGGAGGCGATGGCCCACCGCCGCGACATCCAGTGGGTGGCCACACGCGCGTCCAAGGGGACCAAGAACGTGCTCGTGACATACGCCAACATCCACTCCAAGGTGGGTAGCTGCGTCCGCATACATCCACTCCAGGGTGGGTGGCTGTGCATGATAAACGTGCTGCATGCTGAGGCCTGTGATAGCCCCCTTGCTAGGTACAATGGCCATGCTGGGTACAGGCCCTAATGGGCATCATTGGTGTGCGACAACTGCCTTCGTTGAATTGAGGTGTCCTTGAGGCATCCTGTTGCATATTGCAGAATGCCAATACCTGACCGGTGGCTGCCTTGTTTCATGGCTTTTCTTGGCGGCGTGATGGCATGCACTTGACCATTTGGCGGCGGTCTGCTGCCTTGCTGGTGGCGGTGCGGCGGCTGCAGGACCTGCTGCTC
This sequence comes from Mesostigma viride, assembly GCA_009746045.1. Taxonomy (NCBI): domain Eukaryota; kingdom Viridiplantae; phylum Streptophyta; class Mesostigmatophyceae; order Mesostigmatales; family Mesostigmataceae; genus Mesostigma; species Mesostigma viride. The sequence continues at coordinate 79,102 of RPFO01001162.1, read as the reverse complement.
AACTGGGTGGCCCACATTGTGGCGCTAAACGTGAGCAACTTTCTGGTGCTGGCGATGGATACCGACATGCTGGCGCTGTGCGCACGCATGGGGATCCCCGTCTACCTCATGGAGATGATGGAGGACGAGGCCAACCGGCCGCTGCTGGCAGACGTCTCTGACAAGGACAAGGCCCACCTCACGCAGTATGACCTTCTGCGGTGCGTACTTGTGTGCGCGCGTGTTTGCACAGGGCAACTCTATATGATGCCCCCGTGTACATGTCTGCCTCATCCCTCGGTGCTGCGCATGCTGACCTCGCGGTTCCATGCAGGACCGTCATGCCTCAGTGTGGCCGCTGCAGGTTTGCCGCTGCAGGTTTGCCGTTGCAGGTTTGCCGTTGCAGGTTCGCCGCTGCAGGTTTGCCGCTGCAGGTTTGCCGCTGCAGGTTTGCCGCTGCAGGTTTGCCAGTGCAGGTTTGCCGCTGCAGGTTTGTCGCTGCAGGTTTGCCGCTGCAGATTTGTCGCTGCAGGTTTGCCAGTGCAGGTTTGCCGCTGCAGGTTTGTCGCTGCAGGTTTGCCGCTGCAGATTTGTCGCTGCAGGTTTGCCGCTCCAGGTTTGTCGCTGGAGGTTTGCCGCTGGAGGTTTGTCGCTGCAGGTTTGCCGCTGCAGGTTTGCCGCTGCAGGTTTGCCGCTGCAGGTTTGCCGCTGCAGGTTTGCCGCTGCAGGTTTGCCGCTGCAGGTTTGCCGCTGCAGGTTTGCCCCTGCAGGTTTGTCGCTGCAAGTTTGTCGCTGCAGGTTTGTCGCTGCAGGTTTGCCGTTGCAGGTTTGCCGCTGCAGGTTTGCCGCTGCAGGTTTGTCGCTGCAGGTTTGCCGCTGCAGGTTTGCCGCTGCAGGTTTGCCGCTGCAGGTTTGCCGTTGTAGGTTTGCCGTTGCAGGTTTGCCGCTGCAGGTTCGCCGCTGCAGGTTTGCCGCTGCAGCTTTGCCGCTGCAGGTTTGTCGCTGCAGGTTTGCCGCTGCAGGTTTGTCGCTGCAGGTTTGCCGGTGCAGGTTTGCCGCTGCAGGTTTGCCGCTGCAGGTTTGCCGCTGCAGGTTTGCCACTGCAGGTTTGCCGCTGCAGGTTTGCCGCTGCAGGTTTGCCGCTGCAGGTTTGCCGCTGCAGGTTTGCCGCTGCAGGTTTGTCGCTGCAGGTTTGCCGCTGCAGGTTTGTCGCTGCAGGTTTGCCGCTGCAGGTTTGCCGCTCCAGGTTTGCCGCTGCAGGTTTGCCGCTGCAGGTTTGCCGCTGCAGCTTTGCCGCTGCAGGTTTGCCGCTGCAGGTTTGCCGCTGCAGGTTTGCCGCTCCAGGTTTGCCGCTGCAGGTTTGTCGCTGCAGGTTCGCCGCTGCAGGTTTGCCGGTGCAGGTTTGCCGCTGCAGGTTTGCCGCTGCAGGTTTGCCGCTGCAGGTTTGCCGCTGCAGGACTGTCGCTGCAGGTTTGCCGCTGCAGGTTTGCCGGTGCAGGTTTGCCGGTGCAGGTTTGCTGTGCAGGACTGTCGCTGTAGATTTGCCGCTGCAGGTTTGCCGCTGCAGGTTTGTCGCTGGAGATTTTTCGCTGCATCTGGTATGGCGTCTCCGACATGGATAGCATACACCACGTTACAGGAGCCTACACCACGCACGGGTGATAGCATGCAGGCGAGGGGATGCACCTCGTTACGGGTGCAAGCTGTCCCAGCTGGTGTCACCGATGCATCCGCAGGAATCGTAGGGCTGGTGGGTGGATTCTTTCAATCAGCCGGTGTCTCCCCAGGCATATCAGGTAAACCAGGGGTAAACAGGAAATGGGAAGTCTCGTGTGCTCCAGCCTGTGTAGTATTGCGTGTCAACCGCTTTGAGTCTGGCAATGGATGTCTTGCCATGATTCTGTGCAAGGACAGTTGTGCAAGGACGGCTAGTGCAGCCAGCCTGCCACAGCACAATGCTGCTTATAATGATGGCCTCTGTGAGCTTGATGCAACTCTCGCGCAGTTGCAGTTGCCGATTCAATGCACCCTAAACCCTAACCCCTAAACCCAGAGGACGTTGGGTTTCTTCCACTTCGCTAACATGGTCAACGCACGCCAGTGACAGCTTGTCTGAGTCGGACTTGTCTGAGTTGGACTTTGGAAGCGGCCGAGTGCAGTGCTAACTGCCCTCTGCGATCCCAACTCATAAGTGGCCCCTTTTTCCCCATCAGATGTTGTCCACCCTTTTTGCTTCAAGAAGGCGGTTTTCTGTGCTGGCATGGCCACACACGCACATGCTGATCTGCAGCAATGTTGTTGCGTGCCATGCGCCCCCAGGCTGGACCACAACGCGTTCCGCCGCATGGGCATGCTCAAGTGCGACATCCTGCTGCAGCTGCTGACCACGGGCCACGACGTGCTCTTCAGCGACACGGACACCGTGTGGATGCGCAACCCGTGGCCCTACCTTGTGAGTGCCGTGCTGGTATAACATAGGGAAGGGGGGTGGGGGAGGATGGGGCGTGTGGATGCGCAACCCGTGGCCCTACCTTGTGAGTGCCGTGCTGGTATAACATAGGGAAGGGGGGTGGGGGAGGATGGGGCGTGTGGATGCGCAACCCGTGGCCCTACCTTGTGAGTGCCGTGCTGGTATAACATAGGGAAGGGGGGTGGGGGAGGATGGGGCGTGTGGATGCGCAACCCGTGGCCCTACCTTGTGAGTGCCGTGCTGGTATAACATAGGGAAGGGGGGTGGGGGAGGATGGGGCGTGTGGATGCGCAACCCGTGGCCCTACCTTGTGAGTGCCGTGCCGGTATAACATAGGGAAGGGGGGTGGGGGAGGATGGGGCGTGTGGATGCGCAACCCGTGGCCCTACCTTGTGAGTGCCGTGCTGGTATAACATAGGGAAGGGGGGTGGGGGAGGATGGGGCGTGTGGATGCGCAACCTGTGGCCCTACCTTGTGAGTGCCGTGCCGGTATAACATAGGGAAGGGGGGGGGGAGGATGGGGCGTGTGGATGCGCAACCTGTGGCCCTACCTTGTGAGTGCCGTGCCGGTATAACATAGGGAAGGGGGGTGGGGGAGGATGGGGCGTGTGGATGCGCAGCCCGTGGCCCTACCTTGTGAGTCCCGTGCCGGTATAACATAGGGAAGGGGGGGGGGGAGGATGGGGCGTGTGGATGCACGACCCGTGGCCCTACCTTGTGAGTGCCGTGCCGGTATAACATAGGGAAGGGGGTGGGGGAGGATGGGGCGTGTGGATGCGCAACCCGTGGCCCTACCTTGTGAGTGCCGTGCTGGTATAACATAAGGAAGGGGGGTGGGGGAGGATGGGGCGTGTGGATGCGCAACCTGTGGCCCTACCTTGTGAGTGCCGTGCCGGTATAACATAGGGAAGGGGGGTGGGGGAGGATGGGGCGTGTGGATGCGCAACCCGTGGCCCTACCTTGTGAGTGCCGTGCTGGTATAACATAGGGAAGGGGGGTGGGGAAGGATGGGGCATGTGGATGCGCAACCCGTGGCCCTACCTTGTGAGCGCCGTGCTGGTATAATAAAGGGAAGGGGGGTGGGGGAGGATGGGGCATGTGGATGCGCAACCCGTGGCCCTACCTTGTGAGCGCCGTGCTGGTATAATAAAGGGAAGGGGGGTGGGGGAGGATGGGGCATTACAGCCTGGGGATGCGTCACTGTGGCCCTACTGGGTGGGTGGTGGGCCTCGGTAGCAACGGGGGGGGTGGACGTAAAACGGGAGGCATGGAGCCACTCCTCCGAGTTCATCAACGACATGTGGTGTCCAGCTCATAATAGGGGGGCCATCCTGTGCAACCACCCAGGCATCCGCGCAATAAGTCCACCAAACATTCTCAAACGTGACATGCAACCCCTTCAGAATTCCCCATTATCTTTCTGACGCGTATCCCCTTTTATCTTTGCTTGCAGTATGGTATAGATGCAGCATGCCTGTGTTAAAGGTGGTGCTGTGCGAAATGTTTCGGTGTGGGGTGCACCACCCACCAACTTCACTCCCTAGGCCGGTTGGCATCTCGTTTGGAGTGAGCGTTGGTGGCAAGTCGCTGTGTGTCCAGTGGACTGACACGCGGTGCAGTTTTTCTGGCCTTCTTGAGGTTAACTTCGGTTATTTCCCCTTGAGGTCCTTGTAACCACTCGTCTCAAATCATTGTGGTTGCATCTGCGGCTGTGTACCACGCAGCGCGAAGTTTGCCGGCTCTCTTCCCCTCTCCACTTGCAACAAAGCCTGTCACATTTTATCTATTTCTATAGTGTCGTACCTTTGTGCACACCTTCATATTGATTGAAAAGAGCACATATTGTGAAGAGCACACCGCGTTTTTGCTGCTGCCAGCTGTGTGCTAAACTCCCTACTCGGTTGCCAACTTGCTGCTCCTGTCCCTTCCTGCCGTATGATGATATCGCCTCCTGCACGCGTGTTCACCGAGTGGTGTGCGCAGGAGTCCACGTCGCTCAGCGCCAACATCCTGGTGTCCACCGACTGCCTGTCGCACGTGCGCGATGAGGGCCTGAAGATGCCCGATGGCTACCCCTGGGACCGCTGTGGGCACGCGCCGGGCCGCTTCTACGGCAACGCCTTCAACACGGGCGTGCTCTTTGTGCGTGCAAGCGACGAGAGCCGGCGGTTTGTGGCGCGCTGGAAGAAGGTGGGTGGGCGGGTGGGCGGGTGGGCAGGTGGGTGGGCCGGCAGGCAAGCGACTGGGCAAGTGGATTGGGGTAGCAGGCAAGCCAGGTCGTGTTGTGGTGGTGGAATGAGCGCGGTCGCGGCGTGGTGGTGGAACGAGCACGGTCGCGTGATTGGTGGAACGAGCCAGGTCGCATCGTGGTGGTTGTATACACTGTAAGACTGTGGCACGCAGGTGTGAGACTGTGAAAATCGGCAGCTGCTGTGCTTGTTCTTTGCCCATATGACTTGATGGCTTGCTGGCATGTCTCATGGCACCTGCCAGTTGATTGTGTAACTCTCATCGGTTTGCAGGCTAAGTCCATGTTTGCGTAACATTTGAGACAAAGGCGAGGAAGTTTCATGTGTTGCAAATGGGCACCCAACGCCCCACTGACCCGCTACTGTTGGGCTTTCTTCTTGTCATGTCTTTGGAGGGTGCAGCTGCCGAGAAAAAGCATCGCACCCATGTTGCAAGCATGGGACGCAGCTGACATCTCTGTTGCCTTGCCCCAATCACCGTACGTTTGGCATGCCTGCACATGGCGGCAGAAACTTCTGGATGCGCTGACAGAGCCTGAACAGCTGGCCAACCCGATGGACGACCAGCTGGCGCTGAACGCGCTGCTGGAACCCGGCATGTACCCCATCCGGTGGGTGGCCCCCGTATGAACCCCATAAATCATAATGTGGGTGGCCCCCGCATGCATCTCGTTCCTCGTCATGTGGGCGTCCTATATGCTGGGTGCGGCGTGTGCAGGCATGTGCGTGCCTGCACACCTGCTTATGCTCTCCCTGGGCCGTTTATTGACAGAGGGTGCCAAGTGGCGCCCAGGTTTCCCACCACATGGAGCCCGCTTGTACGCACGATGATGATTGATGGGTGCAACGTGTGTATGTCGTTGGGCTTGCACGATGATGGGTACAACGTGTTCATGTCGTTGGGCTTGCACGATGATGGGTGCAACGTGTTTATGTCGTTGGGCTTGCACGATGATGGGTGCAACGTGTTTATGTCGTTGGGCTTGCACGATGATGGGTGCAACGTGTTTATGTCGTTGGGCTTGCACGATGATGGGTGCAACGTGTTTATGTCGTTGGGCTTGCACGATGATGGGTGCAACGTGTTTATGTCGTTGGGCTTGCACGATGATGGGTACAACGTGTTCATGTCGTTGGGCTTGCACGATGATGGGTACAACGTGTTCATGTCGTTGGGCTTGCACGATGATGGGTGCAACGTGTTCATGTCGTTGGGCTTGCACGATGATGGGTGCAACGTGTTCATGTCGTTGGGCTTGCACGATGATGGGTGCAACGTGTTTATGTCGTTGGGCTTGCACGATGATGGGTGCAACGTGTTTATGTCGTTGGGCTTGCACGATGATGGGTGCAACGTGTTCATGTCGTTGGGCTTGCACGATGATGGGTGCAACGTGTTCATGTCGTTGGGCTTGCACGATGATGGGTGCAACGTGTTCATGTCGTTGGGCTTGCACGATGATGGGTGCAACGTGTTTATGTCATTGGGCTTGCACGATGACGGGTGCAACGTGTTTATGTCGTTGGGCTTGCACGATGATGGGTGCAACGTGTTTATGTCGTTGGGCTTGCACGATGATGGGTGCAACGTGTTTATGTCGTTGGGCTTGCACGATGATGGGTGCAACGTGTTCATGTCGTTGGGCTTGCACGATGATGGGTACAACGTGTTCATGTCGTTGGGCTTGCACGATGATGGGTGCAACGTGTTCATGTCGTTGGGCTTGCACGATGATGGGTGCAACGTGTTTATGTCGTTGGGCTTGCACGATGATGGGTGCAACGTGTTCATGTCGTTGGGCTTGCACGATGATGGGTGCAACGTGTTCATGTCGTTGGGCTTGCACGATGATGGGTGCAACGTGTTCATGTCGTTGGGCTTGCACGATGATGGGTGCAACGTGTTTATGTCGTTGGGCTTGCACGATGATGGGTGCAACGTGTTTATGTCGTTGGGCTTGCACGATGATGGGTGCAACGTGTTTATGTCGTTGGGCTTGCACGATGATGGGTACAACGTGTTCATGTCGTTGGGCTTGCACGATGATGGGTACAACGTGTTCATGTCGTTGGGCTTGCACGATGATGGGTGCAACGTGTTTATGTCGTTGGGCTTGCACGATGATGGGTGCAACGTGTTTATGTCGTTGGGCTTGCACGATGATGGGTGCAATGTGTTCATGTCGTTGGGCTTGCACGATGATGGGTGCAACGTGTTCATGTCGTTGGGCTTGCACGATGATGGGTGCAACGTGTTCATGTCGTTGGGCTTGCACGATGATGGGTACAACGTGTTCATGTCGTTGGGCTTGCACGATGATGGGTGCAACGTGTTCATGTCGTTGGGCTTGCACGATGATGGGTGCAACGTGTTTATGTCGTTGGGCTTGCACGATGATGGGTGCAACGTGTTTATGTCGTTGGGCTTGCACGATGATGGGTACAACGTGTTCATGTCGTTGGGCTTGCACGATGATGGGTGCAACGTGTTCATGTCGTTGGGCTTGCACGATGATGGGTGCAACGTGTTCATGTCGTTGGGCTTGCACGATGATGGGTGCAACGTGTTTATGTCGTTGGGCTTGCACGATGATGGGTGCAACGTGTTCATGTCGTTGGGCTTGCACGATGATGGGTACAACGTGTTCATGTCGTTGGGCTTGCACGATGATGGGTACAACGTGTTCATGTCGTTGGGCTTGCACGATGATGGGTGCAACGTGTTTATGTCGTTGGGCTTGCACGATGATGGGTGCAACGTGTTTATGTCGTTGGGCTTGCACGATGATGGGTGCAATGTGTTCATGTCGTTGGGCTTGCACGATGATGGGTGCAACGTGTTCATGTCGTTGGGCTTGCACGATGATGGGTGCAACGTGTTCATGTCGTTGGGCTTGCACGATGATGGGTACAACGTGTTCATGTCGTTGGGCTTGCACGATGATGGGTGCAACGTGTTCATGTCGTTGGGCTTGCACGATGATGGGTACAACGTGTTCATGTCGTTGGGCTTGCACGATGATGGGTACAACGTGTTCATGTCGTTGGGCTTGCACGATGATGGGTGCAACGTGTTTATGTCGTTGGGCTTGCACGATGATGGGTGCAATGTGTCCATGTCGTTGGGCTTGCACGATGATGGGTGCAACGTGTTCATGTCGTTGGGCTTGCACGATGATGGGTGCAACGTGTTCATGTCGTTGGGCTTGCACGATGATGGGTACAACGTGTTCATGTCGTTGGGCTTGCACGATGATGGGTACAACGTGTTTATGTCGTTGGGCTTGCACGATGATGGGTGCAACGTGTTTATGTCGTTGGGCTTGCACGATGATGGGTGCAACGTGTTTATGTCGTTGGGCTTGCACGATGATGGGTGCAATGTGTTCATGTCATTGGGCTTGCACGATGATGGGTGCAACGTGTTCATGTCGTTGGGCTTGCACGATGATGGGTGCAACGTGTTCATGTCGTTGGGCTTGCACGATGATGGGTACAACGTGTTCATGTCGTTGGGCTTGCACGATGATGGGTACAACGTGTTCATGTCGTTGGGCTTGCACGATGATGGGTACAACGTGTTCATGTCGTTGGGCTTGCACGATGATGGGTGCAACGTGTTTATGTCGTGGGCTTGCACGATGATGGGTACAACGTGTTCATGTCGTTGGGCTTGCACGATGACGGGTGCAACGTGTTTATGTCGTGGGCTTGCACGATGATGGGTACAACGTGTTCATGTCGTTGGGCTTGCACGATGATGGGTGCAACGTGTTCATGTCGTTGGGCTTGCACGATGATGGGTACAACGTGTTCATGTCGTTGGGCTTGCACGATGATGGGTGCAACGTGTTCATGTCGTTGGGCTTGCACGATGATGGGTACAACGTGTTCATGTCGTTGGGCTTGCACGATGATGGGTACAACGTGTTCATGTCGTTGGGCTTGCACGATGACGGGTGCAACGTGTTTATGTCGTGGGCTTGCACGATGATGGGTACAACGTGTTCATGTCGTTGGGCTTGCACGATGATGGGTGCAACATGTTTTTATGTCGTTGGGCTTGCAAGATGATGGGTACAACGTGTTCATGTTGTTGGGCTTGCACGATGATGGGTACAACGTGTTTATGTCGTTGGGCTTGCACGATGATGGGTGCAACGTGTTCATGTCGTTGGGCTTGCACGATGATGGGTGCAATGTGTTCATGTCGTTGGGCTTGCACGATGATGGGTGCAACGTGTTCATGTCGTTGGGCTTGCACGATGATGGGTGCAACGTGTTCATGTCGTTGGGCTTGCACGATGATGGGTGCAACGTGTTTATGTCGTTGGGCTTGCACGATGATGGGTGCAATGTGTTTATGTCGTTGGGCTTGCACGATGATGGGTGCAACGTGTTTATGTCGTTGGGCTTGCACGATGATGGGTACAACGTGTTCATGTCGTTGGGCTTGCACGATGATGGGTGCAACGTGTTCATGTCGTTGGGCTTGCACGATGATGGGTGCAACGTGTTCATGTCGTTGGGCTTGCACGATGATGGGTGCAACGTGTTTATGTCGTTGGGCTTGCACGATGATGGGTGCAACGTGTTCATGTCGTTGGGCTTGCACGATGATGGGTGCAACGTGTTCATGTCGTTGGGCTTGCACGATGATGGGTGCAACGTGTTTATGTCGTTGGGCTTGCACGATGATGGGTGCAACGTGTTTATGTCGTTGGGCTTGCACGATGATGGGTACAACGTGTTTATGTTGTTGGGCTTGCACGATGATGGGTGCAACGTGTTCATGTCGTTGGGCTTGCACGATGATGGGTACAGCGTGTTTATGTCGTTGGGCTTGCACGATGATGGGTACAACGTGTTTATGTCGTTGGGCTTGCACGATGATGGGTGCAACGTGTTCATGTCGTTGGGCTTGCACGATGATGGGTGCAATGTGTTCATGTCGTTGGGCTTGCACGATGATGGGTACGTGTTTATGTCATTGGGCTTGCACGATGATGGGTACAACGTGTTTATGTCGTTGGGCTTGCCACTGTTTCTTGGAGAGGTATGGCCGCACAGCGGGCCCTTTACCAGATAAACCCTTATAAGACAATGCGGCTTGTTGACACTAGGTATATCGAACCTTTTTCTTCTGCATGCCTAATAGTAGAAGACCTTATTGCACGGCTGGCCTTCGCTGTCATGCATCCACGCCTTTTTGGCAAGGCAGCCAGCTGCAAGGTGACAGGGAACACAGAGCGAAACTGGGCTGCATATATGGTGCATATATGGTGCGTGGTAAATGGTAGTCTACACATGGCAGACCCTGAGGACGTTGCGTGAAAGAGGCATGTTGGGACCCCCGTGGATCGATGCGGCAGATAGTAGGATCGGCATTCCCGAAGTGAAACTTCACCTGCAGCTGCTAAAAATTGATGTGGTCTGCATGCAGGCACGTGTTCATGCCACAGGGAATCATGCCAACTCACGCACCGTTTATTCTACAAGCTCATTAAAGATGCATTATGTAGCTTACTCCAATATCGCTGCTGTTAACGGGTTGGAACGTCTTTGCTGCCACTCGTGCCCTACCTGTTTGTGTCCCTGCTATATGGCTGCTGTGTTTCCTCTACCTGAACATGTCTACTCCCCGTGTCGCTTCTGCCTCTCGCTCGGCGCGCCGCCCCAGGCCGTTCCTCGGCGACGCACGCGTGTTCCCTGCGGGGGGCCTCCTCAACAACGCGACCAACCAGATGGAGACCACCGTGCGGCTGGGCACGCTGCCCACCGTACAGTTTGCCAACGGCCACGTCTTCTTCCACCAGCGGCTGCACCGGCGCTACAACTTCTTGCCCTACGTGGTGCACGTGACGTTCACCAATGGAGGCATGGCAGGTGCGTGGAAGGGTTGGCAGTTGCCGATGGTTGGAACATGACTTCACCAATGGAGGCACGGCAGGCGCGTGGGCCATCACCGTGTGCGGAGAGGCCGGCATTACTCTGCGTGTGTGGGGCAGCCGGCAAAACTCGGTTTCTGGCAGAGATGAACGGGATGTTCTGGAGTTTACGAGATGAACGGGATGTTCAGGTGCCGGACATGTTTGCAGATGCTGCCTTCTTTTGTATGTGCCTCTGAATGGCTTGCGCCCTTGTGTGTATCTTGTGCACGTGGGGGGGGGGGATGGTTTCAAGCGAGGCCCCCTAGTGTCAGGTTATTGCAGCTTGCACACGCGATACGTTCAGGGGAGTGGAAGCCAGAGACACCCTTGTTGACGCCTTGTTGAGGCCTGGCGAAGCGTTGCACGCAGGCGGGCATTCACAATTTATCGTTCGGCTTTCCTCCGCCATGGTTTTGCCTGTTATGGGTGCGGTCCAGGCAAGATCAACCGGCTGAGGGAGGCGCACCTGTGGGAAATGGACGATGACAGGTGAGAGCAGGGCGGGGCGGGGCACCGCAGGCAGGCAGGCAGGCAGGCAGGCAGGCAGGCAGGCAGGCAGGCAGGCAGGCAGGCAGGCAGGCAGGCAGGCCAACGGACCCACCCACCCACCCACCCACCCACCCACCCACCCACCCACCCACCCACCCACCCACCCACCCACCCACCCACCCACCCACCCATCGACCGACCGACCGACCGACCGACCGACCGACCGACCGACCGACCGACCGACCGACCGACCGACCGACCGACCGACCGACCGACCGACCGACCGACCGACCGACCGACCGACCGACCGACCGACCGACCGACCGACCGACCGACCGACCGACCGACCGACCGACCGACCAGTGTTTCTAGTAAGGGTTTTTGCTCGCGTCAGCCTGGCTGACTCGCCGCCGTTGGCGGCGCGTCGGACGGCTGACTCGCCGCCGTTGGCGGCGCGTCAGACAGCTGACTCTTAATTTGCCAACGGCGGCAAGTTAGCCAATGGAAGCTCAAGTGGGGAATCCGAAAGGGGTTCTCTTGCTACAGGGCCGAACGACCCCTGAGATAAGGTTTGGGGCACATGTTTAGCTTTTGAGTCAGTCTGACTTGTAAAAGCGCAGCGAGAAATGGGTTCGATCCATGATACAAAATTCAGAATAATATGACCTACTTCAACTGTTTTTCTGAATTTACTGTTACACTTAATTAGGATGGCATCCACAATGCCACAGCCCAGTACGGCACACACCCACATCAAACTTATTATTTATCAAACTTAAAATAAAAGACGTTAATGATGAGCTCGTGAACACTAGTGATGTCCCAGCTAGTGGCATGGCAAGACGACCGGCCTGGGGGCTCACCAGCATTGCCGGACTGAGCCGATGCTGCTGCTACACCACTGGCAGCATTGCTATCATTTCCCCTTTTCCTCTTGCTGCGGTTCAGCTCGTTTGCTGCCTGGCCTACGCCAACAATGGCACGCGGACTAGGCGCAGGCGCTTTGGCCATGTCGGCGGCCTGTTTCGGCATAAAAAAAAGCTGCGATTTCCCCAGATTCAACTTTCCCCAGTATTCCTTCCGGCGCCATCCCTTCACCCAAAAACTTCCAACCCCCAGGTCACTAACTTTTCTAGTTGACTATCAGACTAAACCATTCACGTTGTTAAATGTGTATACAATAATATTTCTGACCCGGCCTGAAATTTCACCTACGCATCTAGTAATGAATGGATCCAACAAATCTAAAGCGTTAATCAACACACCTGGAATCCGATTCAAAGCAATCTACAAGGAAAGGATGTTCATCTAAATCAGGCAACCTCGCAAAGCTGCGTCAATCAGCTCATCAATCATATTCCGGAGGATCGACCATTGCCAGTCGTCCTCGGCTAGGTATTGTGCTACCACTTCGCATTCGTCTCGAACAGTGGTCTAGACTCTAGAAGTCTCGTCACTCTCGCCGCCAAGCAGGCAAGGGCCGGAAGGTCTGGCACTTGGCATGGTAACGGGCTGTTCAGGATTCCGCACTGTCTGACGCATAGACTCGGTGCACATGAGTACTGACGTGCTGCCTAAATTTACGCGTCAGACGACTGACGTGCAGTCAAAATTTACGCGTCAGACGACTGACGCGGGGCCAAAATTTACGCGTCAGCTGTCTGACGTGCGGACAAAAAAGTCGGACGCGTCAGACACTGACGCGTCAGCGGCTGACGTATACGTCCCGTTACTAGAAACACTGCGACCGACCGACCGACCGATCAACCGACCCTAAAAAACACCTGTGCCTAGCTACGGCCGTTTGGGACCTTTGCATGACTGTGATTTCTGTGTATTCTGTAGTGGTCGCCTGGGGCAGTTTCACCGGACAGATTGTATCGTTGCGACCCGTGGCGAGCCGAGGATGCTATTCATAATAAGGCCGCACTTTGCAGTCCCCCCACCCCTGCGCCGCAGGTGCGTTGCCGATTCCCCCCACCCTTGCTCCTTTCCCAGTGTTTCTCCTAAGATGGGGGGCGTTCCGGACGAACCGGACAAACCGGACGAGGTCGCGTAGCGGCCGAGGGGGGGGGTCCGGGGGGCCACCGCCCCCACCGGCCGCCGGCGATTTTTTTTCTTTCAAAACAAAAACCTCGATAGCAATTCTATCGTGCTTTTCAAATGGCTTTATTTGTCTCTTACAAAACTGGGCCATCCTTTACATTAAATTTATTAAGTGAGACAACTATTAAATTTATTGTATACTACTCTAACACTTGATGATAAACAGTTAGACACGCTACAAGCTGATTACACCGCCTAAGTGGCTGAAGGCCTGAAGCTTTCATGTGACACGACCACACCTCTCAGCATAAACACACTACCAAACCCCAAGTAGGCATTAAAGCTTCAGCCCGGATAAACAGACAATGTCTACTGAGTCAGTACAGAGTGGCCAATAAGCACATGGCAGCAGCCAACTTGCTACTGAATCTGAAAAACATCATCAGGGTCCACCGCGGGTGCTGTGGCGGCTTGCTCCTTGGCCGCGGACGTGTGTTGGTTCCCAGTGGTGCCTACCATGCGCCGGAGCTTCTTGTCTTGCCACTTGTGGTACGCTCGCTCAAAGCCGCTGAACTTGTCAAACTGTGCGAAGCTGAATTTGCTGACGTATGCCCGGAGAGCAACGTCTATGTGGGGCTCCTTCAACAAGCTGCGGCGTTCCGACTTGATGTAGTACATGGCTGAAAACAGCCGCCGAGCAGCTTTCTTTTTCAGCTTCGCTGCAGGCCCTCCTTTGCCACTGCTGCGGCCTTTTCCACTGCCCACTTTCCCCTGTGCAACCTTCGCCTTCTTCTTTGGCGGCCCCGCGTTGCCATCCTCATCTGCAGCGTCGCCAGCTCGCAGTTCATCAGCGACTTCACCATCGGAACCGCTTGCCGGACGCGCAGCAGGGGTAGAATCGGCAGCCTCTGCATCGCCTCCTCCCGAGTCTTCTTCTGTCTCGACACCCAAAATCCCGTCGGAATTCTCGTTGCTATCACGCGCAACATCACCTTGCTCGCCAGCGTTCAGCTCGCTGCTATCTTTTCCGTCATCATCCACTATTCCGGGTTTCGGCGGCCTGCCGTTACCTGCTGTGCCCAGTTCTAAAATACCTCCGCCTGCCTTGCGCCTGCTGTGAAAAAATTCCTGAACCTAAATCCTGTCGGAATAGGCACCTTTCTCGTTTTGCTGCTCATTCCCTAAAACACTTTACGCACACTACTCACTAAACATTCGAAAGCAAAATGCAGCTACGTAGCCCGGCAGCCGCCGCAGTGGCTGGCTTTCGTCTTCGTTTTCTGCATGTAGCTTGCAGGCGTTTCGTTAATCAGGCTGCGCTACCAATACGACAAGTGTATTTTACGGATTCAGAGAGTCAGAATATTTAATTCATACCGAGTATCCACCAATTCATGTGAAAGTGCCGAAGGTATGAAGTGGCTGACATGGAATCCTGCAGTGCGAGGCCGTGGAACCTAGGGCGCTGTGGCAGTCAGCGGCCCAGGCTGGCAGCCTGCCGAACAAGCATAGCCGGGCGGGGGGGCCACCAGACACCAACCGGACGACGTCCGGACGGCCGCGCGGGCTCCGGACAAGTGCGTCCGGACGGCCTGGCGGCGTCCGGACATCCGGACACAATGTCCGGAACCGGACCGTTAGCAGAAACACTGTCCTTTCCTCTCGCCCCTGCCCGACGGCCAGCTTGTAGGCCGTTCTGTGGTAAGCACATGCAGGTGGTGATGACATTCCACCCGCTCCACGTACTGCCGGCTAGTGACGTGTGCTGGTACCACCCTGCTGGGCCAATGTGCCTGGCATATACGACACGGGCTGCTCTGCCTCATGACATCAGCGCTCATTTTAGTGACAGCCCCGCGGGGGATCCCCGGCCGCGAGATGCTGGCCTCGGCAGGCCGGGAAAGTTGCCGGGGCGGGGCCGGCACGCCGGCAGGCCCTATAGTTGCCAGGGTGGGGCACCTGTGTGCTTAGTTGATCGATAGTCCCTAGGTGACTATTGTCCGGCGCTGGACAGTCCCTGGTGAATTCACTGCACATTTCTTGTAAGATCTACGACATTGGTAACTTCTGATGGCTGACACCCAACATTGTGGCGGGCGCGAGGCAAAATGACCCTCAAAAGACTTTCTTGCAGAAAAACGGATCGTCCAGGGACCCTCGGGTCCCTCAGCTATACAGTACTGTAGGAGTGCAGGTCGCCGGGAACCTGGCTGCTGTCCCCGGCCCCCGGCTTCTGCTTTTGTTGCCGGGGCAGGGCCTGCTGTGCAAAAAAGTCTAAAATGAGCACTGCATGATGTGCGGGTACATGCGGCATGCGCGTGGCTTCGCCTCTCCGCTCATCATGTGCTAATCAGTGCAGAGATGAGCAACCTTGGCATGGCCTCCCTTTTTACATTACCTCTGTGCGGAGTGCCTGCGCATGTGTGCTGTCGCAGCTACTACGAGCAAGGGCTATTCGTGAGGCCCCACATCCCACAGCATCTGGAGGTGCTGGGCGACGGGAACGCAAGTGAGTAGCCCCCGCGCGACTCCTTGAAGGCAGCTGTGTTGTTCTTGCTGGTACATTTCTTGTCTTAACATCGCAGGACTGTTGGGAAGGACCCTCCTACTGACCATCTCGTGGTGCAGCATTGCTGCTTGGCATTGCCAGAATTGTCACAGACCTTACCCAGCGGTTTGCTGCCTTTTTTGTGGGCAATGACGTAGCCCTGTGGTTGTTTTCATGCTTGGTAATCGTCATGGTTGGCCTCCTTCGCTTTGGCTGCAGCGAATGATACTGACCAGCTCGCTTGTTTGCAGGGGCTAATGAGCCACACCTG
This sequence comes from Mesostigma viride, assembly GCA_009746045.1. Lineage (NCBI taxonomy): Eukaryota > Viridiplantae > Streptophyta > Mesostigmatophyceae > Mesostigmatales > Mesostigmataceae > Mesostigma > Mesostigma viride. The sequence goes on along the minus strand of RPFO01001162.1, from coordinate 63,120 downwards.
CATTAGCCACACTTGTACACCTCGCATGCCGGGAAGAGCTCAACATTGAGCCGCATGGCTGATTTCCATGTGACGTGCACGCCATACCCCACATGGACAGATTTCGGCGCTGGCGCCGTAAGGGCCGGGAAGTTTGTCAATGATGTGGCTAGACAGATATGCCATAGGATTGTGACCAGCTGTGCATGGCACGTCCGACTTGTGGGCGGCTCGATGTCCGATGGCCACCTTGCCGTGCTTCTCTGCCAGAGAGAAGCGTGTCGCAGTAGCAGGCAAGGGTCGCCCGCACTAAGCACATGCCTCTTGCACACATTCAGCAGCTGCAAGTAAGTTGAGAGTAATTAAGTTGACTGACCTTAGGCTGGCCCCTGTTTCCCTGCCATGCTTGCTGCGTTTCGTCGCGAACCCTGCCCTTGTGCCCAGCCGTGGACACGCACATGCTGGTGGTTCGTGAGCAACTGCTGGGCATCCGCAACGCGCTGGCCATCGCGCGCGCGCTCAACCGCACTCTCATCATGCCCCGCACCAGCTGCCACTGCTCCCGGTAGGGTCGCTAGCAGCGCACGCAATGCGATGATGGCATGTCCGTTGTTTGTGTTGTGTGCTCGATGCTTTCTGCTGCAAAATGACATGAGCCTGCTGTGAGTGGCATTCTATGTTGTTGTACTCTCTTTGTTAAGCCTAACCAGTTTTTATTATGAACAACAGTTTTTTTATTATTATTTCTTTTGATTTTACAGTTTTAATTATGAGTGGTCCTAGCACTGATCAAAACATTATACTGGTGTAGGACATGTAATAATGGATCCTATTCGGGTCTGCTTCTGCCATAAAAGTGGCAGCGGACGTTGTCATCTGTCACAAGTTTGATTACGTACTTCTATGAATTTTGTGTATGGAGTTACATTAATCATGTACTACTAGTATACTACTTTCATATGAATTTGGCAGTTAAGAGGGATTTCAAATGGCACCCAAACCATTCCATCTCCATTTCCTGGGTCGCCCTTGCCTGTGTCAAGACTGGGCTCGTATTGTAATTGGTCATGGAGGGTGCCTCATAGCGGCGTGCAGCTGGCCAGCGCGAAGCAGTGCGCCCGCTTCACAATTCATCATAATCTGTGTGTGCGCTCCCTTTATGGAGCCTGCAGGTCCCTGCTAAAGATCACATACATTCACACCTGGTTGCCGGTCCGCTTGATTGTGCAGGGGGAGCCATACCATAGCCTTGTTGTATATATATTAAAAATTATAATTACTTACATCAAACCGAAGGCACCCAAACATAACCAAAGCCAACGCTAACAAGAGATACCACTACAAAGCCGGCATGGGACACTCCAGACCCTGGAACGAAGTAAAACAGCCTAATAACCGTGCTGCGCCGCAAAGTCAGCCCGCGTGCGGTGGAGCAAGATCTCAGCCATAGCCCGGGTAAGCGCTACCGAAAGGCGTTGGCGCCAGTACGACGTCCAGGTCCGCGCCAACCAAGGGGCTTGCTGGCCCTCCAGGTCCAGGCGCTCCTCCCGGAGCCGGCAACACTCCTTCAGAAGAAGCCGGCGGTCAGGGTCCCCATGGCCCCGAACTCCTCCAAGACAAAGGGCACCACACGATGTTGCGCGACGTCGCCATATAGGCCGTGAGCTTGGCCCGCTCAGCCCAATCCGCCGTGTAGCCCACTGCCTGGGATGCACCAACCACATAGCTAAGAGCCAAGGGGCGAGCCACAGAAACGTCAATGAGCAAGTGCCGGCCGCCTCACTCTAAGTCCAGAACCACGATGTCAGGTCGGTGGTTGGGGGAGTAGAAAGCCGCGCCAACCGCATCCTCCGGTTGTTCGCATGGGGGAAAACGGACCGGACCATGACAAGCACCACCGTCAGGAGGACAGTGTGCAAGTACAAGTACCGGGCCAGTATACAAGTATATATTTAGTCCTGGTTTCATGCCATGTGATAACCCCAAGCTGGATTGCACATCATATGGACTGTGTGCAAGTTTGTTGCTTGGCAATGAAGGCACGTGTTCAGCTGTGTGGGGAAATGCGATTTGGTGACCATGAGTAACCATGCCATCACACAACGTCAAAGTGCAGTGGGATCTCCAGGAATGTTTTTTTTTTTTGGGCGCATGGGGGGCGAACTGTGCGCGAGGCCGGAGGCCACAAATTAGGCAAGCCGCAGTGGGCATGGAGAAAAGGAGTTGGTGGAGCTAGGCTAGCAACCCTGTCCCGGCTCCAAGGGTGTTAAGGACAAGGGCAAGGGGACCGTGTTGTCTGGACTGGCTTGAGGTGCAACACCGACATTCGCCAATAGGCGATGGAGAAGATAGGGGCTGAGAGTGCGCGTGGATGCAGGCTTCGCTACGAATGCTGCTTCAGCATATCTGAACAAGTGGACTTCTAGGCTTCGCGAGGGCTACCCCTCGTTCCTGCGTGTCGTTGGAGCGCCCTTTGTCGCGTTCGTGGCAGGGCGTGGCAGGGCGTGGCAGTTCGTGGCAGGGCGTGTCAGTTCGTGTCGTCGGCGGTCGGCAGAGGCCGGAGAGGTTGGATGTTCTTCTCTCCGGGTTTTTGGAGAAGGCTATCCACTATCTTGGTCGAAACGGGGTTCTCAAACGCCGGGGGTTCTGCACACGTGCAGCTGGGATGACAGCATACCGTTCCCCCCAGGAAGCACAAAGTTCCTCAGCACTGGCAGATTCTGTTCGTAACTGTCGATGCGAGATTCCAAGATCTGAACCGCCTCGTCAGCACAAGTGAACTTAAGCAGGGGATCTGATATTGGGATGGGTGATGTCACAGGTGTGACTATGTCTGAGATCTGCTTGTCCATATCACCAGATCTCTGTTCTGCCTTGTCACCAGATCTCTCCACAGGTGCAGCCAGAGATGTGCCTGCATCCAAGATCCTGCACTGGAGGTATTGCAAGAGATCCACGAGTTCTGACGACCGTGGATCCACGAGATCCGCCTGACTCACCGCCACTCCGACGGATGAATTGAGCTCATCCAAAGCCCCCAGGGCAGCAAAGAGAGAGTCGCTTTTCGGGAGCTTCGCACCACCTCCTATGGCGGACGTGAGTCCCGTGTCCCCGGTTTTTGTGTATATCCGCATGATAACACGTGCTGAGAACTTGTGCGACCAGTAATCGCACGGATGCGACCTTCCCCGCTTCTCTGGAGCGCCTGATTCGCAAACGGGGTAGCTTTTTTGGGTGCTTGCAAGTAAATGACCACGTCAGCGCCCAGAGAGAAGTGGCAGCGTCCGGGCTTTTCCAGAGCCACCAATTGGGTGGTGCAAATGGAGCTGATTGTGGACAAGGATGAGGAGTACACCCACTTATTTTTGGATGGATTCAGGGGGGGGAAGATGTTCGTGGACCGGGAGGACCTGTTGGACTTTTACAAAAGAGTGGCCTATGATGGCATGAGGAACACTCCCAACTTCATTGTCGAGCAGAAGCCAAAAACTGGCATCTTTCCTCTCTTTTTCGACCTGGATTGCGTGGATTCAAGGGATCTCGGGGATGATGTCGTAAAGGTGTGGCTTCCTCTCATGCAAAGTGTGATGGGGGAGTGTCTGCCCTCTTCCACAGATACATCCATGGTGATATGCAGGGCTCCCTTGAAGAAGACCGGCACTGGAGCCTTCAAGACCGGTTTCCACGTGCACTTCCCGTCCGTGCCAATGGACGTCTTCAACGCGATCCTGCTGCGTTCCATCATCGTGGAGAAACTGCACACCGAGTTGGGGCCCAGGCCGGAAAACAACACGTGGACGGAGGTGGTCGACCCGTCAGTCCTCCTGGACAACGGCCTGCGCATGCTGTGGAGCTGGAAATGCGTGAGGTGTCCCGACTGCTGCAAGGCGGCGAGGGCGCTCGAGAAGGAGCACGGGCCGTGCAAGAGACAGTGGGGGGAAGAGGAGTACTGCAGGTGCGATCTGTGTTGGGCCAAGAAGAACAGGGTGTGCCCGAACGGGTCCTGTCGCTACGGGAAGGTGCACGAGAGTCGCTCGTACCAACCGTGGGGGGAGATGGAGTGGTCACGCACGAGTACACACCCGACGAGATCAGGAAGGACCCGGTGAAGTTCCTGCAAATGACTTCTGTGCGCGCCTTTGACGGCGCCGACCCCGCGATCATCGTGAGCGTGGCCATGCCGGCATGGCACAACGAGGACAACTGCGTCACCTTGTCGGAGATGAAGACAAAGAGGCGCAAGAAGTTTAAGAAGCTGAAGACCGAGGGCGCCAAGAAGGAGGCGGTACGCTTTGGGCTGCATAGTGACGAGGGGGTGCCGTCCTCGTCCCCACTATACGCGGCCGTGGAGAAGGCGGTACGTTCCATGGCCCCCACGGGAGTGTCCAGGGTGTATCAGCGGGGGCAAGCGGTGCACGCCGTGTACTCTGCGTGGACCCATCACAGGGAGTGTCTGAACGTGGGTAGGGAGCACGCGAGCAACAACGTCTGGTTCTCGATCTCTTTCCAGGGCATCTCACAGCGGTGTTTCGACGACGGGTGCGCGGGGTACGCGTCTGACCCCGCGCCTATCCCCGAGTCCGCGCACCGAATGCTGTTCCTCCCGTCGCTGGACGTGGCGGAGGCGAAAAGCAATCAGACAATGGTGTCGGCGTTAAACCTGGCCCAGAAAATCTCAGCCCCTCGGAGGAGGTGCGCTGGGGCGTGGAAGCGGAAGTGATTGCACCGCCGAACGAGTAGGGCGCGTACGGGAACATATGAGGGGGCACAGACTCTCGAAATCTGTAAACAGTTCTGGCCTGCTAACGAGTGCGATGGGAATGTTGCCGTGTTTGTATTGATCGCTGACCGTTGATGAATTGGGAATAAACAACACATTTTGACTCTTTAAGAAAGACTGGTTGCTGTTACTATCCCAGGCTACTGAGGACCGGCGCAGTTCCCGCCGCAGGCTGTGTGATCCCGACCGGTAGGTAGGCGTCAAAGACAAATGGCTTGTGGGTGCCGAATGTGATAACAGACGCGTACAAGTTCTGGGACAAATCGGCACGACTAATTCTGACTTTCAATTCAGCGCCTTCAGTTACAGGTAATGGTGGTACCATCCAGTGCAACGTTGAAAATCGGAATGGCCGTGCAGCTGTGCCATTAGGTGACAACCCCGTGCAATTTACAGTGCCCCGTAAGAGTGGCTCTGTTCCTGCAACGGTTTCCGGTTTTGGTCCATGCCGTACAAGACATGCCTCGTTATGATATGCCTGTGAACATTTTTTGACGACGCTCAATACTTGGGTGTGCGGCGGAAGATCTTGGACGTGTTGTCGTCCGAGTAAATGCTCTCCAGAATCGACTTCATGTTCCCCACGCCGGTGCCGGAGCCGCTAGGGGCGACGGCGGAGGGGACGGCGTAGAACTCGCGATGGTACGACCCGGCGTTAAGCCACGGGTCGAAGGTGGAGTCGGCGGTCGGCACGCCCGGGTACGCGGAGGCGTCGTTGAGGATCACCACTCGGTTTTGATTGGGCTCTGAAGCGAATGATAGGGGTGTCGACATGATCCCGCTGCGTCTGTATACTTTCCACTCCCATTTTTTTCCTCCGCCGTTAGAGGTGCACCGTCTGCAAACGGGTGCAGAAAACTGGTGCATAACGGGAGATGCCACTTGCACAGGGGGCAACGGTGCGTGTCGGGTCACGGGATGCGAGCCAAGACGAACAAGCGCTCCCACATGGAGATGGAGGCCGGCGTGAAGAAGGACCCGGACGACCCGCTGAACATCTCTCTCCGCCTCGCCTGGCTGTCGCGCCCCCTGCCGACCGGCCCCGCGCCGCAGGAGGCGAAGAAGGCCGCGCATGGCACGGGAGCGTACAGGTCGAGAGCCACAGGGGGGCGTCGCCGCCCCAGGCACCGGATGCGGGCGTACGACGTGGACAATATTGCGGAGAGGTTTGGTGAGCTTAGCCTGGAGGAACCGAGAGAAGGACCCGGGGTGGCGGAGCTGACAAAGGGGATCGGTGAGCTTAGTCTGAAGAACGCCGGAGATCTCAGCCGAGATACCAAACATAAACAAATGTTGTCAAACGGCGGACCCGACGCCGATTGGCGGGACATGAACCGGGCGACATACGACGATATCGAGGACATAATGCTCGAATCGAAAAAACTGAGCAACGTGGATCGTTTAAACTACGGGGCGGCCATGGGAAAGAATAAACACGCAGATATTGTTAAGAGAATGGAGGTTGGGTACAACCACCGATTAAACCAGCTCTATCCTAAACAGGTGCAGGCGTTCGAGGCGATCAAACGGGCAGGCGATGACTTAATTGCGCACATGGACAACGCACAGGCAGAGGCAGAGGCGAGGGGGGACTTAATGACCACTGAAGAAAGGGAGCGGTTGATTGATAGAAGTGACGAACTTCAGGACATTATAGAACTCACATGGCGCATAATCTGGTGTCCGAGAAGGAGGCAGACCATGTGTTCCCAACACCTCATGGCTTCGACTCGCCCCCGGTACCGTCGCGCGGTCAAGAAGGCCTTCTCGTTCGGGAAGGCCAAGTGCGATTGACGGCTGGTCGTCTAGTCTTGGTGCTGGATATGCCGTGTCCAGAAGAATGTTTGCGCTTTTTGCTAGCGGCTTCTCTCTTTTTATTCGCGTGCCGAATAGCAGCGGCCAAACCGTCCACGTAGATCTCCGTCACCCACTTTCTCGGAAACAGCTTGTCGCCCCCGGACTTGCGCGCTATCATCGCATCCCAGCAGACCTCGCTTTTCAATGCCCTCCCTTCCGTGAAAGTCGGTACCCCCGCAATGATGTGACGCAGTCGGTGAGACTTTATGAGATAGTTCGTGCCAGGCGGAAGAATAATCTCCGACTGCTCACCTCCCGCGATCGGCCACATGGCCAACGCCGGTGTACCGGGCATGACATGGATGACCTTGAGACAACAATCGCTGGCGGCCCCCCATCCGGCGCTCATGTACCTATTGAACAGGAAATTGATTGCTACCCCCGGGTTGACTGACACGGAGATCGGGAACGTGTTACTGTAAACGTCTCTGCGCCCCCTGATGGGCATGTAGTAGATTCTGTCACGCCCCTGTACACGATCATTTCCCTGTTCACCGCGGGCGCTTCCTGCAGAATCGTGAACATCTCCCGCGCGTACTCCTTGAGAACGTAGCCTTGAAGAAAGGTCAGATGCAGGTATTTGCACACCCACTTGGACAGTAGGAATATGATATCCATGAGGCGCTCGTCCAACCTCGCGATCATCGCGATCACTTCCTTCCACCCCGCCATCTTCACTAACTCTCCCTCCAGCCTGTCAGCCACAACCAAGGCGACGTTAGGGTCGCCCGATCGCTTCGATAGGTGTGTTATCAGAGCCGAACGCAACTCGGTGATATCCGCGCGCTGGCGACAGATCTTGTCCTGGTCGAGCTCGTGGAATGAAAAACCGTCCCCGCCGCTTCTGGACAGCAACACGACCCCTGGCCAGATTCCGGATTTGACCTCGTAAAAGGGGGTTGGGTATCCGTCCTCCTCGTCCTGTACTTCCACTTTTCTATCCGTCTCTACTGCGCCCCATCCTCTATTGTTCGTGTACTTGTATCCGTCGCGCGTGTAGTCATATAGAAGGATCAACCGTAAAGGGGACAGTTCTCTCATGTACTTCAGACAGTCGCGGTACCAATCCATATCGATGAGGTCGGAGATGGACCCTTTTACGTATCCGGGCATGGTCTGAAACAGCGGGTCGAGGAGGTCGTGACGGAACGTTTTTATTTCCATGACGTCTGGCTCCCATTTGATGGGGTATGCGAGTTTGATGAACGATCTCTTATATATCAGTTCTCCTAGTCTGAGGAACTCCAGCGAAATCACGCCCGTCTCAAACACGGGCACGCGGTCGTATGGCGCGTCTTCTCGAGCCTCGCAGAACCGCTTGTGCGCTTGGTCAACGTATCTCAGCTCGCGTTCTTTCCTCAGTGCGTTAAACTTGTCTGTCCACCGCTTCTTGGACTTTTCGGTTAGAGTCTTTTCCATCGCGCCGTTTCCTGATACATGTACGCTTTTTTTAATCCAGTCTTCGTCGTATTTATGGTTCGGATTGTGCGCGCGGACAAGCCCGCGCTTGGGGGGGGGGGTAATCGCATCATAATCTGGTGTCCGAGAAGGAGGCAGGGTACTTATACGCACCCCCCCCCTCGTCAACTGTATTCATTCGCGCGGAAAGCTCATCCACCTTGTAAAGCACTTGTTTTGTGAAGGGCCCGCCCGTTTGGCGTCGCGCGCACTTAAGAAATCCGCCTCTCCCACGCTGACCCTGGGACCGGGCAAGAACCAGGCCGGGTATGCCACGCCAGGTTTGCAGGCAAGATCAGGGTCCTCCAAAAACACAAGAATGTCTATGTCACTCGGACACGCCAGCGAGCACTCGCCCATCGTGCATTTGGAAGGTGCTATGTTCTCTATTGTCCCCGGGTACTTTCCGACGAGATCCCAGGCCTCGCTAAGTCTTTCATAAAGACTACCCGTGTATGACTGAATCTCGAAAGTTTATAATCAAACCCGTTTTTTTTTTCCGAGGACTCTCCCCCTGGCTATCTCGTGCTTGATTTCTCTCTTCAGAGGGCACTTGATCTCGACCAGCACGCCATCCGCTGTCACGCGGTCAGGGCTGCCACCGAGCCACGAGTGCAGCGGGTGGGCGATGAGGCCAAACTCAAAGCATTTCCTCCCCGTGCGCCTTATGTACTCGGTGGCGGCGATGTCCTCGTTCAGGTTGCCGTGCCTCGTAGCGACGTTCCCCTGAAACACGCACCTGTTGTCCCCGAGCTTCTTCCTGAGGAGCTTCGTTGTCGACTCGTACGGATTGTCTCCTATCGCGGCTGCCACGTCGGACGCGGTCAACATACGGTTCCGTATGGCGTACCACTCCGGCGACTTTTGAGGCGCCGTTTTCATCTTCAGCAACTCCCCCACAGCGGGGTGCAGCTCGCATCCCGTCTCCTCCATGGTCGGCGCTATAGTATCGCCCCATTATTTTTGCAGCTGGGTTAACGCACTTCACACATCAACAACGACCGGTTGCGCGGTGCCAGACGTTTTTACCCAGTGTTCGTAGAGAGCGACGAGGGCGTGCAGCAGCGCATCCGCGGCGTCGTCCTTCTTGGGCAGGGAGTGGAAGTACTTCATGTACACGGGGTACTTCTCCAGTATCTGCAGCGTCTGGTCGATGGCCACCCTCTTGTTCCTGCGATACGAGTTCTGGATAGAGCACACGATCTCGGGGCCTGAATAAACCTTCAATTTCTTCAGCGGGGAGGAGAATTGAATTGCCATGGGCCTCAACAATGGCGAGCAAGAGGGGGCGTGGATGATGTGGGTCTCGAAGAACACCTGGATCGCGTGACTCATCACCTTCATCTTCACGCTCGTCTTCGTCTGCCTCTCAATAACGACCTTGTCGGCGCACCTGAGCACGTCGATGCGTTTGTACAGCTGCACGGGCAGGTTCCTACACGCCTCGTCCAGCGTGCGCGCCTTAAGGTCGATCACTTCCCACCCAAGGATCTCGAACGGCACGCCGCTCGCGTGCTCGTTGCCGGGGCCGTCGCTCAATTTGATCACGCAATAGGCCAGGTTGGTGATGCCGACGTCAAAACTCAGAACGATCATCCTCAATTATATATACACGCTTCTATAATATGTATCCCGTTCAGAGCGTACCAACCGACAACGTTTCCAGTTTTTACGGAGGCACGTGCCTCACGGTCTCCAGGCCAGGGTACAAAGCGTTTGCGGCGGACATGCACCCGGTGTACCACTCTGTCCTCGCCACGGACAACCTCGCGCGCATCCAGGACAGTGTCCGTGTGTCATGGGGGGTGGAAGTTCCAGAACAAGAGGTGGCGCAGATGGTGCGAGCAGTTTATAACATGCGAGGGGGCCTGGTTCGTCCCCCTCCGTCCAGGCACGGCGGCCCGGTTGTAGAGTACGACCGCGCCGATCGGGCGCAGCACATTTACATCCCGTTGGAGTTCACCTTCTGCAGGGACCCTGGCCTGGCTCTGCCCATCATTGCCCTCCAGTACCACGACGTGATCGTTAAGATCCAGTTCAACACGGCCGCGGACATCTTCACCAGGTACTGGCCCGGGTACACCCCCGACCAGACCGCCACGCCTTCTACAAGCACCCCTGCAAAGAACTGTGCCAGCGAATCTGACTATGACACCAACGCCGAACGAGTCGCAGTGGCTCTCAGTGTGTTCACCGAGCTGGACGCGAACTACGATGTCAATTTGTGGACGAAAAACTTAAACACTAACGTCGAGGATGATAGTGGCTGGACAGATGGCAAGTTTAAAAGAATTTGTCAGGAATATACCGCCCCTACTTACTTAACTGGCACTACGTTTTCTAACCCAGTCGTCCCCACTAAGGATACCCAAACCCAATATACCGTGTTTGTTTCCGAGTGGCTCACGGAAGGCGCGGCCAATGCCAATAAGAGGCTGGTCGGCTTCACCTTGCAGTTCAGAGGGAATGGAGATGTGTACAGTACGAGAGTCGGCAAGGGGTCCACTAAGAATCTGCTTTTAATCCCTGAACTGATCAACGCGCCCGCCTCGACAAACGGTGACTACAACGCCCCCACCGCAGACGCCATCGCGCTGGCCGAGCCGCGCGGGAGGTGGATCAAGGAACCACCGAGTTTTGCGTGCAAGCTGCTGGTGCGCTACATCTACCTGGACGACTTCGAGCGCCGGCAGTTCGCCCTCAACTCGCACGAGTACCTCATCACCGAGGTCCAGCGCTACCAGCAGCACGTGAGCGGGGAAAACGAGGTGAGCATGGACCTCAAGTTCAACCACCCGGTCAAGGAGCTCCTGTTCTGGTTCAAGCCCGCCGACCTGTCATTCATCAACACCAAGTACCGTGCCGACGCCGACTTTTCTTACAACGGCTATTGGAAGTTTTGGAATGACAACAGCTTGTTTGGTGACGGCCACCTGTTCACCACCGCCAACCTGTCGCTCAATTCCCAAAACATGTACGGCGAGGGGCGCGATCCTATCTATTTCTCCTACGTGCTACCCAGCGAGTTCCACACCCGTGTCGTGAAGGGCAGTCACGTGTACTCTATCCCCTTCGCACTCGAGCCCGAGTCGTGGAAGCCGTCCGGCTCGATGAACATGTCCCGACTGGACAGTGTCAAGCTAAACCTCAAGGGACTCGGCAAGTCGGCCGCTGCTTGGGCTATGGCCTGGGCCTGGGCTTGGGCGGCCATTTCGGCCTGGAATGCTCTTTGCCGTTCAATCCAACGCATGTGTTCGCGCATGTCTGCGAGCCGACGCTCGTACGGATTGCGGTTGTCAGGTGGCGCGTTGATCGCCCGGCGGTACGCGTGCCAGAAGCCTAGCGACTCGCCAGTCGGGAACATTCGTTTTACTGGCATGATACCTATATCACACCTACACTTTTTTTTGCTAGTGTGCCAGCATTAGAGTGCCAGCTGTCATACTTTGAAAAGCGGGCTGACAGAGGGCCGACAGGGGGGTCGGGTCGGCCCGGGCTAGTTGCTAGTGTGCCAGCATTAGAGTGCCAGCTGTCATACTTTGAAAAGCGGGCTGACAGAGGGCCGACAAGGGGTCGGGTCGGCCCGGGCTAGTTCAGAATATCGTGGGCCAATAGCTGCAAACTGTCAAAAATGTGACAACACACAGATCCAGATGGTTTCTGCGTCATGTTTTGTTTAGGTGATCCTTATGGGGTTTAAGGCAGTTTCTGTTGGAGGCGCTGTCAGCAGGTCCCTGGGAGACTCCCAAGGCAAGGTACTTTTTCTAGATGTCGTGGCACAACATGCTAAGCCGATTTATTTTGTTATTTTCCAATGTCACCTCCTCTTATCTTGTCAACCATTTCCGGCGGCTCATGCAGACCTTGTGATAATAGTAATACTAGCAGATTTAATCACACAACTTTTGTTCCTTGCGCCACTTTCTATTGCGTGCTGACTGTTTTCTCAATGACATTTGCTGTGCACCGCGACACACACCCCACAGGGATTGCCCAACCTGCCAAATACTTCCAGCATGCAAGTAAGCATCGATGGTGGGGGCTGTTGGAGCCGTGGGTAAAATGGTAACCCGACACCCCTGCCAACAGCTGCCCCTTGCTAGTCCCGGCGCTGCCCATGTCTACCACCTGATATGTCACATGCATGTTTGTACTGCTTGATATCGGCTGCTAGCAAGTGGCAGTGGCGGCTGCTTTGTTGCTACTGTGGGGCCTGCCTCTCCTTGACATGCTCTCATTACATTTGAGAAGGGTTATGGCTCACCTATTTGGCTCATCTTGGGGAGGTGGGGAGGGGAGCTTGTGGCTTGACAGACATCCAGGGGTTTGCTGGTTCTCTGTGGTTCTGACTGCAGCTGTTGTGTGGGGTCTTGGTCGTGAGGTTACCAGCTTTTAGTATCAGTGGGCAACGCATCATGTGGGGAGGTGTGCCCTTCACATACATCTGTTTTGCTCTTTGGTCCCTGTCCTTGCTGCACAAATGGCTCCATCTTCTGCCATACCTTGCCTTGTTCGACCACTAACATGCCCTGTGAACTTTCATAGTAACAAAAACGCATGCAAGCCAATGTAAATATCCTTTATGTGTGTGCACGCAGGCTTTTGGGATCGGATGTGTCGGCCCCCTTTGAGTGCCCACTTGACGAGCTGTTTGATGTGGCGCACCTGGTCAGCCTGAACATCACGTTCCGAGAAAACAGCTTTCTGGAGAACTTCCGCACACCCAAGGCGGTGCGCGACTCCAGGTCAGCAGACTTGCTTTCTGGCGTCCCTGGGTTGGCCCCTTCCAGCGCATCACCAGGAGGCCTTGGGATCTTTTGTAAACCCTACTTGGACTCCCTGCGTTCCTTTTATGTAGATCCGTTTTGTCAATTTCTGCTTGGCAACCATTCCGCTGTGGTTAGGAAATGATAAGATAGCACGCGGGCCTGTTGTGGGGACTTCCCATGCAGGCCCCAGAGGTAGCCAAAATAAGTGAATCCACGTACGCCTAAACGGTCGTTGCATCTTAGTCAGGCTTGTATCAGTCAGTGACAGGGGGCCCTTATTGAAGTGCCATGGCGGCTTGCTTTGTTTCACATATCAACAGACTGGCGTATGCTGGACTGAACAAGACTGGTGTATGCTGGCGCTGCGATGGCAGATTTCTCTAACAATGGGTTGAATGCTGCGCCTGTCTGCCACCAACCAACCAACCAACCAACCAACCAACCAACCAACCAACCAACCAACCAACCAACCAACCAACCAACCAACCAACCAACCAACCAACCAACCAACCAACCAACCAACCAACCAACCAACCAACCAACCAACCAACCAACCAACCAACCAACCAACCAACCAACCAACCAACCAACCAACCAACCAACCATCCAACCAACCATCCAACCAACCAATAAGCCAAAACTCTGACATTCCTATTAACCAACACGATCATGCGCACAGAGTGGTGGTCATGGTCAAGCCGAAGTCGCTGGTCGACTCGTTGGCCGTGACGCAGCCGCAGAATGCTCAAGGTAGGCCCTCCCCGTCCTATCCACACATTCACGCTTGCAGCAGAGCGCACTACCAGGCAACCATCATAGCAGTTGCTTCATGGTGCTGTAGGTACCGCGACAAGCTCGAAAGTGCATGGCAAATATTATTATCTACAAAAGTTTTCAACCATGCTTTGCGCTTGTTTAACCCCTAAATGGTCTGGCTGCCGATTTTCCGCCAAAAACTGAGTTACAGCCGATGCATCGGCCCCTTCTCGGGGGACCAAATGCCGCGAAAACTATTAGGGTTCGCATACTTCTGACAAAGTTATAGAGGTGTTCTGGCCGGTCAAAGTACAAGGGGTCAGGGTACTTTTTCACGTACAACGTGCATTCCGGAAAGCGACGACCTGGCCATGGCGGCTTGCGCCGCCTGGCCCCTTCCTAAAACACCATTCTTAGATGCTTCCCTCAGTCAGTTGACCTGCCCTAGTGTGATTGTGCTAAGTTTTAGAGGCTGTATGGGTTTGATTACCTCCATATATGTTTGTTATACATTTCCCACACACATATTGCATGAGTGTGGGGCAGTTGGCTGGTCTCTGTGGCATCATCAAGCATGTAACTGGTGAGTAAAAGCTTCCAATTGTCAGCATGTGCCACCAGGTGTGCTGGCCATCACCTGGCAAGCTATAGTAGCTTAGGCCTAGTTTATCCTTGCTAGGGCAAGCTGAAATAGATAGGCTAAAATCACTAGTTTGTTCGTGGCTGCCTCCTAGAATGCATGCCTTGCGTAGGGTATCCGTACCATGTTACATACGTGCATGGACAAGGTGGCACCTGCACATAGGTGCCATGTAAGGGCAGTGTGATGATGCAGTTATGTTTCCCCATCATTGTGGAAGGGAAATGTATTGTATGGCATGGTTGGTGGCTATATTAGTAGGTAGTATGCCCACCCCTACCCCCTTGGTTGCTTTTTTCCAACGGTACCCCTATGGGCTGTACTGGGTGTAACTGCTGGTATACCCAACCAAATGATGACCCCAATGGCTCAAACTGTTCAGCAACTAATTCTTTATCATCCCTGAAGTGGTAGGTGCCTAGGTCATGATTCAAAATGCACAAACTACCAAGAATGGAAACGCGCATCTTGACCCCCCCTGACTTTGACGGTAGTTTTATATGGTCTACCCTGCAGATATGTGGGCTTGTGATAGCTCACCCCGAAGGGCCAGTCATGAACATGCTTGACCCCCAAGGACAGCCCTCGGATGTTGGTAGGTTGGTTGTGGGTTGGTTTACAAGATAGTGAAGTTACAGCCGATGCATCGGTAGTATTTCTGCCCATTTAGGGGTTAAGCTATCTTTAGGCCACGCCGTGGGGCGACTTGCAAGAGTTTTGTTGGGCACCATGGCCCCTCACATATCACTTTGCAAGCTGTTTAAGTATGTCTTAGGGGTAGCAGTCGAATGATGAACGTGATGTTGCCAGGGCCATAGATATATATTCATTCAAAACAATAAATGACGGGAATGAGATAGGCGACACAATTAAAGCGCAAGACAGGAAGAATTGAATAAAGGCCTTATGTCCACATTGATGGATGTGTTGCAGTTCCTGTACCCCCACTGTGATACGTGCTGGGGACCTTGAATTTCTCGGTTTGTTCTAATAAATATCTTTGTCATAGCTTACCATTGGTATAAGTGGAGGGAAGGTAACACCCCGACCATTGGTGGGATGAATGCCCCAGCTTTGCAGTTACGATATCCAATCCGCAATGATCTGCTGCATTTTCCAACTGAATTGGGATCACTCTGGTACCTGCGATCAATGTGTCCATAGCCTCAGTGTGAGTTAGTACGCCGCATTATACGGGAAATAGGCCGTATTATACAATACGGGGGGAGGGGGGGGGGGCATACTGCGGTATTGCGTGTAATACGCGTTAATACGCGTAAAATACGCAATACGGCAATCCGCCGAGGTTTGGTGTATTGCCGTACTAGCCGTACTAACTCACACTGCATAGCCTTCTATAATGCATTCTTTGAGGCTAGTTTTTAATTTTGACAGAGTATTACCCCGTTTGAGGGACCCCTAAACCCCTAAAATCAGTGCAGGAGCATGGTTGAGCCAATGTCAACTTTCAGCAGAAATTCTGACTCCCTCAGGTACTTTGAGGGAAATGTAAGCATGATTGACTGAGCACGATTTTGTGGTTTAGGGTGGGAAGGGTTGTCAGGGGCCCGGCACACCCTGTTTGAGCCCATGGGTTCTTTTTAAGAGCACAGGGTAGTTTCCAGGGTAGCAGGGTTGCCAAGTGCGCTAGTAGTTAGGGTATGTGGGCGGGGAGGGGATGAGGGTGGAGGGCCTGGGAAGGATTCACGGGGGATTCACGGCTTGAATGAGGTTGTATAGAGCCGTGGGGCTATATTAGAGCCTATTCAGGGTGAATTCCGAGCGGCACTGGGATGCCAGGGTTGCTACTCATTAGGGTACGTGGGCGTGGGCGTGGGGGGGGGGAGTCCTCGGGTGTCTGCTTGAAAGGTTTCGGCTTACCCGGGGTTCCGGGGTCATACTCTTACCTTCTGCTCACATTGTCATTACAACAATGACTTTTGGACGTGTTGTGTATGCCTGCTCCCGCATGTCTCCCTGTGCCTATTCGTGGGGGCTTATGCCAAGCTTGCACGTCCGTGCGCACAATGACTGCTACCTCACGCATGCCCCCGCACGACCACCTGAACTAAATCTGTGCTGGTGTTCGACGACATTGCTTAACTGAAACATTTCAGGTGGCGCAATCCAGTATGGAGATACCGTTATACTGCCAGAATACCCTACCGATCGACAATTGGTGGAGGCTCTGGCCCTTCACAAGCAAACACGCGTGATTGAATTGGTAGACCCAAAGCGGTCATTTTGCCATTTTGAAACAGAAGCGGAAAATACATGGATGGACCAAATTTGGAGCAGCATCAGCAGTAGAGGGGAAACGCAGTACTGGTGCTGCAAACCTCAACCAACAGATTTCATGATGTTCTATCAGCAACCAGCCCGATTAATGGGCCAAATGCCATGCATATAGTACGCACTTGCCCATTTGTGTGAACTGGTGCTTGCGCAAAGAATATATCGCGTCGTAACCTATATTTTGGAAGGCATGCGATTGTTGGATCGCGTCTCCGAGCATTTGAACCCTGTGATGCCAGATCTCCTGTGCGGCCGTTCCGAGCTTGGCACTGGATTCGTTGTCCACACCGTCACGACGCTACAATAACATTATTAATTAATTAAGGGGACTCGCACGTCCAAAAGCCTGAAAAACTGACTTAATGAATTTCAGTTCCAATGCACTCGGGAACCATCTAGTGATGATTGAGTACCATAAATATGATGTTTGGACATTCATGCCACCACTTGTTGGGGGTACTACGCCCAACCACGCACCGGTGGCGAGCTAAAAATAGAAAAAGACGCTATTTATGAGACATTTTGCCCAAGACAAACCACTTATCCAAATGACCTGCCCATACATTTCTGCAAAGTTCCCCCACTTTTTTAAAAGCTGGGCTATTTACATGGCGAAAATGGTCACATTTGTTTGAGTTATTAATTTTCCCGCAAAATGGGTACTTTTTTTAGCCAAAAAAAATAAATCAAATCATTAACACATCAGATTGGGTCATCCATACATCTTAAATTCCACTGAGTGGGGGGAAACACAACCCCAAAGTTTGAGCTCATTCTGACAAGCGTAGCTCAAGTTATTGATTTTCCTGTGATGCCACCTGGGTAGACGCTAAAAGAGAATTGAGCTAGTGCTGAGCCAAAATGACATCTGTTTTGCTACCCTAGACACCCAAAAACATGCCCACTTTGATCACGGAGTGTGAGGAGGATGTCCGGAGCGTCATACGCCCCACCCCTCCATCGTCACAGCCAGCCTTGTGAGTCTACCCTTAACAACAAGGCTGGTAGGACGACACGCCTGAGCAGCATATGTCATGCCTATCTCAGGCTAATAATGTGTGATTTTGTGCCAACAACCAAGTTGTTCCACCCAACAACACATTAAAAACCCTCTTCCAAAATGCCCAACAAGCCGGACATGTGGAGGACCACACACGCAGTATATAAAGAGAAAATAAGCTGACTTTTTATCCAGCCAACCTGTGGCTAGCTGCTATGGTTAGCATGACAAATTAATTAATTAATTAAACTCGTGCTCCCGTTGGGGAGTCACGGAGCACCGAAGTGCTTTTAATCCCTGTGTGTGCACTACAGGAGAAAGGGCAGAGACCCCCAGTCTCCTTCATGCCAAAGGCATGCCACAGCTGCAATCGGGCGCGGCTAGCTAAAAGGACAGGCTAACGATCCGGCAAACTGTGGGTGCAATAAGACCCATGTGAGCATGTCATAGCAAGGAGCGTGGGCAAGTAATCTGAACATAGCCAGGGCGTAGCATGGCTGTACTAGAACTAGGCTAAGGCTATGGCTGGTTGTGTACCGTGCGTTGGCGGCACGTGACTAGGTTTGTTGGCACAGCTAGGCAAACATTCTAGGCATGGCTGCCTTAGCGACAGTGACTCCAATGGTTACAAGCTAGGGCTATTGCTATTCTAGCCCGCTGGGGGCGTCCACATCTTGTGGTTGATCATCAGGTCCCCGCCCCTCCAGTACACCTTGGGCTTCTGGGGGTCCTGCTTATGGCGGAGGTATTCCGGCCACAGGTCGCGTCGCTGCTGTTGCTGAGCGGGGTTAGGTCGTCATCCAGCGTCCAGGTGAGGTCGTGCAACCGCTTGCGACGAGAGAGGAACCGCTGCTTATCCTCAGGGGAGATGAAGGTGAGCAGGACTGGTGGGGTGGCCGCCTTGTCCCGTGAGTGGGGAAGGCGGTGGCACCCACGCAGTTCTACCTCACCTACCAGGCCCATGAGGGTAAGAAGCTGTTTCTTGATCTCGTCAGCAAGGGAGGTTGACGTCTCACCTGGCTTCTGGGGGAAGCGACGTAGCACCACTCGGCACTCGCGGCGAGCGCGATCGGTGACCTCCCGTTGCTGGGCCTGGCGGTGGTCCTCCAGCTCCTGGAGCTTCGTGGCGATGGCGTCGGTGGTGGAGGCGGTCGCTGTCCGCAGCAGGTCCGCGTAGGAGAGCGGGAGGTCACCAGCATCCTGCCGGGGTGGCTGGGAGGCAATGGTGGCCGTCTGCTCCGCTAGCTTTGGGACCTGTGTGGCCAGGGCCTCGGTGTGGGCGGTGATGGCCTCAAGCTTCTTCATGAGCACGCCGCACTTGCCTTCCACCTGGTTAAGGCGTTAGCATGACAAAGGCTATCATTTACTCAGTGGGAAAGGTGAAGAGACCATTGGAACAACCTACCTGACGCATGTGCCACCAAAGCATTGTGTCCCGCAAAATGCACACTGCCTCCTTTCTAACAAGCACGAGCCACTTTCTTTAGGAGACAGGTGCCAGCTCGTCAGTGTCTGGGGAAAATGATGCCGCTGCTTAGGAAGACCGCGTGAATTTCCTCGAACACGACTGTCTATAAAGCAAAAGAAATTTCAGAGAAGCATGGAAATAAAAGCATTACACCTTCCCGACAGGTTGTGGGCCACGCGCTGCAGCAAGCCAGCCACGTCACAGACGAACTTGCTAAAAAACATCCAGGAATCCAGCGATGCAGCGCCAGGACCCGCAACTTCATGGCTGCATCTGGCCAGAAAGAAGGCAAAAAGCTTACGCTCAACGAGCTAAGTAAGCAGGAAAGCGCTATCTTAGGACGTTTAATACAAGAACGTACCATAACGGGCATTTATTCGTGCCCAGGCGCACAAGAAAGGCCACCCTTTCATGGAGAGGTCGGGCGCGCATCACGCAGGCCTAATGTTATCTTACCGCAAAATGACGGGAAAGGTAACGATAGCAGCGGGAATTTTTACGGCTTTAGAAACATCATTAAACTAGCTTCCATTAGGACCATCAAAACTGGCAACAATCGACAATCACACCTGCAGGCATCAATTATACTTAATTCATCCCGACAGAAATTCAGGCCGGACCCCCCCTGCCGATGGTAAAGAAAAAGAGCCCGCGACATTATAGATCGCAACTATCCCACCATAAATTAGAATCAGTAACTAATTTTCTCCAAGAATCGAGCATTTTTTCTGCTTTCCGCGAGCCAGATTTGTCACGTTTCGTCTTAAAGCAGTCGCCATGGCCACTTCCGCAAGGGGTGCGCGCACCGTGCACCCACTTTTCACGGTACGTAGGGTACCGCGGAATTTTTTTGGCGCGGAAAATATTCGCCGCGCCGAGTCCCCTTAACCCGTGTTTTTTTAATTAGAACGCCATACAGGGGCAGCTCACGTAGGTGGGACAGTGTCCCAACTCCGGTAGGTGGGACAAATTCAGCAAAGCGGGACATGTTCAGGTGTCCCACCTAACTGAAATTATGTCCCACCTTGTTGAATTTGGAAAAACATGGTGTCCCACCTACCGGCATTTGTGATACAGGTCTGTCTCACCTACCCGAACTTGAAGCTGTGTCCCACCTAACTGTATGTTTCTATGTGTCCCACCTTCCTGAATGTAGTGGCTACGCACATATGGGCTCTATGTGTCATGTACTCCTACATATGTTATACATACATGTCCCTATTACTCCTATGGGGCATGCTACCTATTCTGCACGTTTGCTCATGGCGTAGGGACACTTGATCTGTGTGCAACCGATAATACGCTGGAAATTAAATCAATCAAGTGCAAATATGGTAGTTCTTGCAGATTTGTATGACAACATTGTTATTGTTATATGGTGCATGGGGGTGGGGTTAGAACCCCCCACCCCCACCCCACTTCACCGCACTTCACCCCACTTTGAACACCCCACTTCACCCCACTTCCCACCCCCCACCCCCACCCCCACCCCCACCCCCACCCCCACCCCCACCCCCACCCCCACCCCCACCCCCACCCCCACCCCCACCCCCACCCCACCCCACCCCCACCCCACCCCCACCCCCACCATATAACAACAACATAACAACACCACGATAAGAAATGACATCGTGGTGCAGTCGCCACCGCCATCATCAAGGAGACAACCTGCGCAGGCCAGAAATCGGGAGAATTCGGGCAATCATGTACAAGACAACAGGCTCCAGGTCAGCCATTGAAGCGCTCGTACGTGCGAAACTTGATGACTGGGTCTGCAATCGCCATAATCCAAGTGATGCACATGTACAACCACGTCATAACTCGGAAGCTTTGGATTAGGATCATAAAAGTCTGATTGACTCAAACAATTACCGTGCTAGCAAGATGTGGGCAAGAGAATGCATCCATGGTTGTTGTAATGGTGTAAAAAGGGTGCCAGATTTTCAAGTAAGGAATCATGAATAACCATGCCGCACCTCATGGCCATGCATATACATGGTGGCAAAAAATTTCACATCATCCACACGGCCATGTGTGTGCCTGCACGTGTATGGTTGTGAAAATTGACAGCATTTTTATTATGCACACGCCCATGTATGCATGATTGCCTATGACGTCCACGCAGGCATTAAAATTCACAAGGCCTCGCATTCGATCGTGCTTGCAAAAAACTGTCCATCAACACAATACGCCTAGCCTGAAGCCTGCATGTAGTGCATGGTTGCGCAAAACAGAACTACATGAACACAATGAATGATGAATGCGCAAACTTTGTGCCCACACTTGGAATTACCCCAAACTGAACAACGCGGTTATAATGCACATGGCCTCACATTTACTCATGCGAAAACCCTTTAAGCATCAGCACAATGGCCATCATGAGGAACCCAGCAACGGGATTCGTGATTGGAAGGATTCTGAATCACGTACCTGTGTTCAGTCATATTTGCAAAGAACCGACATCGGGTTGACCAGAGCTGACGTCCACGGACCACTCTTCGTCACTGGAATTCCCTTCATTATCCTCAGAACTTGAATCGCTGGGCTCAGAGCTTGAACCAGCTGCGACGTGTAGAAACTGCCCCGGCTTCTTGGTCGGTAAGAGAATGCCTTTCTGGGTGCGCACCAGCTTCCAAAACTTCTCCGAATCCCCGGAATCTGAAGACCCCCCGGAATCTGTTCTTGCCAAAACGGCCTCCGCTTCATTCCCTTGCCGGTTGTGAGTCTCAGAAGCCAAGGATGCAGAAGCTGGTTGTTCTTCCTGGATCACTGTAAGACCTGAAGGCGATGCCTTGGTACTTATGTCCTCATCGCTAGGTCTGGGGTGGAGTTCAACTCATCATCAACATCAACGCTGGGCTGGACCTTCACCGGTGTAGAGCCCCCGGAAGCTGCCTCATAAGCAGCCTCCGAATCTGCCTCTGAACCATGATGAAGCGCTTTATCCATTGTTTCAAGAAGAAAAACAAGCTATATGTACCGCTAGCTGCTCACATAGTGGAAGTATTTATGCAGTTAACGATACTTGATAATAAAGCCACGTCGAATTATATACAATACGTATGTGCGGTGTAGTGAAATATAGGTCTTGGTAGTGATATGTGACCACTTGTGTGTATATGTACACAGTACAGTACAGTACACCGCCTCACGGGTACTTGGGCTGTTCCCACACCACGTGGAAGTGGGACGTTAGCGTACTACGTAGCCGTGAAAGTGGGACGGTTCGCGTACCACTTAGCCGTGAAAGTGGGACGGTTCGCGTACATCCCCCCCCACGTTTAAGATTCTCAGGTTTAAGATCATGAGCCCCTGGATTTGACCTCTACTAGTAGTATAATTGTAGTAGAATGTAGTAGAACTAAGTAGAATCGAATCACAGTAGTAAGATTCTTTAAGATCATGAGCCCTGGATTGGTCGGACCCCAATCTTAAACGTGTGTGGGGGGGTGTACCACGTAGCCGTGGAAGTGGGCTGTATGCCCCTGTGGGACGGTCTCAACCACAATCTGAGTACGTGGAACAGGTGCCCCACCTTGCCGCGTAGGTGGGACAGTCCCATCCAAAATCCGAGTACGTGGAACATGTGGCCCACCTTGCTGCGTATGTGGAACAGTCCCATCCAAAATCTGAGTACGAGGAATAGGTGCCCCACCTTGCTGCGTAGGTGGAACAGTCCCATCCAATATCTGAGTACGTGGAACAGGTGCCCCACCTTGCTGCGTTGAGTTGCTGCGTTGGTGGGACTGGCTCTTCCAAAATCTGAGTACGTGGAACAGGTGGCCCACCTTGCTGCGTTGGTCGGTGGGCTGTCGCATCCACAATAAACGTACATCAGTACACGTGGCACTGTAGGCGCCCCACCTTATGAATTCCCCTTCTGCCGGCGTAATTAACATGGTAGACTGTAAGGAGGTGAGAGAGGCACACGCTGGCTACGTACAGTACGTTGGCACGTGACTTTTGTTAGAGAGTGCTAGTCAGCTGCATCAGTTAATGATCAATTAACTAATTATTGAACACGTGACTGCATCCGTGGTCTGAGGTCTCTAACTATATACGGTGAGCCGCTATGGCGAGCGGCTCAGCAGGCGAGCCGGAGTGCAGTCCATCATCCGCAGGGCCAGCTGTCGGCGGCTCGGGTGATGCCCCCGCAGGTCTGGACCTGCAAGCTTTCTTGTGCCGCATGTCACCGAGGACGAGGGAAAAGCAACTACGACAGGCAGGGCTAACCACGGCATCAGAAGCGGGGCTGGTAAACTCCGACAAACCAGCTGACAAGGGCGAAAAAGTAAGCCGTGCGCCGCGAGATGAAATTACGTTCAGGGATATGCGCACCAAGCGGAAGATTCTGGACGCCTTTCACGAGAGCGGATTGTCGCAGCGCCAATTCTGCAAAACTAGCGACCCCCCCAAGTTATGGCACTCGTGCAATGGATGCGAACGTGTGTTGGATTATGCAATGGCTGGCATAATATCAACCCATGCAAGCTTGCCAAGCTGGATTGCATGGGCACGTAGGTTAGGGTAACCTAGCTATCCTGCACTAGTGCTAACCAATGAGATGCTGGCTCCGTCCAGCTAGATCTACTCCAGCTAGGACTGATACGATGCCCACAGGCACCGACTGCCTAACAGCACTACGTGGAGGGTCCTGGACCTCCCCTAGGACCTCCGTACAGGACTAGCACTGCAACCACCTTGTGGTCTGCATCACAGCTCATAAACCCTACCACGTGAATACCCACGTGCGTGTGCCCTACATATCTCAGTGCTAATATCTAGCACCCACGTGCCCAATATGGCACGTGCGGATCTAAACCCTAGTAGAGATATGTCCAGTGTACTACACCACCGTCCATGTCCGTACCCCACTTGGGAGACGGGGACAACGCCACGTGTACTGATAGTCTAGGCCTGAAGTCCTAGAATAACTCCCATTATTACTTTTCTTTGGGGAGTGAGGGGAAGACGCTTCCCACAACCCACTCATATGCCAACCACTACGAATAGGCAAGGTTCCCCACAGGGACAACCAGGACACTGAAAGAGATGCATTTATAAAAGCGCCCATAGCTCCTCCGTGTTGGATACAACATCCCCACTGGTTGGGTGCCTGTGTTAGGAAAACCATTGTCAGAAAAAGATGACCACACGTTTTATTGACAAAGAACAAGCCATCAATAAAGGAGGACCCTTCTGACCTCAATCTTTAATGACGCAATGTCACGGACGCGCGCTATGTCATCCGGGCGCCCACTATGCACAAGACCGGTGACGTGCGCAAGGAATTTGTCTTCTACGCATTTTCGACAAAGGCTAGTGACCGGGGGGGGACACTAGCACTTGCAGCATAAGAGCGGACGAAAGTGTACGTGCACGCGCGCCGGGCCAGGCACAGCTGGGCGCGCAGCACTGACTTGAGCGGACGGCAGCACAAGTGTGCAGCGTCGAGAGGATCATACGCGTGTTAGTGGACAGCTGGAGCTGAAGCTGTACTGCTGGACTTCAACAGCGCCGAGGCTATTGACAGGCCAGGTGTCTTTGTGGTGTAGAATAGCGGGTCAACGTTATGAGGACTGGACAGAAAATGGAAAAGGACAATTTGCAGTGCGGAGCCAGATCGCTGGAATGAATGCGAAATCGCTGGCAGCCCTAAAAAGGGATTTCTTCTAGAAAGGAACGATTAGACGCAATGTTTGCTGGGCCACTCACACGCAAGGTGTGAGCGTGCAGATTGTCTGAAGGATATTATGCTTCGACCTTGCTGGACGTGACTCAATGTCGGACATTCCCAGGGACAGAAATGCCGGAGCCTCTAGCCCCTAAATGGTCTGAGATCCTGCCGATAAATCGGCTGGATCTTCACAATTTTGCAAACCAGATGCCATCCAACCTACCCATATCCAATGGCTGTCCTTGGGGGCCAAGCATGTTCATGAGTTGCCCTTCGGGTTGGTATATCACAACCTCACATATATGCAGGGTAGGCCATAGAAAACTGCCGTCAAAGTCAGGGGGGTCAAGACGCGCGTTTTCATTTTTGGTAGAATGTGCATTTTGAATTATGTTATAAGACCTAGGCACCTACCACTTCAGGGATGATAAACAATTAGTTGCTGAACAGTTTGAGCCATTGGGGTCATCATTTGGGTGGGTATACCAGCAGTTACACCCAGTACAGCCCATAGGGGTACCGTTGGTAAAAAGCAACCAAGGGAGTAGGGTTGGGCATACACTACCTCCTAATATGGCCACCAACCATGCCAAACAATACATTTCCCTTCCACAATGATGGGGAAACATAACTGCATCATCACACTGCCCTTACATGGCACCTATGTGCAGGTGCCACCTTGTCCATGCACGTAGGTAACGTGGTACGGACACCCTACGCAAGGCATGCATTCTAGGAGGCAGCCACCAACAAACTAGTGGTGTTGAGCCTATTTCAGCCTGTCCTAGCAAGGATAAACTAGGCCTAAGCTGCTATAGCTTGCCAGGTGATGGCCAGCACACCTGGTGGCACATGCTGTCAATGGGAAGCTTTTACTCACCAGTTACGTGCTTGATGATGCCACAGAGACCAGCCAACTGCCTCACACTCATGCAATATGTGTATGGGAAATGTATAACAAACATATATGGAGGTATTCAAACCCATACAGCCTCTCAAACTTATCACCATCACCCTGTGGCAGGTCAACTGACTGAGGGAAGCATCTAAGAAGGGTGTTTTACAAAGGGGCCAGGCCAGGGTCAAGAAAGAGCATGAATAGTGCAAAAAGAATGTGCTACACAAGCTAGAACGTATATGTAAACGTCAAACATCGATAGGAAAACGATGCTTAAGCTTTACCAGGCATGGATGGCGTTACCTTGGCCCAGGCGGTGGCCGCAAAATGGCGCATTTCGGCACACCAAAGTTGTGCAGCATGGTCGCTGGATTCGGCGATTTCTGGCCACCCTTGCACGTTTACGACTACTATGTATCATAAAAAGTACAAAGAAACCAATATATACTTTGAAATACGCCGGAAAGGTATTGCTGTCAACGTTTCTATCGTCCGGCCTGATCGCAGTTTTTTCCAGCAAGAACGCTGCCGACACCTATCAGATGGCATTCCCGCGAACCAAAAATTGGCCTGTATGATCTTTAGGACGTTTAAAATCAATATCCTAAGTTTGGCCAGAAAATTCGAACGCAAACGTAAATGCCATGCGTGGGCGCGAGCCGCCATGGCCAGGTCGTCGTTTTCCGGAGTGCACGTTGTACGTGAAAAAGTACCCTGACCCCTTGTACTTTGACCGGCCAGAACACCTCTATAACTTTGTCAAAAGTATGCAAACCCTAGTACCATGCTGTGAAGAAGTTTATAAACTGTCGATCTTCTCAGCTAAACTTTTCCTAATTCTCAATAGATTTCGCGGCATCTGGTCCCCCGAGAAGGGGCCGATGCATCGGCTGGAACTCGATTTTTGGCGGAAAATCGGCAGCAAGACCATTTAGGGGCTAGGAGATGAGATCGGCAACAGGGTAGCAATTTAGATTTGTCGGGATGCCTTCCTGCTTTTGTTGGCATGTGTGGTAGAAAGCCAGGACGGCAACTGGAATGCGGTTTCTATTCGCATGGTTCAGGCAGCAAGATAGTTTTGGCATTCCTGGCTGGACTGACAAGTGTGGCGTGTGTCATGCGTGTGGCATGACGAATGGTTTGGTTCATAGTCGAAGAGGACTCTCACGCAGCGTGTAGTCTCTTCGAGTCTCTCGTTAGTGGCCTTCGTGTTTCTCCCTTTCCTTGGGAGCAAGGCCGGTAGCATGTCATGGAGCGCTGCCTAACTGCGGGCTCGTGAGCATGGAGTGCATCGATATTGAGACTATCAACGTGTTGTAATTGTATTAACTTTCTCAATAAATTCCGCATGTGCGGCTTCATCATCAGACTGTGCAAAGTGTGTGTTTGAAAGCATTATTCTATAGCAGGGGAGGCAATAAGGTGGTCATCAGGCACGAGGGACAGTTCCTTGTCCTCGGCTGAGAGCCCTCCTTTCTTTACTCGAAGAGACTACCCGGTAGTCTGCTTCCTTCTGTTCGAAGCCAAGACGTTGGCTTTAGTGTTTAGCAACCATCAGCAGTACAGGGAACGGCCTGGCTGACAGTTTGTAAAGGAAGTGTCTTGAGACAGATTTTAAGAAAATAGAACTAGCCAGAATTTGCTGGCTCTTGTCTTTTTCTGGCAGGCTAGTCGAGTCGTTATCCTTGACACCTGTTATAAAGCCTTTGGTTGTTGCTTCTTCTCAGCGAAACCTAGGCTTGTTGGTTCTTGTTTTGCCCATCGGTCAGCTGGTGCATGCCACTGACGCGAGCGCAGACTCGAGCCATGGCAGATGCAAATAGAGCAGATGCCGACACGTCCGCTCCGGGGTCGAATGGCGGGATTCCTCCCGCCGTACCCGCAGTGGGTGAGAGTCGCGACCAAGAAGCGCCGCTGAGTATGGTGGCGCTGTTCGCGCAGATGCAAGCGCAGATGCAGCAACAGTCGCAACAGTTGCAGCAGCAATTGGCGCTGCAGATGCGGGAAGTGACCGACAGATTGGTGGCCGTAGAGGGTCGTCATCTGCAGTCCACACCATGGGACGGGCAGGCATCGATGCCGGGCCCCAGTGGTGTTGCCGCGGAGCCGAGGGAGCGGGACCAGCCGCCAACCTCAGGTAATGCGGCGGGAAGGGCTTCGATGGAACCGGGGGTTTTGGCTGGGTCGCTAACCCAACACGACTTGCTTGGTGAGGCGGATGGTCAGCCACGGGGCGAGTATACGCTGGCGCCCAGGCGCCTGCCTTTCGATCAAGCGCGAGACGGATTGCACGAGGAGAACGGGGCAGGGCTGGCGCGCGCGATGGACCCACACAGGGGTGCACCAGGACGCATGCTGCCAGGCGGGGCCTCAATTCCGTTTGGGCGAGGCGGTGGGGCGCTGACCGGCGGGTCGACTGCACGGTGGTCAAGTGTGCCAATCGGGCGCATTCCGCCCATGGAGGACATAACCACGCCGCTGGCTTTCCGAGTACGGGAGGCAGCACGACCAAGCACGCTGGCGCAGGGACGCGCAGCTCAGCGACCGCCGGAGGATGCCGATGGGGTGCAGTACCCGCAAAGGGTGCGCCTCATACCGGAAGGCGCGAAGATGCCCACCCTACCACGGGTGGACATGCGCGAGAAGTTCTCCACAACCGGCAATCTGGCCACGCTGGCGCAGGCCTACAACGCGTACAAGTCATGGATTGATCTGCAATACATGACTACGCAAGGCGCTGTAATGCATGAGTTTGTGATGAACAACATGCATTTTTTCTTTCACGGCCTTACGCTGAGGCGAGTGGCTAGGCTGGTGGAGCAGTGGAGAGAGGTCTCGCTGTACACGCGTCACACGGACGTGTGGTTCGGCTTCGACGGGCGTGGCCAGCCCGACTATGACAACATCATGTATGGTGTCGACCCTGCCGAGGAACTGTGGGGCCTCCTTCGCCAGGAATACCCGGTGGAGACCATCAAGGCAGAGCGTGAGTGGCGCAGTTTCAAGATAGCCGAGGGTGAAACCCCGGAGCAATCTTACGAGCGCCTCATGGAGTTCGCCGGCGAAGTGGAGGACTGGTCCGAAAAGCTGGCGTGTCAGAAATGGCTGCAAGCGCTAGGCTCCAAGGAGATGGAGCTGCCCACGCCGCCCAACGGCCAGCCGTGGCGATTGCGGTCACTGTGCATTGAGGTCAGGGCCATGATGCGACGACACGCGCAAGGCCGGATCTCGGTAAGCACGGTGGTGGCCGAGCTGCAGGCCAAGGTCGACGCGCTGACCAAGGCCAAGTCGGGTGAGTCGTCTGCCACAAGACAAGCGCGCCCGCAAGGCGGCCACGGTGCTAGCAGGAACCAAGGGGGGTCTCGCAACGCCTCATCGCATGATGCAACCCAGGGTAACGCCGCTGGCGGCAACAAAGACGCTGCCGCCCCGACGCGAGCTGGGGGGGCACGTCCTCACAGACGGGTACTAGGACGGATGCGCGCAAATCGGGCTGCTTCCTTTGCGACAAGGATGGGCACCTTAGTCGCGAGTGTCCAAGCCGCTGCACGAAGCCGCATGGGGCAGACACGAAGTGGCACCTGATGAACAAGTGTCCAGCCGCGGGCATCAAGACGGTCCACTTCGCCGAGATGGCGGGCAAGACCGACTCGATGGAAGCCCAGGTGGCTGCCATCAAGCATGGTGAGGAGGCGACGGCGCCCCCCAACCAATTCGAGACGGTGTACCGGGAGGACCCATTCTGGGCGCCCATGCCGGGTGACGTCGAGATCAACGCTGCGGAGGCTACCAAAGGCAAGCAGGCACGCAGCCCGCTTTCTTTTCAGCAGGCACCCATGTTGCCTGCCGGGCAGTTGCCCGCGTCCTTTTCCATGCCGCTGGCTGGGGTGCAATCTGCTTTTGAGCATGCGAACCCTGCTGGGCTGGAGCAGCGTAGGCGATTGGCGCCTGTGTACCCAATGCCGTTCATTGTGGACGTACCCATGTTTTCAGCACGGCAGGTGGTCGACACCTTCGGGCAGAAGGGGGTTGAGTGGCTGGGGTCGGTTGTGTCCGAGATCCAGTTGTTCGCAGATGGGCATGATGTGCGCACCTTGCGCAATTCTGAGTCCGTCACCTACGGGCGCCAGCCGGTAGAAGCCGCAGTGCCCGTGGTGCAAGCGGGAGTGGTCAGCACAAGTAGCCAGCAGCGCACTAGTGCAGTCCCCCAGGTTCCCACGGTGGTTCCATACCCCAATGGTGAGCCGTCCATGGCGTTCCAAGCAGTTGGAGCCTGTGGAGATGTATGGAGCGACATGGTGACATGTCCGTTGGTTGGCGCAGTCAAGCTTGATAGCGGTGCTCAGCCGCTAGTCATCAGCACGGACTTGGCCACCATGCTGAACCTGACCTACGAGAACGGTGGCTTAGTGGAAAGCCCCGTGTCTGTGTCAGGTTGGCAGGGTCCGGCTAGTAAGCCGTACGCTATGACGGCGGTTAAAGTCAACGTGATTTTCAATCCGTTGCGCGCCTCTAGCATGACCACCGTGTCCGCGTATGCGCTGGTGGTCAACAAGTGTGGATATTCCGCACTACTCGGGGTGGATGTCCTTGCTCGCGCCATGGTTCAGGTGGACTATAGGGCGGAGGAGGCATCTTACATCCCTGATTGGGATGGGGCTGGCCTGAAGCGGGCCAGCGTGCCGGTCTCATGCTTCAGTTCTTCAGCCGGGGCTGCACGCCTCAACCCTTCCGCGGCTGCGGGCGTGGTGGAGGTCAGCATGGTGGAGGTACGGGCGGCGGGCTCATCGGCGTGGGACAAGCATCGGACGGTGCTGCCCCAGCCAACGGCGAGCATTGCCAAGATGCGCACGCAGTGGTCGCTGGATGCTGTGACGTCCACGCGGCAGCTGGCTATGCGCAAGCGGGTAACTGAAGCCGTCATCACCATTCCTCAGATGGCCAGCCATGGCCTCACTTTGCTGCAACCGGGTGTCTCGGAGGCCCAAGGTAATTTTTCTGCTGCAATCTTACCGCAGGCCCCTGATTTTGCCAAGGGTGCGGTAGTGTTGGAACTGTTTGCGGGGATCGGAGGGGGCATTGCAGGCTTTTTGGCCGCAGGCGGCGTGTGCCGTAAACTCATCGCGGTAGAGCCATCGCACAAGGCGCGTCAGGTGTACTTCAGTCACTGTGGCGTGTTGTCGCGAGAGTATCCCGCGCAGTTTCCGCCATCAGCATGGCGTGACCCGTTTGGGGAATGTCCTCAAGATATCCGAGCCATCGGTGAGGTGCAGGTGCAGCAGTTGTTGCGCAGGCATCATGCCATCGACTTGGTAATTGCGGGTTGGGAGTGCCAGGGCCTGAGCCAGGCAGGGCAAGGGCGGGGGCTAGCCGATCCGCGTAGCGCGCTGTTCTGGGAACTGTTGCGTGTGGTGGGACTGTTGCAGTCGCGTCAGCCCCATCCGCCTGCGTATCTGTTTGAGAACGTTGTGGCGGGTGACAGCCCACATCAGGCGGTGCGGGAGGACTGGGCTACAATCGTGGCACTCCTGGGGGAGCCCATCGTGTGTGACAACGCAGGGCTGGGTGGGCTCACGCATCGTTTGCGTGCCTATTGGACCAACGTGGCGTGTGCGACCGATGTGCAGGCGGTCTTGGGGGCCGTAGCAAGGCAGCATCCGAGTGTGTCTGCGGAGGTAGCATTGCCTTCCCACCTAGTCACGCAGAAGGTGGATAGCGAGGATCGCCCACCGTATGCACGCGTCAACCGGGTCGGGAGCCCCATGTGTGCACTGCCGACCCTGGTCAGTTACCAAGGGTCGACAGCATACCGTGATCGGGGTAAGGGTCTCGTTTGGGACACTACCACCGGTCTGTTGGTGCAGCCACCCGCAGAATTTCGTGAGGCCAGCATGGGTTTTCATGTCGGGGCCTCGGCGCTGCCGGGCGTGCTCGAGAGTGAGCGCTGGTCTTTGATAGGCCAGGCTATGTCGGTGTTGCAGGTCGGGTATGTGCTGCTTGCATCGGTTGCCGTGCGCCAGTCTGGGGGGGCGTCCCCAGCCAATCCGCCTCAGCAGGTTGAGGCGCGCGCAGCCAAACTGAAGCGCCCTGCAGCGACGGGGACTTCATCAGCATGGGGGTGGCGTCTGCGACAGGTGTGGACTATCATTCTCATGACCGCCCTGCTGACCAGCACCGTGCTGGCCGGCGAGCCCACGCTGCATCGGGTAATACACCGTGCGGCACGCGAGGCTCCGGCGGTGGGTGTCACACCAGGCGTGGCAGCCTTTTCCTTGTTCCACGACGATGCGGCTAGGGCGCCGCATCTTGAGGCACATGCGGTAGCTGTGGGTGATCCCGCGGATACGCACCCCTGGGCTATTGGCGAACACCTTTCTGATGCGCAGCGCTCAGCCATGCTAAAGTGGCTAGGCACTGCAAGGGGGGCCTTCGCTTTCACAAGTGATGAACTGGGGTGTTTCAATGGTGGGACCATGCGTGTTCCATTGGACACTGACACCCCTTTGTTCCGACGCCAGCATCGCCTGAGTCAGGCCGAGTTGGATTTTGTAGCCGAGCAATGCAAGGAGTTAGAGGATGCCGGTATCATCAGGCAATCTTCCTCCAGCTATGCCGCTGCCGTTGTCGTTGCGCCCAAGAAGGACGCTATCACCGGGGCATGGACGGGTATGCGCATGGCCACCGATCTGCGGTTGCTGAATGCACACACACCCGTGGACCGTTACCCCATGCCACGTGTGGATGATGTCCTGGATAAGATATCTCCTCATGTGAAGTTTGTGTCCTCGCTGGACCTGCGTAGCGGCTTTCATCAGATCGCAGTTGCGCCGGAGGATCAGCGGAAGCTTGCATTCTGGGGGGGCGGCAATTTGTATGAGTGGGTGCGCATGCCCTTTGGGCACCGCAACGCTAGTGCTGTTTTCCAACGAGCTATGGACAAAGTGCTTGCAGGTCTTCCTTTCGCCGCTTGTTACATTGATGATGTAATCGTCTTTAGCGCGACATTTGAGGAGCACCTGGCGCACTTGGAGCAGGTTCGCTTGGCTCTCGAGGAGCATAATATGCGGCTGCACCCTGAGAAGTGCAAGTTCGCCCAGCGGACCCTCTCATTCCTTGGTCATCAGATTGTGCCGGGTGGCCGGACGCCTGATGCCGCCAAGGTCGAATCCATTGTGCAGGCCGCCGTACCCACGGATGTCTCAGGGGTGCGGGCGTATTTGGGTTTGGCTGGCTATTACCGAGGTTACATTGAGAACTTCAGCAGCAAGGTGAAGCCCTTGACCGAGTTACTCAAGAAGGGGTGCGTGTGGGCGTGGGGTCCCGCACAGCAACGCGCCATCGAGACAATCAAGCAGGAGCTCACGTCGGCCCCGATTCTGCGCGCCCCTGACTATGCTTTGCCGTTTGTGTTATATACCGACTGGTCCAAGGTAGGACTGGGTGCGGTCTTGGCGCAAAAGGATGGTGATGGGCGCGAGCACGTTATTGCTTATGCTAGTCGCAGCAACAACCCAGCGGAGAGCCGGTATTCTTCCTATGAGGGGGAGGCACTGGCTGTGGTGTGGGCCATCAAGCACTTTCGCCCGTATTTAGTTGGGCGCGTGTTTACTCTGGTGACAGACCACCAGCCGCTTCAGTGGCTAATGACCAACACCAACCTGACGGGTAAGCTCGCCCGATGGGCCATGATTATCCAGGAGTACCACATGACCATTGTGCATCGGGCCGGCAAGGACCATGTCAACGCCGATGTGCTATCCCGATACGCCATGCCTACCACTGTTGACCACACTGGAGCCCGGGCCATGGGTGCCGAGGGCTCGTCGGGTTCTGTGGTCTTTGTGAACGCTGCTGGGTATGCGGCCGACGATGAGGAGGAGGCGTGGTGGCGCAGTGTCGAGTACTCTGTGGCGGACTTCGGCATCAGCGACGACCCGGTGCGGCCGTCGCCATTCACGCCATCCAAAGCTGTGTGCGCTATGGAAGAGGGTAGGTCTCTGTCCTTTGACATTGATCCTTCTCTGCAGCAGCTGATCGCTGTGCAGGCTCTCTTAGCGCGTAGCTCTCTTGCTGATTGCTACACCGCTGATATCTGGCTAGATGGTCGAGTTTTGGAGCAAGTGCAGGGTGCTGTCTTGACTCCTACTCCAGTCGATTGGACTCCTGCTCAGAAGGCGACGGAGTTGAACAGGGTGCAGCACAGGGCTGCAACCTATGGTTGGGAAGATGGGGTTTTGTACAAGCTGTTGGGCAAGCGTAGGGTGGTCGTCCCACCGCCTGACAAGCGCGTTGCTATAGTGCAGGCGTACCACGAGCGGTATGGTCACTTGGGTGGCAATCGCACGCTCAGCCTCGTACGGACCAGCTATTGGTGGAATAACATGCGACACACAGTGGCCCAGGTAGTGGCCAGCTGTGTCCCGTGTGCTCGAACCAAGGCTAACTTTAGCGCAGATCATGGTGCCAAGGAGCTGATGTCGCTTCCCATCAAGGGCTTGTTTTATCGCTGGCACGTCGATCTGTGCGGGCCGTTTCAGGAGAGCCCTGACGGCAACCTCTATGTCATGGTATGCGTGGAGAGCTTTAGCAAATGGGTTGAGTTGATCCCCATTGCTGACAAGCATGCCGCTACCACAGCGAAGCATTTTGCAGACATCATCACCAGGTTTGGGGCTCCCGCGGAGGTAGTCACGGACCAGGGTGGTGAGTTCAGGGGTGAGTTCCAGGAGTTGCTGGATGGATGTCTTATTGATCACCGTCGCACTTCTCGGGAGCATCCTCAGGCCAATGGTTTGGCTGAGAGATTGGTGCAGACCGTCAAGCAGGCGCTGCGCAAGTGGAGCCTGCAGGTGCCGGAGTCGGCCAGGTGGGATCGCGAGTTGGCATGGATTGCCATGGGTTATCGCATGTCTCCCCAGGAGTCTCTCGCTACCTTCTCCCCGTATTTCCTTCTGTTCGGGCGTAATCCTCTTTTGCCTACGGAGGCACAGGTTGCGCACCCCGAACCCATGGCCTTCGACAACGCTCAGCAATTTTTGGTTGAGGTGCTGGCCAGGGCAGAGACTTTTAAGAAGGTCATGCCCATCGCGATGAACAACTTGTTCATTGCTCAGCACAGGGACTCCCTGCGTTACGCTCAGCGCCGGGGGGGCGCATACATGGCTCGCCAGCTGCGGTTTAGGCCAGGGCAGTATGTTTTCCTGCGCACTCAGCTGAAGCACACTTTGGATGTGGAGGCGGGGCCCACCATTTTGCGCATTGTGGCTATCAAACCATCGGGAGTGGCAATTTTGGAGGGCGCCGACGGGAGCCGTACGACAGACAACCTCAGCAATCTCAGTCCCTGCTCACTGCCCAATTTGGTCCACGACCTCCAACCGCACACATCTCGCCGAGTCAAGGACGCCCAGTGTCAGGTTTGTCACCGGGTCGATCAGGCGGAGTCCATGTTATTGTGTGATCAGTGTAACTGTGGTTGGCACATGCAGTGCTTGCAGCCCGTGGTCACCAGCATTCCGGAGGGGGATTGGTTTTGTCCAGTGTGCACCGCTGCGCAGTTTACCTCCCGCAGCTTGACTGCGGTCACCGCTGCCCTTGTCTTGGTACGATCGCTGTCTTCGTGATGGGGCCGGTCGCCAGCGAGGGGGGGAATCATGGGACAGGTCCTCGCCCACCCCACAGGGCATGCAGTTAAGGCAGGCACATCAGCTCAGCTCATTTGGGTTTTACCAAATTAAGCTGAGTGGCCAGCCGCCATGGTGGCGCCGGAGATTGTGGCACGCAGACGCGACAGCTGTCACGGACGCGCGCTATGTCATCCGGGCGCCCACTATGCACAAGACCGGTGACGTGCGCAAGGAATTTGTCTTCTACGCATTTTCGACAAAGGCTAGTGACCGGGGGGGACACTAGCACTTGCAGCATAAGAGCGGACGAAAGTGTACGTGCACGCGCGCCGGGCCAGGCACAGCTGGGCGCGCAGCACTGACTTGAGCGGACGGCAGCACAAGTGTGCAGCGTCGAGAGGATCATACGCGTGTTAGTGGACAGCTGGAGCTGAAGCTGGACTGCTGGACTTCAACAGCGCCGAGGCTATTGACAGGCCAGGTGTCTTTGTGGTGTAGAATAGCGGGTCAACGTTATGAGGACTGGACAGAAAATGGAAAAGGACAATTTGCGGTGCGGAGCCAGATCGCTGGAATGAATGCGAAATCGCTGGCAGCCCTAAAAAGGGATTTCTTCTAGAAAGGAACGATTAGACGCAATGTTTGCTGGGCCACTCACACGCAAGGTGTGAGCGTGCAGATTGTCTGAAGGATATTATGCTTCGACCTTGCTGGACGTGACTCAATGTCGGACATTCCCAGGGACAGAAATGCCGGAGCCTCTAGGAGATGAGATCGGCAACAGGGTAGCAATTTAGATTTGTCGGGATGCCTTCCTGCTTTTGTTGGCATGTGTGGTAGAAAGCCAGGACGGCAACTGGAATGCGGTTTCTATTCGCATGGTTCAGGCAGCAAGATAGTTTTGGCATTCCTGGCTGGACTGACAAGTGTGGCGTGTGTCATGCGTGTGGCATGACGAATGGTTTGGTTCATAGTCGAAGAGGACTCTCACGCAGCGTGTAGTCTCTTCGAGTCTCTCGTTAGTGGCCTTCGTGTTTCTCCCTTTCCTTGGGAGCAAGGCCGGTAGCATGTCATGGAGCGCTGCCTAACTGCGGGCTCGTGAGCATGGAGTGCATCGATATTGAGACTATCAACGTGTTGTAATTGTATTAACTTTCTCAATAAATTCCGCATGTGCGGCTTCATCATCAGACTGTGCAAAGTGTGTGTTGTGAAAGCATTATTCTATAGCAGGGGAGGCAATAAGGTGGTCATCAGGCACGAGGGACAGTTCCTTGTCCTCGGCTGAGAGCCCTCCTTTCTTTAATCATGGGACAGGTCCTCGCCCACCCCACAGGGCATGCAGTTAAGGCAGGCACATCAGCTCAGCTCATTTGGGTTTTACCAAATTAAGCTGAGTGGCCAGCCGCCATGGTGGCGCCGGAGATTGTGGCACGCAGACGCGACAGCAAAGAGAGTCTTACGGGTGGGACACTTCAGACCCTGCCACCCCATGACCACCCTCCTATCTGGTGCTAATAGCCCTAGGCTGAGTGTCACGGACGCGAGCTATGTCATCCGGGCGGCGCCCACTATGCACAAGACCGGTGACGTGCGCAAGGAATTTGTTTTCTACGCATTTTCGACAAAGGCTAGTGACCGGGGGGGGACACTAGCACTTGCAGCATAAGAGCGGACGAAAGTGTACGTGCATGCGCGCCGGGCCAGGCACAGCTGGGCGCGCAGCACTGACTTGAGCGGACGGCAGCACAAGTGCGCAGCGTCGAGAGGATCATACGCGTGTTAGTGGACAGCTGGAGCTGAAGCTGGACTGCTGGACTTCAACAGCGCCGAGGCTATTGACAGGCCAGGTGTCTTTGTGGTGTAGAATAGCGGGTCAACGTTATGAGGACTGGACAGAAAATGAAAAAGGACAATTTGCGGTGCGGAGCCAGATCGCTGGAATGAATGCGAAATCGCTGGCAGCCCTACAAAGGGATTTCTTCTAGAAAGGAACGATTAGACGCAATGTTTGCTGGGCCACTCACACGCAAGGTGTGAGCGTGCAGATTGTCTGAAGGATATTATGCTTCGACCTTGCTGGACGTGACTCAATGTCGGACATTCCCAGGGACAGAAATGCCGGAGCCTCTAGGAGATGAGATCGGCAACAGGGTAGCAATTTAGATTTGTCGGGATGCCTTCCTGCTTTTGTTGGCATGTGTGGTAGAAAGCCAGGACGGCAACTGGAATGCGGTTTCTATTTGCATGGTTCAGGCAGCAAGATAGTTTTGGCATTCCTGGCTGGACTGACAAGTGTGGCGTGTGTCATGCGTGTGGCATGCATGACGAATGGTTTGGTTCATAGTCGAAGAGGACTCTCACGCAGCGTGTAGTCTCTTCGAGTCTCTCGTTAGTGGCCTTCGTGTTTCTCCCTTTCCTTGGGAGCAAGGCCGGTAGCATGTCATGGAGCGCTGCCTAACTGCGGGCTCGTGAGCATGGAGTGCATCGATATTGAGACTATCAACGTGTTGTAATTGTATTAACTTTCTCAATAAATTCCGCATGTGCGGCTTCATCATCAGACTGTGCAAAGTGTGTGTTGTGAAAGCATTGTTCTATAGCAGGGGAGGCAAAAGCACCCTCTTGCACCATCATATTGTCGCAATTAGAGTAGTTGGAGCGTCTAGCTAACGCCCCAGCAAGGATATTCAAACGCGGCACGCGACGGTACACAAGGGGATCAAGAAGGTGGTCATCAGGCACGAGGGACAGTTCCTTGTCCTCGGCTGAGAGCCCTCTTTTCATTACTCGAAGAGACTAGCTCCATCTGCAAAGGAACATTTTCATTTCAGCAAAGAGAGACGGTGTGCAGTTTTCTGGGGAAGACTAGCACACATAGTGGCCTGATCAACCATTAAGTCTTTCAGATTAGACCGTTGCTACTTGGTAGTGGTTGTGGCAGTTTATGTCATATCACACTAGGTCGGTCACAGCGTTTTTGGCAAGCCACGCAGGCTGTGCCAACACGGGCGTCGACACCGACGGGCAGGAGCTCTCCAGGGTCGATACCACCATCAACATGTCAGGAACTGACCCCACAGCATCAGGCAGTGGTGGGTCAGCGCCGGCAGCTACGGGCGGTCAAGCAACTGACCCGCCCAGCGGTCGTCTCGGCACTAGTGCGGACACCGCTTTGTTAGGTAATGGAGCGCCTTCCCTTTCTTCGGCAGGGGACGGTGGTGCTCTTACCCAAGTGCTGCGCCTGCTGCAAGAGCAAGCGGCAGAGCTGGCGGCACTCCGAGCTCAGCAAGCGACGCAGTTATCGCAACAGGCGACGCTTGTTGAAG
Source organism: Mesostigma viride (assembly GCA_009746045.1). Classification (NCBI taxonomy): domain Eukaryota; kingdom Viridiplantae; phylum Streptophyta; class Mesostigmatophyceae; order Mesostigmatales; family Mesostigmataceae; genus Mesostigma; species Mesostigma viride. The sequence continues at coordinate 24,588 of RPFO01001162.1, read as the reverse complement.
AAACTGTGCGACTTGCTTTGGAGCGCGCGGAATCTACGGCTGAAGCGAGGCGTGCTACGGAGCGCGCTGAGCAACGGCGGCAGGAGGAGGCAACCACGGAAGCTGCACGCGCCTGCCAAGCTGCGGCCCAACGCGACGCCGAGGCCAGGCAGGCTGCCGACGAGGAGGCCGCTGCCGAGGAAGCGCGGCGACATGAGGCGCTGCGTGACCAACGCGGACACTTCGACGAAGAGCGCAGTGGGACAGGTCCACTACGCAACGTTGAGCCCAGTCAGCCACGCGTCGGACCAAGCGGTCAACGGCGGGGCGACGGGGAAATGGCGCAGGATGACGAGCTGCAGCCGAACGTCGGTCGGGTAGGCACCCGGTCGACTGCCGACGCATCTTATACGCTGGGGGGGAACCTACGGGCACCCAACCAAGGCACGTTATCGTGGCGCGGCGGGTATGGTGCAGCCCCCAGGGGGGGAGCATCAGGTGGCTTGTTTAGCACAGGTCGGCCACCCATGACGGCGGCAGCAACGCCGTTGGGTGGCACCGCAGGGCGGCCCAGGCTTGGCGGCACTCGGTCAGACTTCGGCTGGGGCCAAGTCGATCGGGAGGTAGCCAGCATACCATGGGGTGAGGGCGACGACGTCCAGCGACCCCACCGCATGCCATACGGCGTGCATGGCGAATCCACTCGTGTGCCATCGCTGCCCAAGGTGGAGCTTCGCGAGAAGTTCACCTCAGCAGGCACGGGTGCGACTTTAGAGGAAGCCTATGAGCTCTTCCGAGCTCATTGTAACACTTATCGTTATGCCTCGGGGTATCCTCTTCGCCATGAGATGGTGATGGATTTTATTCACCTTTTTTTCCATGACCTGACCAAGAAGAAGGTCCAGGTTTTGGTCCAGCATTACCGAGCGCTTGTGGACCGATGTCATCGCACGGACATATGGTTTGCGCTCACGGACATGGGCACACCGGATCTCGACTCGATCATCTTCGATGTCGACCCGGCAGAGCAGCTGTGGCAGCAACTGCGGCTGGAGTACCCAGTTGAGCACGTCAAGGCCATCGCGGAATGGAATGGAGCGTTCACCGTCGCCGAGGGTGAGGATCCGGCTTTCTCCCTTGACCGGCTTCTCGCGTTTGCGGGCAAAGTGCCTGATTATACGCAGACCAAGGCTTGCCGGTTATGGCGGAGTGCAGTGCCCCTGCTGGCCATCGATCTTCCGGAGCCACCCGGTGGGGAGTGGACTTTGGTGACTCTCTGTGCAGCATTCAAGCGGCTGCTCAGGAAGCGTGCGGAAGGCGAGAAGGGTATCTCGTCTGAGCTGGCTGAGATGCGCAAGAAGATGGCTGAGATGGAGAAGGCCATCGCGGTCAAGGGTGGCCAGCGGCTGCCTGGTGCGGGGCGCGGTGAATATGTCGGCACTCAGGGTGGTGGCAACGCCGGTCACGGGGGCAGCGGCGGTGGCGGTCAGGGTGGCAGCGGCGGTGGCGGTCAGGGTGGCAGTGGCGGTGTCAGTCGTGGTGGCGGCGGCAGTGGCTACGGTGGTCGGGGTCGCGGTGGTGGTCGAGGCGGAGGCGGTCGTCCGCCGTCATCGGATGGGACTCAGGAGGCGCAGGGCGTGCAAGGCGCGCTGGGCGCACCCACCCCGTCACGCGGTAAATGTTACCTTTGCGACAAGGATGGGCACCTTAGTCGCGAGTGTCCAAGCCGCTGCACGAAGCCGCATGGCCGGCAGACACGAAGTGGCACCTGATGAACAAGTGTCCAGCCGCGGGCATCAAGACGGTCCACTTCGCCGAGATGGCGGGCAAGACCGACTCGATGGAAGCCCAGGTGGCTGCCATCAAGCATGGTGAGGAGGCGACGGCGCCCCCCAACCAATTCGCGACGGTGTACCGGGAGGACCCATTCTGGGCGCCCATGCCGGGTGACGTCGAGATCAACGCTGCGGAGGCTACCAAAGGCAAGCAGGCACGCAGCCCGCTTTCTTTTCAGCAGGCACCCATGTTGCCTGCCGGGCAGTTGCCCGCGTCCTTTTCCATGCCGCTGGCTGGGGTGCAATTTGCTTTTGAGCATGCGAACCCTGCTGGGCTGGAGCAGCGTAGGCGATTGGCGCCTGTGTACCCAATGCCGTTCATTGTGGACGTACCCATGTTTTCAGCACGGCAGGTGGTCGACACCTTCGGGCAGAAGGGGGTTGAGTGGCTGGGGTCGGTTGTGTCCGAGATCCAGTTGTTCGCAGATGGGCATGATGTGCGCACCTTGCGCAATTCTGAGTCCGTCACCTACGGGCGTCAGCCGGTAGAAGCCGCAGTGCCCGTGGTGCAAGCGGGAGTGGTCAGCACAAGTAGCCAGCAGCGCACTAGGGCAGTTCCCCAGGTTCCCACGGTAGTTCCATACCCCAATGGTGAGCCGTCCATAGCGTTCCAAGCAGTTGGAGCCTGTGGAGATGTATGGAGCGACATGGTGACATGTCCGTTGGTTGGCGCAGTCAAGCTTGATAGCGGTGCTCAGCCGCTAGTCATCAGCACAGACTTGGCCACCATGCTGAACCTGACCTACGAGAACGGTGGCTTAGTAGAAAGCCCCGTGTCTGTGTCAGGTTGGCAGGGTCCGGCTAGTAACACTACAATACGGTTCGTAGGAGACGCGAAATGAGTGAGAATGTTACCCGAGCGGTAACGAGGATTCGCACCGTTGATTTTAACATATGTTTCTTTTTTTGCGCCATTTGGCGAGCATCGACTGGAGCCTGAACCTAGCGGGGGGAATCATGCGGGGGAATCTTGCGGGGGAATCTTGCGGGAAAAATTCCGAACGTGAATTTCGCGAAGTCCTACTACATTTTGCTTGGGTACACGGTACTACAGTTTCGTCACTGAAAATTTTCTCTAGTTGCGTTGGTGTTTCGTACGTTCCGCTGAAATTTTCGTGTTCAGTGACCAGATCACAATTTGATCCGGGCGCAAAATGATTGGCTGTACGGTACGAACCAAAAACGAAATTTTAGTATCTAAGTTCCGCAGCGCTTGCTGAATTTGCCCCGGAAGCCCGAGGGCACTTTCCCCGCTGAAAAAGGTGTCCGCGGAAGCGTATTGTAGTGAAGCCGTACGCTATGACGGCGGTTAAAGTCAACGTGATTTTCAATCCGTTGCGCGCCTCTAGCATGACCACCGTGTCCGCGTATGCGCTGGTGGTCAACAAGTGTGGATATTCCGCACTACTCGGGGTGGATGTCCTTGCTCGCGCCATGGTTCAGGTGGACTATAGGGCGGAGGAGGCATCTTACATCCCTGATTGGGATGGGGCTGGCCTGAAGCGGGCCAGTGTGCCAGTCTCATGCTTCAGTTCTTCAGCCGGGGCTGCACGCCCCAACCCTTCAGCGGCTGCGGGCGTGGTGGAGGTCAGCATGGTGGAGGTACGGGCGGCGGGCTCATCGGCGTGGGACAAGCATCGGACGGTGCTGCCTCAGCCAACGGCGAGCATTGCCAAGATGCGCACGCAGTGGTCGCTGGATGCTGTGACGTCCACGCGGCAGCTGGCTATGCGCAAGCGGGTGACTGAAGCCGTCATCACCATTCCTCAGATGGCCAGCCATGGCCTCACTTTGGTGCAACCGGGTGTCTCGGAGGCCCAAGGTAATTTTTCTGCTGCAATCTTACCGCAGGCCCCTGATTTTGCCAAGGGTGCGGTAGTGTTGGAACTGTTTGCGGGGATCGGAGGGGGCATTGCAGGCTTTTTGGCCGCAGGCGGCGTGTGCCGTAAACTCATCGCGGTAGAGCCATCGCACAAGGCGCGTCAGGTGTACTTCAGTCACTGTGGCGTGTTGTCGCGAGAGTATCCCGCGCAGTTTCCGCCATCAGCATGGCGTGACCCGTTTGGGGAATGTCCTCAAGATATCCGAGCCATCGGTGAGGTGCAGGTGCAGCAGTTGTTGCGCAGGCATCATGCCATCGACTTGGTAATTGCGGGTTGGGAGTGCCAGGGCCTGAGCCAGGCAGGGCAAGGGCGGGGGCTAGCCGATCCGCGTAGCGCGCTGTTCTGGGAACTGTTGCGTGTGGTGGGACTGTTGCAGTCGCGTCAGCCCCATCCGCCTGCGTATCTGTTTGAGAACGTTGTGGCGGGTGACAGCCCACATCAGGCGGTGCGGGAGGACTGGGCTACAATCGTGGCACTCCTGGGGGAGCCCATCGTGTGTGACAACGCAGGGCTGGGTGGGCTCACGCATCGTTTGCGTGCCTATTGGACCAACGTGGCGTGTGCGACCGGTGTGCAGGCGGTCTTGGGGGCCGTAGCAAGGCAGCATCCGAGTGTGTCTGCGGAGGTAGCATTGCCTTCCCACCTAGTCACGCAGAAGGTGGATAGCGAGGATCGCCCACCGTATGCACGCGTCAACCGGGTCGGGAGCCCCATGTGTGCACTGCCGACCCTGGTCAGTTACCAAGGGTCGACAGCATACCGTGATCGGGGTAAGGGTCTCGTTTGGGACACTACCACCGGTCTGTTGGTGCAGCCACCCGCAGAATTTCGTGAGGCCAGCATGGGTTTTCATGTCGGGGCCTCGGCGCTGCCGGGCGTGCTCGAGAGTGAGCGCTGGTCTTTGATAGGCCAGGCTATGTCGGTGTTGCAGGTCGGGTATGTGCTGCTTGCATCGGTTGCCGTGCGCCAGTCTGGGGGGGCGTCCCCAGCCAATCCGCCTCAGCAGGTTGAGGCGCGCGCAGCCAAACTGAAGCGCCCTGCAGCGACGGGGACTTCATCAGCATGGGGGTGGCGTCTGCGACAGGTGTGGACTATCATTCTCATGACCGCCCTGCTGACCAGCACCGTGCTGGCCGGCGAGCCCACGCTGCATCGGGTAATACACCGTGCGGCACGCGAGGCTCCGGCGGTGGGTGTCACACCAGGTGTGGCAGCCTTTTCCTTGTTCCACGACGATGCGGCTAGGGCGCCGCATCTTGAGGCACATGCGGTAGCTGTGGGTGATCCCGCGGATACGCACCCCTGGGCTATTGGCGAACACCTTTCTGATGCGCAGCGCTCAGCCATGCTAAAGTGGCTAGGCACTGCAAGGGGGGCCTTCGCTTTCACAAGTGATGAACTGGGGTGTTTCAATGGTGGGACCATGCGTGTTCCATTGGACACTGACACTCCTTTGTTCCGACGCCAGCATCGCCTGAGTCAGGCCGAGTTGGATTTTGTAGCCGAGCAATGCAAGGAGTTAGAGGATGCCGGTATCATCAGGCAATCTTCCTCCAGCTATGCTGCTGCCGTTGTCGTTGCGCCCAAGAAGGACGCTATCACCGGGGCATGGACGGGTATGCGCATGGCCACCGATCTGCGGTTGCTGAATGCACACACACCCGTGGACCGTTACCCCATGCCACGTGTGGATGATGTCCTGGATAAGATATCTCCTCATGTGAAGTTTGTGTCCTCGCTGGACCTGCGTAGCGGCTTTCATCAGATCGCAGTTGCGCCGGAGGATCAGCGGAAGCTTGCATTCTGGGGGGGCGGCAATTTGTATGAGTGGGTGCGCATGCCCTTTGGGCACCGCAACGCTAGTGCTGTTTTCCAACGAGCTATGGACAAAGTGCTTGCAGGTCTTCCTTTCGCCGCTTGTTACATTGATGATGTAATCGTCTTTAGCGCGACATTTGAGGAGCACCTGGCGCACTTGGAGCAGGTTCGCTTGGCTCTCGAGGAGCATAATATGCGGCTGCACCCTGAGAAGTGCAAGTTCGCCCAGCGGACCCTCTCATTCCTTGGTCATCAGATTGTGCCGGGTGGCCGGACGCCTGATGCCGCCAAGGTCGAATCCATTGCGCAGGCCGCCGTACCCACGGATGTCTCAGGGGTGCGGGCGTATTTGGGTTTGGCTGGCTATTACCGAGGTTACATTGAGAACTTCAGCAGCAAGGTGAAGCCCTTGACCGAGTTACTCAAGAAGGGGTGCGTGTGGGCGTGGGGTCCCGCACAGCAACGCGCCATCGAGACAATCAAGCAGGAGCTCACGTCGGCACCGATTCTGCGCGCCCCTGACTATGCTTTGCCATTTGTGTTATATACCGACTGGTCCAAGGTAGGACTGGGTGCGGTCTTGGCGCAAAAGGATGGTGATGGGCGCGAGCACGTTATTGCTTATGCTAGTCGCAGCAACAACCCAGCGGAGAGCCGGTATTCTTCCTATGAGGGGGAGGCACTGGCTGTGGTGTGGGCCATCAAGCACTTTCGCCCGTATTTATTTGGGCGCGTGTTTACTCTGGTGACAGACCACCAGCCGCTTCAGTGGCTAATGACCAACACCAACCTGACGGGTAAGCTCGCCCGATGGGCCATGATTATCCAGGAGTACCACATGACCATTGTGCATCGGGCCGGCAAGGACCATGTCAACGCCGATGTGCTATCCCGATACGCCATGCCTACCACTGTTGACCACACTGGAGCCCGGGCCATGGGTGCCGAGGGCTCGTCTGGTTCTGTGGTCTTTGTGAACGCTGCTGGGTATGCGGCCGACGATGAGGAGGAGGCGTGGTGGCGCAGTGTCGAGTACTCTGTGGCGGACTTCGGCATCAGCGACGACCCGGTGCGGCCGTCGCCATTCACGCCATCCAAAGCTGTGTGCGCTATGGAAGAGGGTAGGTCTCTGTCCTTTGACATTGATCCTTCTCTGCAGCAGCTGATCGCTGTGCAGGCTCTCTTAGCGCGTAGCTCTCTTGCTGATTGCTACACCGCTGATATCTGGCTAGATGGTCGAGTTTTGGAGCAAGTGCAGGGTGCTGTCTTGACTCCTACTCCAGTCGATTGGACTCCTGCTCAGAAGGCGACGGAGTTGAACAGGGTGCAGCACAGGGCTGCAACCTATGGTTGGGAAGATGGGGTTTTGTACAAGCTGTTGGGCAAGCGTAGGGTGGTCGTCCCACCGCCTGACAAGCGCGTTGCTATAGTGCAGGCGTACCACGAGCGGTATGGTCACTTGGGTGGCAATCGCACGCTCAGCCTCGTACGGACCAGCTATTGGTGGAATAACATGCGACACACGGTGGCCCAGGTAGTGGCCAGCTGTGTCCCGTGTGCTCGAACCAAGGCTAACTTTAGCGCAGATCATGGTGCCAAGGAGCTGATGTCGCTTCCCATCAAGGGCTTGTTTTATCGCTGGCACGTCGATCTGTGCGGGCCGTTTCAGGAGAGCCCTGACGGCAACCTCTATGTCATGGTATGCGTGGAGAGCTTTAGCAAATGGGTTGAGTTGATCCCCATTGCTGACAAGCATGCCGCTACCACAGCGAAGCATTTTGCGGACATCATAACCAGGTTTGGGGCTCCCGCGGAGGTAGTCACGGACCAGGGTGGTGAGTTCAGGGGTGAGTTCCAGGAGTTGCTGGATGGATGTCTTATTGATCACCGTCGCACTTCTCGGGAGCATCCTCAGGCCAATGGTTTGGCTGAGAGATTGGTGCAGACCGTCAAGCAGGCGCTGCGCAAGTGGAGCCTGCAGGTGCCGGAGTCGGCCAGGTGGGATCGCGAGTTGGCATGGATTGCCATGGGTTATCGCATGTCTCCCCAGGAGTCTCTCGCTACCTTCTCCCCGTATTTCCTTCTGTTCGGGCGTAATCCTCTTTTGCCTACGGAGGCACAGGTTGCGCACCCCGAACCCATGGCCTTCGACAACGCTCAGCAATTTTTGGTTGAGGTGCTGGCCAGGGCAGAGACTTTTAAGAAGGTCATGCCCATCGCGATGAACAACTTGTTCATTGCTCAGCACAGGGACTCCCTGCGTTACGCTCAGCGCCGGGGGGGCGCATACATGGCTCGCCAGCTGCGGTTTAGGCCAGGGCAGTATGTTTTCCTGCGCACTCAGCTGAAGCACACTTTGGATGTGGAGGCGGGGCCCACCATTTTGCGCATTGTGGCTATCAAACCATCGGGAGTGGCAATTTTGGAGGGCGCCGACGGGAGCCGTACGACTGACAACCTCAGCAATCTCAGTCCCTGCTCGCTGCCCAATTTGGTCCACGACCTCCAACCGCACACGTCTCGCCGAGTCAAGGACGCCCAGTGTCAGGTTTGTCACCGGGTCGATCAGGCGGAGTCCATGTTATTGTGTGATCAGTGTAACTGTGGTTGGCACATGCAGTGCTTGCAGCCAGTGGTCACCAGCATTCCGGAGGGGGATTGGTTTTGTCCAGTGTGCACCGCTGCGCAGTTTACCTCCCGCAGCTTGACTGCGGTCACCGCTGCCCTTGTCTTGGTACGATCGCTGTCTTCGTGATGGGGCCGGTCGCCAGCGAGGGGGGGAATCATGGGACAGGTCCTCGCCCACCCCACAGGGCATGCAGTTAAGGCAGGCACGTCAGCTCAGCTCATTTGGGTTTTACCAAATTAAGCTGAGTGGCCAGCCGCCATGGTGGCGCCGGAGATTGTGGCACGCAGACGCGACAGCTGTCACGGACGCGAGCTATGTCATCCGGGCGGCGCCCACTATGCACAAGACCGGTGACGTGCGCAAGGAATTTGTTTTCTACGCATTTTCGACAAAGGCTAGTGACCGGGGGGGACACTAGCACTTGCAGCATAAGAGCGGACGAAAGTGTACGTGCATGCGCGCCGGGCCAGGCACAGCTGGGCGCGCAGCACTGACTTGAGCGGACGGCAGCACAAGTGCGCAGCGTCGAGAGGATCATACGCGTGTTAGTGGACAGCTGGAGCTGAAGCTGGACTGCTGGACTTCAACAGCGCCGAGGCTATTGACAGGCCAGGTGTCTTTGTGGTGTAGAATAGCGGGTCAACGTTATGAGGACTGGACAGAAAATGGAAAAGGACAATTTGCGGTGCGGAGCCAGATCGCTGGAATGAATGCGAAATCGCTGGCAGCCCTACAAAGGGATTTCTTCTAGAAAGGAACGATTAGACGCAATGTTTGCTGGGCCACTCACACGCAAGGTGTGAGCGTGCAGATTGTCTGAAGGATATTATGCTTCGACCTTGCTGGACGTGACTCAATGTCGGACATTCCCAGGGACAGAAATGCCGGAGCCTCTAGGAGATGAGATCGGCAACAGGGTAGCAATTTAGATTTGTCGGGATGCCTTCCTGCTTTTGTTGGCATGTGTGGTAGAAAGCCAGGACGGCAACTGGAATGCGGTTTCTATTTGCATGGTTCAGGCAGCAAGATAGTTTTGGCATTCCTGGCTGGACTGACAAGTGTGGCGTGTGTCATGCGTGTGGCATGCATGACGAATGGTTTGGTTCATAGTCGAAGAGGACTCTCACGCAGCGTGTAGTCTCTTCGAGTCTCTCGTTAGTGGCCTTCGTGTTTCTCCCTTTCCTTGGGAGCAAGGCCGGTAGCATGTCATGGAGCGCTGCCTAACTGCGGGCTCGTGAGCATGGAGTGCATCGATATTGAGACTATCAACGTGTTGTAATTGTATTAACTTTCTCAATAAATTCCGCATGTGCGGCTTCATCATCAGACTGTGCAAAGTGTGTGTTGTGAAAGCATTGTTCTATAGCAGGGGAGGCAAAAGCACCCTCTTGCACCATCATATTGTCGCAATTAGAGTAGTTGGAGCGTCTAGCTAACGCCCCAGCAAGGATATTCAAACGCGGCACGCGACGGTACACAAGGGGATCAAGAAGGTGGTCATCAGGCACGAGGGACAGTTCCTTGTCCTCGGCTGAGAGCCCTCTTTTCATTAATCATGGGACAGGTCCTCGCCCACCCCACAGGGCATGCAGTTAAGGCAGGCACGTCAGCTCAGCTCATTTGGGTTTTACCAAATTAAGCTGAGTGGCCAGCCGCCATGGTGGCGCCGGAGATTGTGGCACGCAGACGCGACATGAGGCACTTCACCCTCTGCCGTTATATGGGTTCATCAGCGTGTATAGGACTCTGTACTGAGGCCCTGCAGCCTGTGGCACTTTTGTGAGTGCATCTGCTGCATTGTCAGGGTCTCGGATGTGAGTCTTGGACTCCAGATAGGTACACTCCTGCTTGAGGACAATCCAGTCCAAATCGGTGTGCACAGCCAAGGGGTTGTCCAGGAAAGAAAGAAGGGATTGACTGTCAGTCAGCAGATGGGATTTGACACCAGCATAACTACCAGCCTGATGCTGCAACCACACCAGCAGATGGTTCAAGTACCTGGCATGCAACACAGCTGAGACCACAGCACGGCATTCTGCTACATTGCTGCTGACTGCCTTGCGCTTGTGGAGTCTGCTGAACCAGGAAACCAAAGATTGCTTGCCAGTGGGGTTCGACAACATAAATAGCCCTGCCTCTCTGGCTTGTACCTTAGTGACTACCCGTGACTCCATGGAACTGTCCATCATGCATGTGATGTGGATGGGTTGGAACAGATCCAAAGCATGAAGAATAAGGGGAGGGCCATCATGCAACACCTGTTTAATAGCCCTGGACCCTACCTCCATGAGGACATCATCATCTACTCTGCTGACCACTGCCAGATGAGGAGCACAAGTGGCACACAGCCAACCTAGCTTACCCCTAATAGTGGGACAGAGATCAGAAGTGATGTCAGAGGGGAGAACATCTTTGCAAGACGTGACATACTCAGGGGATGCTTTGAGAGAACACACCCACTCCTTCTGCTCCTTAAACAGGTTCAGAATGATGCCACAGAACTTGACAGGATCTTTCCCCAGCTCCAGCTGCTTGCCTAATTCAAAGCTAGCAGACACTTGAGCAATGAAATCCTCCACAGCTGCCCTGGGACCAGTAATGAGCTGATCATCCCCATGCCACACAAACATCATCATACCAGCAGGATGAGGGATGGTGAATAAACAGGGGTCAATATCATCATACTGGGCCCCCAGCTTCAGGAAGACCTCTTGGGCAGACAGCCTAAAAATTTTAGGTGCTGATTGAAGCCCTTCTATACCCCCAAGTTAGGTCTTAGATGAGGTTCCTTGATGTCCCCAGCCCAGACTTTGGGAGTGTTTACCACATAGACTTGACCCCTCCACACCTTTTGCGCTATGTCAGGGTTGCCTTTAAGGAAGGCACGCTTAATGTCAGTGGCTTTACACACGTAGTCCTTACCAGCATTCAGGTGGTGAAGGAAAGTGGCCAACAGGACCTTAAGAGACGTCTGCTGAATACCAGGGGTATACAGTTCAGCCTCTGTTAGCTCAGTGGAGCCCCTGAACTCCGTGACACAAGGTCTGGCATGAAAAATGGGAGGTGTCCCATCTGCCTGGAGTTTATGCTTGCAGACAAACTTCAGTCTGAGCTTTCTGGCCCCTTGTGGCAGCGCCTCAATCGGTGTTACAGGTGGTACCTGGGACTTACTACGTGGATCAGGACAAACCCATTCCTCTCTAGCCCTGTTAAAGGCTTCCATCCATTTCAGAAAACCAATCTGCGTTTGACAGTCTTTGACCACATCATCATAGGACAAGGGAGACATGGACGCTATGTCCCATCTACCAAGCCCAAACGCAGAGGGGTAGAGCTTCTGAGAATGAATGAGGGAATCAACACAGGGTTCCTGACCTGGGAGGTATTTTATGTTGACAGCATTGATGGCTGCTTCCAGGCCATCACTGATCTGTGTTAAAGGAATTTGGAAATGGTCCAGGGCGACCTGCCCCACCCCAGTCACGCTCAACCTCCCAGCTGAGATGACAACTCCAGGGTATGAGACAAATGGTTCCCCCAGCAGTGCATTCCCCTTGTAGCCCTCTACTACCTGGAAGGGAGTGGGCACACCCAGAATGGGAATTAGCACTTGGCCTTTGACTGCCATTTTTGTTTTGCCTGAAAAATCTGACACTCTAGCCCAGGGCGAGCGTTGCAGACTTAGGCCAGATACAGCTTGTGCACTGATGATGCTCACCTGTGCCTGTGTGTCTACTGCCAGAATACTGGGATCCTGGTTAGATTCACCCACAGCATTGACTTGTGATGCACCTGCTGCCATTTGTGCCTTGGCAGTGTGTGCTCTATGTAGAGCTTTTAGAGCCTCAGCAAATTTATTCCTGGGGACAACAGGATCTGCTGCTTCGCGTGGCTGTTCCTGAGATGAGGGAGGAGCGACCTGCTGCTCATCCAGTGCACGTTCCTCCTGCCCAGTTGGACCAGTGGGCTGTGGTGGGGCTGCACCACTGAGGAACACAGGAGCGTCTATGGTTGTGTTGCTTGCATCAGCTATGTCCCTAGCCAATTCACTGGGTGAGACCAACCCACCAGACTGAGGCTCTGAATCCATGTCCAAGAATTCTACCCCTGACACGTCTGCCAAAGGAGGGTAATAAAGCTTCAGTCTATGCTTGCCAACCATTCGCTCTCTGTGATGCTGAATATAGTCACCGTGTCACCTGTTTCTGACAACCTGATGATTTCAGCTGGACCATGCCATCTACCAGAGTGGGCTTTGTCCTCCCTGTAGTAGAGTACCTGATCCCCCACTTCAAACACAGGCCTGGCATTACTCTTATCCTTTTTTGCCAGCAACTTGGCCAAGTGTTGCCTTTGCGTGTTGTAGTGGTCTAGTACCTCCTGAGAGTAGCTACCTGATTGCAGGCCAATTGGTGTGATTTCACCAAAAGGAGAAGACATGAGGGGCTTGGTGTTCAGAGTTCTGCACACTTCAGCTGCCCACGCTGTCCTATCAGCATAGCTCCCAGACTCTGCTGTCCTGGACTCATTTTTCTTTATGAGGTCCCTGATAGCACGCATGGTACGTTCAATCATCCCCTGGCGTTCATGATCTTGAGCCCCAGCAATGTCTATCTTGGGCAGATCAGGATAATCTTGTATCCACGTGAACTGCTGATCCAGCATTAATTTTTCCTGAGGATGATACCGTGCTAGTGCAATCAGCAGGGCTCTGTGCAGTTGTTCATTGGCCATGCCTGGCAAGGGTTCTATCACCACAAACCTAGACCAGGCATCTTTTAGGACCAAGTAATACACCGTGTCCTTCACCAGGTGTATCACATCCCCTACTAGCTTTCCTCTAGCCAGCGGTGGGGTGGCCACATGCCATCTCTTGGGTTTAGGTGCATGCAGTTGGCACGCTTCACAGTGCTTCCTGACATGCCTGCACATCTGTTCCAGGTCACGGCCATCAATTTTGTTGGCCAGCCTTTCTGCCACTGCCTCATGCCCCATTGCCTTGTGTAGCTGTTGGGCTAACCTGGCATAGGAGATAACCTTATCTGCTGCTGCATCTAAGGAGGCTATAGTGGGATCTTGGGCCACCTGTGCTAACGTCATGTCATAAGCCAGGTCCCAATCCACTTCCTCACTGTCAGGCAACACAGAGCAAATAGAAGGTACACGGCCATTGAGAAACCAGGGTACAGGAGACTTACAGTCGTCCTGAGTGCTGGCTTGTTTGTTGGGGCGCCCCGTTGAGGCTCCCTTCCTGGGCTTGTTGCAGCGTCCCCCTGCAGGTAACGGGTGGCGGGGCTCCCAGCAACCTGGGCATACATCCACATCAGATCCAAGTTCGGGTTTGCCCTTCCAGCAATCATCCCTCTCATGCCCCTTGCATGAGCACCTGGTGCAGTACAGGGTGGAGTCATGAGGCTTACCTTTCTGACTAGGCCCCTGGGAGGGCCCTGCCTTACTGCCTGGGTTCCCCTTTCCCCCTTTGTCTGATTTCCCCTGCTGCTTGGATGACCCCCCTGACTTCTTACCTTGCTGGGGACCCTTGAACACCGCCTTGACCTGAGCTACCACCTCCTTGATGAGCTTCTTCCTGCTAGGACCTGCACCGTCGCCCGCTTCGCCTTCCGCTGGCAATGCCTGGTGTACTCGATCTTGGCTAGGCGCTCGGCCTCGACCATAGCCGGGTCCATCAGAACCAGCACCTCACCCTGATCTCCGGGCTGCATCTCCACCGAGGAGTCTGTCTCCTGCAATACATCCCCAGCCCTGCGCCGAAAGTTGCGCGCTGTGCGCCTGTGCGCAAAGACGAAGAGCTCGTTCTTCTTGCGGAGAACGTAGGGGGGCGCCTCGCGCGCACCTTCCGCGCGCAGTCCTGCCCTGGCCACGCGATCCCGCTCCTGCTGCCGCTCCGCGAGCACCCGGGCTCTCCTGTCTAGGGTTTAGGGTTTAGGGTTTAGGGTTTAGGGTTTAGAATTTAGGGTTTAGGGTTTAGGGTTTAGGGTTTAGGGTTTAGGGTTTAGGGTTTAGGGTTTAGGGTTTAGGGTTTAGGGTTTAGGGTTTTAGGGTTTAGGGTTTAGGGTTTAGGGTTTAGGGTTTAGGGTTTAGGGTTTAGGGTTTAGGGTTTAGGGTTTAGGGTTTAGGGTTTAGGGTTTAGGGTTTAGGGTTTAGGGTTTAGGGTTTAGGGTTTAGGGTTTAGGGTTTAGGGTTTAGGGTTTAGGGTTTAGGGTTTAGGGTTTAGGGTTTAGGGTTTAGGGTTTAGGGTTTAGGGTTTAGGGTTTAGGGTTTAGGGTTTAGGGTTTAGGGTTTAGGGTTTAGGGTTTAGGGTTTAGGGTTTAGGGTTTAGGGTTTAGGGTTTAGGGTTTAGGGTTTAGGGTTTAGGGTTTAGGGTTTAGGGTTTAGGGTTTAGGGTTTAGGGTTTAGGGTTTAGGGTTTAGGGTTTAGGGTTTAGGGTTTAGGGTTTAGGGTTTAGGGTTTAGGGTTTAGGGTTTAGGGTTTAGGGTTTAGGGTTTAGGGTTTAGGGTTTAGGGTTTAGGGTTTAGGGTTTAGGGTTTAGGGTTTAGGGTTTAGGGTTTAGGGTTTAGGGTTTAGGGTTTAGGGTTTAGGGTTTAGGGTTTAGGGTTTAGGGTTTAGGGTTTAGGGTTTAGGGTTTAGGGTTTAGGGTTTAGGGTTTAGGGTTTAGGGTTTAGGGTTTAGGGTTTAGGGTTTAGGGTTTAGGGTTTAGGGTTTAGGGTTTAGGGTTTAGGGTTTAGGGTTTAGGGTTTAGGGTTTAGGGTTTAGGGTTTAGGGTTTAGGGTTTAGGGTTTAGGGTTTAGGGTTTAGGGTTTAGGGTTTAGGGTTTAGGGTTTAGGGTTTAGGGTTTAGGGTTTAGGGTTTAGGGTTTAGGGTTTAGGGTTTAGGGTTTAGGGTTTAGGGTTTAGGGTTTAGGGTTTAGGGTTTAGGGTTTAGGGTTTAGGGTTTAGGGTTTAGGGTTTAGGGTTTAGGGTTTAGGGTTTAGGGTTTAGGGTTTAGGGTTTAGGGTTTAGGGTTTAGGGTTTAGGGTTTAGGGTTTAGGGTTTAGGGTTTAGGGTTTAGGGTTTAGGGTTTAGGGTTTAGGGTTTAGGGTTTAGGGTTTAGGGTTTAGGGTTTAGGGTTTAGGGTTTAGGGTTTAGGGTTTAGGGTTTAGGGTTTAGGGTTTAGGGTTTAGGGTTTAGGGTTTAGGGTTTAGGGTTTAGGGTTTAGGGTTTAGGGTTTAGGGTTTAGGGTTTAGGGTTTAGGGTTTAGGGTTTAGGGTTTAGGGTTTAGGGTTTAGGGTTTAGGGTTTAGGGTTTAGGGTTTAGGGTTTAGGGTTTAGGGTTTAGGGTTTAGGGTTTAGGGTTTAGGGTTTAGGGTTTAGGGTTTAGGGTTTAGGGTTTAGGGTTTAGGGTTTAGGGTTTAGGGTTTAGGGTTTAGGGTTTAGGGTTTAGGGTTTAGGGTTTAGGGTTTAGGGTTTAGGGTTTAGGGTTTAGGGTTTAGGGTTTAGGGTTTAGGGTTTAGGGTTTAGGGTTTAGGGTTTAGGGTTTAGGGTTTAGGGTTTAGGGTTTAGGGTTTAGGGTTTAGGGTTTAGGGTTTAGGGTTTAGGGTTTAGGGTTTAGGGTTTAGGGTTTAGGGTTTAGGGTTTAGGGTTTAGGGTTTAGGGTTTAGGGTTTAGGGTTTAGGGTTTAGGGTTTAGGGTTTAGGGTTTAGGGTTTAGGGTTTAGGGTTTAGGGTTTAGGGTTTAGGGTTTAGGGTTTAGGGTTTAGGGTTTAGGGTTTAGGGTTTAGGGTTTAGGGTTTAGGGTTTAGGGTTTAGGGTTTAGGGTTTAGGGTTTAGGGTTTAGGGTTTAGGGTTTAGGGTTTAGGGTTTAGGGTTTAGGGTTTAGGGTTTAGGGTTTAGGGTTTAGGGTTTAGGGTTTAGGGTTTAGGGTTTAGGGTTTAGGGTTTAGGGTTTAGGGTTTAGGGTTTAGGGTTTAGGGTTTAGGGTTTAGGGTTTAGGGTTTAGGGTTTAGGGTTTAGGGTTTAGGGTTTAGGGTTTAGGGTTTAGGGTTTAGGGTTTAGGGTTTAGGGTTTAGGGTTTAGGGTTTAGGGTTTAGGGTTTAGGGTTTAGGGTTTAGGGTTTAGGGTTTAGGGTTTAGGGTTTAGGGTTTAGGGTTTAGGGTTTAGGGTTTAGGGTTTAGGGTTTAGGGTTTAGGGTTTAGGGTTTAGGGTTTAGGGTTTAGGGTTTAGGGTTTAGGGTTTAGGGTTTAGGGTTTAGGGTTTAGGGTTTAGGGTTTAGGGTTTAGGGTTTAGGGTTTAGGGTTTAGGGTTTAGGGTTTAGGGTTTAGGGTTTAGGGTTTAGGGTTTAGGGTTTAGGGTTTAGGGTTTAGGGTTTAGGGTTTAGGGTTTAGGGTTTAGGGTTTAGGGTTTAGGGTTTAGGGTTTAGGGTTTAGGGTTTAGGGTTTAGGGTTTAGGGTTTAGGGTTTAGGGTTTAGGGTTTAGGGTTTAGGGTTTAGGGTTTAGGGTTTAGGGTTTAGGGTTTAGGGTTTAGGGTTTAGGGTTTAGGGTTTAGGGTTTAGGGTTTAGGGTTTAGGGTTTAGGGTTTAGGGTTTAGGGTTTAGGGTTTAGGGTTTAGGGTTTAGGGTTTAGGGTTTAGGGTTTAGGGTTTAGGGTTTAGGGTTTAGGGTTTAGGGTTTAGGGTTTAGGGTTTAGGGTTTAGGGTTTAGGGTTTAGGGTTTAGGGTTTAGGGTTTAGGGTTTAGGGTTTAGGGTTTAGGGTTTAGGGTTTAGGGTTTAGGGTTTAGGGTTTAGGGTTTAGGGTTTAGGGTTTAGGGTTTAGGGTTTAGGGTTTAGGGTTTAGGGTTTAGGGTTTAGGGTTTAGGGTTTAGGGTTTAGGGTTTAGGGTTTAGGGTTTAGGGTTTAGGGTTTAGGGTTTAGGGTTTAGGGTTTAGGGTTTAGGGTTTAGGGTTTAGGGTTTAGGGTTTAGGGTTTAGGGTTTAGGGTTTAGGGTTTAGGGTTTAGGGTTTAGGGTTTAGGGTTTAGGGTTTAGGGTTTAGGGTTTAGGGTTTAGGGTTTAGGGTTTAGGGTTTAGGGTTTAGGGTTTAGGGTTTAGGGTTTAGGGTTTAGGGTTTAGGGTTTAGGGTTTAGGGTTTAGGGTTTAGGGTTTAGGGTTTAGGGTTTAGGGTTTAGGGTTTAGGGTTTAGGGTTTAGGGTTTAGGGTTTAGGGTTTAGGGTTTAGGGTTTAGGGTTTAGGGTTTAGGGTTTAGGGTTTAGGGTTTAGGGTTTAGGGTTTAGGGTTTAGGGTTTAGGGTTTAGGGTTTAGGGTTTAGGGTTTAGGGTTTAGGGTTTAGGGTTTAGGGTTTAGGGTTTAGGGTTTAGGGTTTAGGGTTTAGGGTTTAGGGTTTAGGGTTTAGGGTTTAGGGTTTAGGGTTTAGGGTTTAGGGTTTAGGGTTTAGGGTTTAGGGTTTAGGGTTTAGGGTTTAGGGTTTAGGGTTTAGGGTTTAGGGTTTAGGGTTTAGGGTTTAGGGTTTAGGGTTTAGGGTTTAGGGTTTAGGGTTTAGGGTTTAGGGTTTAGGGTTTAGGGTTTAGGGTTTAGGGTTTAGGGTTTAGGGTTTAGGGTTTAGGGTTTAGGGTTTAGGGTTTAGGGTTTAGGGTTTAGGGTTTAGGGTTTAGGGTTTAGGGTTTAGGGTTTAGGGTTTAGGGTTTAGGGTTTAGGGTTTAGGGTTTAGGGTTTAGGGTTTAGGGTTTAGGGTTTAGGGTTTAGGGTTTAGGGTTTAGGGTTTAGGGTTTAGGGTTTAGGGTTTAGGGTTTAGGGTTTAGGGTTTAGGGTTTAGGGTTTAGGGTTTAGGGTTTAGGGTTTAGGGTTTAGGGTTTAGGGTTTAGGGTTTAGGGTTTAGGGTTTAGGGTTTAGGGTTTAGGGTTTAGGGTTTAGGGTTTAGGGTTTAGGGTTTAGGGTTTAGGGTTTAGGGTTTAGGGTTTAGGGTTTAGGGTTTAGGGTTTAGGGTTTAGGGTTTAGGGTTTAGGGTTTAGGGTTTAGGGTTTAGGGTTTAGGGTTTAGGGTTTAGGGTTTAGGGTTTAGGGTTTAGGGTTTAGGGTTTAGGGTTTAGGGTTTAGGGTTTAGGGTTTAGGGTTTAGGGTTTAGGGTTTAGGGTTTAGGGTTTAGGGTTTAGGGTTTAGGGTTTAGGGTTTAGGGTTTAGGGTTTAGGGTTTAGGGTTTAGGGTTTAGGGTTTAGGGTTTAGGGTTTAGGGTTTAGGGTTTAGGGTTTAGGGTTTAGGGTTTAGGGTTTAGGGTTTAGGGTTTAGGGTTTAGGGTTTAGGGTTTAGGGTTTAGGGTTTAGGGTTTAGGGTTTAGGGTTTAGGGTTTAGGGTTTAGGGTTTAGGGTTTAGGGTTTAGGGTTTAGGGTTTAGGGTTTAGGGTTTAGGGTTTAGGGTTTAGGGTTTAGGGTTTAGGGTTTAGGGTTTAGGGTTTAGGGTTTAGGGTTTAGGGTTTAGGGTTTAGGGTTTAGGGTTTAGGGTTTAGGGTTTAGGGTTTAGGGTTTAGGGTTTAGGGTTTAGGGTTTAGGGTTTAGGGTTTAGGGTTTAGGGTTTAGGGTTTAGGGTTTAGGGTTTAGGGTTTAGGGTTTAGGGTTTAGGGTTTAGGGTTTAGGGTTTAGGGTTTAGGGTTTAGGGTTTAGGGTTTAGGGTTTAGGGTTTAGGGTTTAGGGTTTAGGGTTTAGGGTTTAGGGTTTAGGGTTTAGGGTTTAGGGTTTAGGGTTTAGGGTTTAGGGTTTAGGGTTTAGGGTTTAGGGTTTAGGGTTTAGGGTTTAGGGTTTAGGGTTTAGGGTTTAGGGTTTAGGGTTTAGGGTTTAGGGTTTAGGGTTTAGGGTTTAGGGTTTAGGGTTTAGGGTTTAGGGTTTAGGGTTTAGGGTTTAGGGTTTAGGGTTTAGGGTTTAGGGTTTAGGGTTTAGGGTTTAGGGTTTAGGGTTTAGGGTTTAGGGTTTAGGGTTTAGGGTTTAGGGTTTAGGGTTTAGGGTTTAGGGTTTAGGGTTTAGGGTTTAGGGTTTAGGGTTTAGGGTTTAGGGTTTAGGGTTTAGGGTTTAGGGTTTAGGGTTTAGGGTTTAGGGTTTAGGGTTTAGGGTTTAGGGTTTAGGGTTTAGGGTTTAGGGTTTAGGGTTTAGGGTTTAGGGTTTAGGGTTTAGGGTTTAGGGTTTAGGGTTTAGGGTTTAGGGTTTAGGGTTTAGGGTTTAGGGTTTAGGGTTTAGGGTTTAGGGTTTAGGGTTTAGGGTTTAGGGTTTAGGGTTTAGGGTTTAGGGTTTAGGGTTTAGGGTTTAGGGTTTAGGGTTTAGGGTTTAGGGTTTAGGGTTTAGGGTTTAGGGTTTAGGGTTTAGGGTTTAGGGTTTAGGGTTTAGGGTTTAGGGTTTAGGGTTTAGGGTTTAGGGTTTAGGGTTTAGGGTTTAGGGTTTAGGGTTTAGGGTTTAGGGTTTAGGGTTTAGGGTTTAGG
>RPFO01000667.1:7319545-7641144 GCA_009746045.1 Mesostigma viride | reverse complement strand
GCCAAGCTGCCACGGAATGGTGGTACCGCCTGCCGTCCGGCACTTTGAAGCCCGCCGGTGCTATAATTCCTATCGTCCACGCATTTTCCCCTGCCTCAAACCGCACGTTGCATTTAAATCTGGAGCCCAAAATTCACTGAAAACGTGTGCCAGCCGGTAGCAAACTGGGCCAAGCTGCCACGGAATGGTGGTACCGCCTGCCGTCCGGCACTTTGAAGCCCGCCGGTGCTATAATTCCTATCGTCCACGCATGTTTTCCCCTGCCTCAAACCGCACGTTGCATTTAAATCTGGAGCCCAAAATTCACTGAAAACGTGTGCCAGCCGGTAGCAAACTGGGCCAAGCTGCCACGGAATGGTGGTACCGCCTGCCGTCCGGCACTTTGAAGCCCGCCGGTGCTATAATTCCTATCGTCCACGCATGTTTTCCCCTGCCTCAAACCGCACGTTGCATTTAAATCTGGAGCCCAAAATTCACTGAAAACGTGTGCCAGCCGGTAGCAAACTGGGCCAAGCTGCCACGGAATGGTGGTACCGCCTGCCGTCCGGCACTTTGAAGCCCGCCGGTGCTATAATTCCTATCGTCCACGCATGTTTTCCCCTGCCTCAAACCGCACGTTGCATTTAAATCTGGAGCCCAAAATTCACTGAAAACGTGTGCCAGCCGGTAGCAAACTGGGCCAAGCTGCCACGGAATGGTGGTACCGCCTGCCGTCCGGCACTTTGAAGCCCGCCGGTGCTATAATTCCTATCGTCCACGCATGTTTTCCCCTGCCTCAAACCGCACGTTGCATTTAAATCTGGAGCCCAAAATTCACTGAAAACGTGTGCCAGCCGGTAGCAAACTGGGCCAAGCTGCCACGGAATGGTGGTACCGCCTGCCGTCCGGCACTTTGAAGCCCGCCGGTGCTATAATTCCTATCGTCCACGCATGTTTTCCCCTGCCTCAAACCGCACGTTGCATTTAAATCTGGAGCCCAAAATTCACTGAAAACGTGTGCCAGCCGGTAGCAAACTGGGCCAAGCTGCCACGGAATGGTGGTACCGCCTGCCGTCCGGCACTTTGAAGCCCGCCGGTGCTATAATTCCTATCGTCCACGCATGTTTTCCCCTGCCTCAAACCGCACGTTGCATTTAAATCTGGAGCCCAAAATTCACTGAAAACGTGTGCCAGCCGGTAGCAAACTGGGCCAAGCTGCCACGGAATGGTGGTACCGCCTGCCGTCCGGCACTTTGAAGCCCGCCGGTGCTATAATTCCTATCGTCCACGCATGTTTTCCCCTGCCTCAAACCGCACGTTGCATTTAAATCTGGAGCCCAAAATTCACTGAAAACGTGTGCCAGCCGGTAGCAAACTGGGCCAAGCTGCCACGGAATGGTGGTACCGCCTGCCGTCCGGCACTTTGAAGCCCGCCGGTGCTATAATTCCTATCGTCCACGCATGTTTTCCCCTGCCTCAAACCGCACGTTGCATTTAAATCTGGAGCCCAAAATTCACTGAAAACGTGTGCCAGCCGGTAGCAAACTGGGCCAAGCTGCCACGGATGGTGGTACCGCCTGCCGTCCGGCACTTTGAAGCCCGCCGGTGCTATAATTCCTATCGTCCACGCATGTTTTCCCCTGCCTCAAACCGCACGTTGCATTTAAATCTGGAGCCCAAAATTCACTGAAAACGTGTGCCAGCCGGTAGCAAACTGGGCCAAGCTGCCACGGAATGGTGGTACCGCCTGCCGTCCGGCACTTTGAAGCCCGCCGGTGCTATAATTCCTATCGTCCACGCATGTTTTCCCCTGCCTCAAACCGCACGTTGCATTTAAATCTGGAGCCCAAAATTCACTGAAAACGTGTGCCAGCCGGTAGCAAACTGGGCCAAGCTGCCACGGAATGGTGGTACCGCCTGCCGTCCGGCACTTTGAAGCCCGCCGGTGCTATAATTCCTATCGTCCACGCATGTTTTCCCCTGCCTCAAACCGCACGTTGCATTTAAATCTGGAGCCCAAAATTCACTGAAAACGTGTGCCAGCCGGTAGCAAACTGGGCCAAGCTGCCACGGAATGGTGGTACCGCCTGCCGTCCGGCACTTTGAAGCCCGCCGGTGCTATAATTCCTATCGTCCACGCATGTTTTCCCCTGCCTCAAACCGCACGTTGCATTTAAATCTGGAGCCCAAAATTCACTGAAAACGTGTGCCAGCCGGTAGCAAACTGGGCCAAGCTGCCACGGAATGGTGGTACCGCCTGCCGTCCGGCACTTTGAAGCCCGCCGGTGCTATAATTCCTATCGTCCACGCATGTTTTCCCCTGCCTCAAACCGCACGTTGCATTTAAATCTGGAGCCCAAAATTCACTGAAAACGTGTGCCAGCCGGTAGCAAACTGGGCCAAGCTGCCACGGAATGGTGGTACCGCCTGCCGTCCGGCACTTTGAAGCCCGCCGGTGCTATAATTCCTATCGTCCACGCATGTTTTCCCCTGCCTCAAACCGCACGTTGCATTTAAATCTGGAGCCCAAAATTCACTGAAAACGTGTGCCAGCCGGTAGCAAACTGGGCCAAGCTGCCACGGAATGGTGGTACCGCCTGCCGTCCGGCACTTTGAAGCCCGCCGGTGCTATAATTCCTATCGTCCACGCATGTTTTCCCCTGCCTCAAACCGCACGTTGCATTTAAATCTGGAGCCCAAAATTCACTGAAAACGTGTGCCAGCCGGTAGCAAACTGGGCCAAGCTGCCACGGAATGGTGGTACCGCCTGCCGTCCGGCACTTTGAAGCCCGCCGGTGCTATAATTCCTATCGTCCACGCATGTTTTCCCCTGCCTCAAACCGCACGTTGCATTTAAATCTGGAGCCCAAAATTCACTGAAAACGTGTGCCAGCCGGTAGCAAACTGGGCCAAGCTGCCACGGAATGGTGGTACCGCCTGCCGTCCGGCACTTTGAAGCCCGCCGGTGCTATAATTCCTATCGTCCACGCATGTTTTCCCCTGCCTCAAACCGCACGTTGCATTTAAATCTGGAGCCCAAAATTCACTGAAAACGTGTGCCAGCCGGTAGCAAACTGGGCCAAGCTGCCACGGAATGGTGGTACCGCCTGCCGTCCGGCACTTTGAAGCCCGCCGGTGCTATAATTCCTATCGTCCACGCATGTTTTCCCCTGCCTCAAACCGCACGTTGCATTTAAATCTGGAGCCCAAAATTCACTGAAAACGTGTGCCAGCCGGTAGCAAACTGGGCCAAGCTGCCACGGAATGGTGGTACCGCCTGCCGTCCGGCACTTTGAAGCCCGCCGGTGCTATAATTCCTATCGTCCACGCATGTTTTCCCCTGCCTCAAACCGCACGTTGCATTTAAATCTGGAGCCCAAAATTCACTGAAAACGTGTGCCAGCCGGTAGCAAACTGGGCCAAGCTGCCACGGAATGGTGGTACCGCCTGCCGTCCGGCACTTTGAAGCCCGCCGGTGCTATAATTCCTATCGTCCACGCATGTTTTCCCCTGCCTCAAACCGCACGTTGCATTTAAATCTGGAGCCCAAAATTCACTGAAAACGTGTGCCAGCCGGTAGCAAACTGGGCCAAGCTGCCACGGAATGGTGGTACCGCCTGCCGTCCGGCACTTTGAAGCCCGCCGGTGCTATAATTCCTATCGTCCACGCATGTTTTCCCCTGCCTCAAACCGCACGTTGCATTTAAATCTGGAGCCCAAAATTCACTGAAAACGTGTGCCAGCCGGTAGCAAACTGGGCCAAGCTGCCACGGAATGGTGGTACCGCCTGCCGTCCGGCACTTTGAAGCCCGCCGGTGCTATAATTCCTATCGTCCACGCATGTTTTCCCCTGCCTCAAACCGCACGTTGCATTTAAATCTGGAGCCCAAAATTCACTGAAAACGTGTGCCAGCCGGTAGCAAACTGGGCCAAGCTGCCACGGAATGGTGGTACCGCCTGCCGTCCGGCACTTTGAAGCCCGCCGGTGCTATAATTCCTATCGTCCACGCATGTTTTCCCCTGCCTCAAACCGCACGTTGCATTTAAATCTGGAGCCCAAAATTCACTGAAAACGTGTGCCAGCCGGTAGCAAACTGGGCCAAGCTGCCACGGAATGGTGGTACCGCCTGCCGTCCGGCACTTTGAAGCCCGCCGGTGCTATAATTCCTATCGTCCACGCATGTTTTCCCCTGCCTCAAACCGCACGTTGCATTTAAATCTGGAGCCCAAAATTCACTGAAAACGTGTGCCAGCCGGTAGCAAACTGGGCCAAGCTGCCACGGAATGGTGGTACCGCCTGCCGTCCGGCACTTTGAAGCCCGCCGGTGCTATAATTCCTATCGTCCACGCATGTTTTCCCCTGCCTCAAACCGCACGTTGCATTTAAATCTGGAGCCCAAAATTCACTGAAAACGTGTGCCAGCCGGTAGCAAACTGGGCCAAGCTGCCACGGAATGGTGGTACCGCCTGCCGTCCGGCACTTTGAAGCCCGCCGGTGCTATAATTCCTATCGTCCACGCATGTTTTCCCCTGCCTCAAACCGCACGTTGCATTTAAATCTGGAGCCCAAAATTCACTGAAAACGTGTGCCAGCCGGTAGCAAACTGGGCCAAGCTGCCACGGAATGGTGGTACCGCCTGCCGTCCGGCACTTTGAAGCCCGCCGGTGCTATAATTCCTATCGTCCACGCATGTTTTCCCCTGCCTCAAACCGCACGTTGCATTTAAATCTGGAGCCCAAAATTCACTGAAAACGTGTGCCAGCCGGTAGCAAACTGGGCCAAGCTGCCACGGAATGGTGGTACCGCCTGCCGTCCGGCACTTTGAAGCCCGCCGGTGCTATAATTCCTATCGTCCACGCATGTTTTCCCCTGCCTCAAACCGCACGTTGCATTTAAATCTGGAGCCCAAAATTCACTGAAAACGTGTGCCAGCCGGTAGCAAACTGGGCCAAGCTGCCACGGAATGGTGGTACCGCCTGCCGTCCGGCACTTTGAAGCCCGCCGGTGCTATAATTCCTATCGTCCACGCATGTTTTCCCCTGCCTCAAACCGCACGTTGCATTTAAATCTGGAGCCCAAAATTCACTGAAAACGTGTGCCAGCCGGTAGCAAACTGGGCCAAGCTGCCACGGAATGGTGGTACCGCCTGCCGTCCGGCACTTTGAAGCCCGCCGGTGCTATAATTCCTATCGTCCACGCATGTTTTCCCCTGCCTCAAACCGCACGTTGCATTTAAATCTGGAGCCCAAAATTCACTGAAAACGTGTGCCAGCCGGTAGCAAACTGGGCCAAGCTGCCACGGAATGGTGGTACCGCCTGCCGTCCGGCACTTTGAAGCCCGCCGGTGCTATAATTCCTATCGTCCACGCATGTTTTCCCCTGCCTCAAACCGCACGTTGCATTTAAATCTGGAGCCCAAAATTCACTGAAAACGTGTGCCAGCCGGTAGCAAACTGGGCCAAGCTGCCACGGAATGGTGGTACCGCCTGCCGTCCGGCACTTTGAAGCCCGCCGGTGCTATAATTCCTATCGTCCACGCATGTTTTCCCCTGCCTCAAACCGCACGTTGCATTTAAATCTGGAGCCCAAAATTCACTGAAAACGTGTGCCAGCCGGTAGCAAACTGGGCCAAGCTGCCACGGAATGGTGGTACCGCCTGCCGTCCGGCACTTTGAAGCCCGCCGGTGCTATAATTCCTATCGTCCACGCATGTTTTCCCCTGCCTCAAACCGCACGTTGCATTTAAATCTGGAGCCCAAAATTCACTGAAAACGTGTGCCAGCCGGTAGCAAACTGGGCCAAGCTGCCACGGAATGGTGGTACCGCCTGCCGTCCGGCACTTTGAAGCCCGCCGGTGCTATAATTCCTATCGTCCACGCATGTTTTCCCCTGCCTCAAACCGCACGTTGCATTTAAATCTGGAGCCCAAAATTCACTGAAAACGTGTGCCAGCCGGTAGCAAACTGGGCCAAGCTGCCACGGAATGGTGGTACCGCCTGCCGTCCGGCACTTTGAAGCCCGCCGGTGCTATAATTCCTATCGTCCACGCATGTTTTCCCCTGCCTCAAACCGCACGTTGCATTTAAATCTGGAGCCCAAAATTCACTGAAAACGTGTGCCAGCCGGTAGCAAACTGGGCCAAGCTGCCACGGAATGGTGGTACCGCCTGCCGTCCGGCACTTTGAAGCCCGCCGGTGCTATAATTCCTATCGTCCACGCATGTTTTCCCCTGCCTCAAACCGCACGTTGCATTTAAATCTGGAGCCCAAAATTCACTGAAAACGTGTGCCAGCCGGTAGCAAACTGGGCCAAGCTGCCACGGAATGGTGGTACCGCCTGCCGTCCGGCACTTTGAAGCCCGCCGGTGCTATAATTCCTATCGTCCACGCATGTTTTCCCCTGCCTCAAACCGCACGTTGCATTTAAATCTGGAGCCCAAAATTCACTGAAAACGTGTGCCAGCCGGTAGCAAACTGGGCCAAGCTGCCACGGAATGGTGGTACCGCCTGCCGTCCGGCACTTTGAAGCCCGCCGGTGCTATAATTCCTATCGTCCACGCATGTTTTCCCCTGCCTCAAACCGCACGTTGCATTTAAATCTGGAGCCCAAAATTCACTGAAAACGTGTGCCAGCCGGTAGCAAACTGGGCCAAGCTGCCACGGAATGGTGGTACCGCCTGCCGTCCGGCACTTTGAAGCCCGCCGGTGCTATAATTCCTATCGTCCACGCATGTTTTCCCCTGCCTCAAACCGCACGTTGCATTTAAATCTGGAGCCCAAAATTCACTGAAAACGTGTGCCAGCCGGTAGCAAACTGGGCCAAGCTGCCACGGAATGGTGGTACCGCCTGCCGTCCGGCACTTTGAAGCCCGCCGGTGCTATAATTCCTATCGTCCACGCATGTTTTCCCCTGCCTCAAACCGCACGTTGCATTTAAATCTGGAGCCCAAAATTCACTGAAAACGTGTGCCAGCCGGTAGCAAACTGGGCCAAGCTGCCACGGAATGGTGGTACCGCCTGCCGTCCGGCACTTTGAAGCCCGCCGGTGCTATAATTCCTATCGTCCACGCATGTTTTCCCCTGCCTCAAACCGCACGTTGCATTTAAATCTGGAGCCCAAAATTCACTGAAAACGTGTGCCAGCCGGTAGCAAACTGGGCCAAGCTGCCACGGAATGGTGGTACCGCCTGCCGTCCGGCACTTTGAAGCCCGCCGGTGCTATAATTCCTATCGTCCACGCATGTTTTCCCCTGCCTCAAACCGCACGTTGCATTTAAATCTGGAGCCCAAAATTCACTGAAAACGTGTGCCAGCCGGTAGCAAACTGGGCCAAGCTGCCACGGAATGGTGGTACCGCCTGCCGTCCGGCACTTTGAAGCCCGCCGGTGCTATAATTCCTATCGTCCACGCATGTTTTCCCCTGCCTCAAACCGCACGTTGCATTTAAATCTGGAGCCCAAAATTCACTGAAAACGTGTGCCAGCCGGTAGCAAACTGGGCCAAGCTGCCACGGAATGGTGGTACCGCCTGCCGTCCGGCACTTTGAAGCCCGCCGGTGCTATAATTCCTATCGTCCACGCATGTTTTCCCCTGCCTCAAACCGCACGTTGCATTTAAATCTGGAGCCCAAAATTCACTGAAAACGTGTGCCAGCCGGTAGCAAACTGGGCCAAGCTGCCACGGAATGGTGGTACCGCCTGCCGTGTCAATTATTAAATATATATTAAAAATATAATTACTTACAGCAGAGTGAAATCACTCAAACCAAAGCAAACGCCCAGCTATAAACCTATATACAGAGCCATGTCAAAGCTCTATACTACGATAAGACCAATGGAAACGCCTAACGGGAGGAACCTAATAGCCCTGCTGCACCGCAAAATCAGCCCGCGTACGGCGGAGCATGATGTCAGCCATGGCCCGAGTCAGCGCCACCGACAAGCGCTGACGCCAATATGACGTCCAGGTCCGCGCCGACCATGGGGCCCGCTGGCCCTCCAGGTCCAGCCGATCCTCCCGGAGCCGGCAACACTCCTTGAAGAAGGCGGAGGTCAGGGGCCCCATGGCCCCAAACTCCTCCAGGACAAAGGGCACCACACGATGGTGCCCGACGTCGCCGTAGGCCAGGAGCTTGGCCCGCTCCGCCCGGTCCGCCGTGTAACCTGCCGTGAGGGAGGCCCCAGCCACGTGGCTAAGAGCCAAGGGCCGCGCCACCGAAACGTCAATAAGCAGATGCCGGCCACCCCCCTCAAAGTCCAGCACCACGATGTCAGGCCGGTGGTTGGGGGAATAGAAGGCAGCGCCATCCGCATCCTCGGACCGGATGTTCGCGTGGGGAAAACCGACCGAATCATGGCGAGCACCACCGTCAGGAGGACAGTGTGCAAATACAAATACCAATTCTGATTCTGTTGGCCCCCCATGCAGGCAAGGTAGTGAGTCCCCGTGGGATCCAGCGGCTGCCCACAGCTACCACAAGGCCGCCCGGCCGGAACAAGAGGCTTTAAATATATATAGAAATAATATATAGAAATAATATATAGAACAGGATGAGCATTGCGAATATGCTGTAGGCAGCTAGTGACACTTTGCACAAAGGCCTAATCTAATTTATAATTTAATAATTGACACGTAACACAAAGGCCTCGGCCAATAGACATGTGCATGCTTAGTACCCTAGACGGGACAGGCTCACGCCGGGGGACTCTAAGCTAATCTAATCTAGAAAACCCTAGCTTAGTACTCTACTCAGCAAAGCGCCCCTTCCTCTTGGGGGGAGGGGGCTTGCCCACAGGGGCTGGCGTGTGACTCTGGACAATCATGTTCCACCTCTTCTTGTTCTGCATAGCAGTCCAAGCAACTTAGAGAGAGGGAGTGAATGCGGTGTTCAAACGGGGCTGGGACCACTAGGTCGGCCAGCAGCTGCTGTGGATAGGTTGCATGGCATGTTTACCATGCATCTTTCTAGCAATATGTCCTTGGGGCCAGGCCAGGCCAGGTCAGGATATGCCGCCCCGGCTGGCCAAGCCGCTGGGGGCCGGCCAGACCGATGTCGGTGTCTACCTGACTGGTGCTAGCAAGATTTCCTACAAATGCTATCCTACGCTGTCTAATCTCGTCCGAAATGCGAAGCATACCCTGGTACAAAGATTCTAAAGACATATGTGTGGAAAGCCCTACATTCTTCAGGGCCTGACGTAGCATCCTAGTTACCGTGCCGTCTAGCTTGGCGGCCAGGGTGTCCGTGAGCGTCCATGCCTCGGCGCCATAGGTGAGCACTGTGAGGACCAGGACCTTGAAGAGCATTTGCTTGCGGTGCTCGCCCAGGTCCTTCGAGTGCCAGTAGTTTTTGAGCGAACCATGCCTAGCCCAGGCCAGGCCGATGCGGATGTCCACATCCTCGGCGGTGTCGGGGAGCATGCTCCCGGCCCAGCAGTTTGAAGTGATCACGGAACGGGACCTCCGTCCCGTCTAGCAGCCGCGGCAGCGGCGGGCCGCGGGCGAATGGTAGCCCCAATGACCATCGCCTCAGTTTTGACGTTA
This sequence comes from Mesostigma viride, assembly GCA_009746045.1. Classification (NCBI taxonomy): domain Eukaryota; kingdom Viridiplantae; phylum Streptophyta; class Mesostigmatophyceae; order Mesostigmatales; family Mesostigmataceae; genus Mesostigma; species Mesostigma viride. The sequence continues at coordinate 7,631,622 of RPFO01000667.1, read as the reverse complement.
ATCTCCAAGACTCCAACCCCACCGGCGCCCGCGCCTCCAAGCCCAGATAGTCCAGCCAGGTCTGAATGTGCTCGGGGCGCTCGATGAGGGTGGTATCATCCGCATAAATCAGGTCGGACAGGCGGTACTGGCCAGGGCCACTGACCGCCGCCGTGTTCGCGCTCGTTAAGGATGTCCAAGCCGGGCTCGAACCCCTTAAGAGCAGTAAAGCGTGCACGTGCCTGGCGCAGGACGTGATCCACTAGGCATGGATATGTGTTACCCGCGTCGCCGAATGGGCTCACGCCAGGGCAGCCCCCTGGCATGTCTGTCATCTGGAGGTAGATGGTTAATTCGCATGCAAGGATAGGTGGCAGGTAGTAATGAAGGAGACCACGGTCCCCAATTAGTCAGTGGGGGCTTCGCGTGTGACCGCGCATGCATGGCATTCACAGTGCTTCGGGCCATGGTGCCCACAAAACCGTAACTAGGTCTTCGCGATAGCTAGAGCTCCCTCCCTCCCATCCCATCCCATCCCACTAGCTAGCTCTTGACTGCACTAAGGACTTATGCTCAGGTAACGTACGCTGTTATTACGTGTAAAATTAATTAATTAATTAACTAGATACGGCTTCATCAAGGTTTTTGATTCTGTCCTCTGGGACGCTCTATGGGCTGTCCTTGCTTGCTGCGCTCGCGTCCCCACTCCCCTGATTCCCGTCATCCGCACGCATTATGAGGGGTCGACCACTTCGGTGCGCACTCAACACGGCATTACCCCGCCATGCCCACTGCAGACCGGCGTCTGGCAGGGTTGCGTCCTGTCGCCGGCCGTACCTGTTTATTATTGTAGTGGATTATGTTATGCATGCGCCAGGCACGTGCTCGCTTTGCTAGCATTGCAAGCCGTGCCCCTGGCCTAGCGATCACGAACGGGCTTGGGGAAGGGGGGCCGACTAACAAGCAGAATTTACTAGTAGCTGACCTCATTTATGCCGACGATATCACGCTCATCGAGAAGCCGGAGTCTGCCCAACTTTGGCTGGACTGCCTGGCGCTCGAGGCTCGGGCGGTTGGTCTAGAAATCAGCCCCAAAACGGAGGCCCTGGCCCTCGGCATGGCAGGCCCCCCACCCGCACTCCGCCTCTTAGACGACACCGAGGTCAACTACCCTATTTCAGGCCGCTTCAAGCTGCTCGGCAGTTGGCTTCCCGACTGCGAGGACGACCTGACGACATGGATCGGAATGGCGTGGGCGCAACTCCATGACCACCGCCGCTGGTGGAGCAACCCCGCCCTACCCCGGATCGTCAAGCGTGACCTCTTCAAGGTCGTCATTCTGACGATCCTGACCTACGGCGCCGAGACCTGGACACTGACGCCTGGGAGCTGGAGCAACAACTCGACGGCAACGTCACCAAGATGCCGCGCAAGCGGGCCCTTAACATCCCCTTTGGTTTGCACATTAGTAATGAGGATTTGTACGCTGGTTTGCCCTATGTTTCCCACATTATTAGGCACAGGCGCCTGGGCCTACTAGCCGGGCACCTGGCCCGCACAGATCAGGTAGACACATCAGATAGACTAGCTGGCACCACGCGCCCGCCCAGCCTGGGCGATATGTGTCCTCACCTGGCGTGCCCCCGGCCGCGCGCGGCAGCCTGGGCCGCCGGCACCCGTGGACTTTTCGTGATAGACTCGGCATGGACATGTGCTACACTAGACGTGACGGGCTCACACCCGGGCAGCCTCCTGGTTTGTCTGTAATATGGAGGCAGATGGTACGCAAGGATAGATGGCAAGTAGTGATGAAGGAGACCACCCCCAAGTCTGTGGGTGCTCCGCGTGTGACCGCGTATGGCACTCATTCATAGCGATTCGGGCCGCGGTGCCCACAACCCTGTAACTAGGACCTAGATTAATTAATTATTTAATTAATTGGACCTAGATAGCTTCCACCATCCATTCCATCCCATGTTCCGCAGGACTTATGCTCACGTGACGCAGTCACGTGTCTATTAATTAATTAATCAGTCAATAAATTAATCAATTAACTATAAACACGTGCCCGCGTTGGGGAGTCACAGAGCACCTGAGTGTGCACAGCGGGCAGGGGGACAGAGACCCCGGCCTCCCTTCCCTCATGCGTCAGGCCTAGCTGATCTGTCCAGCCTGATCCTATGTAGTTAATATGTGGCCCCGGATAGCTTGGGCCTCGCAGGTGGGTGCATGCAGCGGCCTTCAAAGCTAGCCTGCAGAGTTGATTGCCTGCAATTTTTGAGCTTCGTACTTCCATCCCCTTCGTCTCCACTTAAATCAATTGAGAATTTATATTCTGATCAGGCACACCGCAAAGGTGAAAACCATTTGCGTTCAGTGCCGGGCCGCGGAAAACGCGGAAAAACGCGATCTGCAAATGAATCCGACCGGAATCGAACTGGGGACCTCTCGCACCAATTTTGCTGACTATAGGACGGACGTCTCCGGTTACCATGGCATCGCCAACTTACACCTACAGTCATCCGCAAAAGTTCTCCTGTCCGGGGAGTGATGCAAGCCTTTCGGATTTGGTACTAGATAAATCACTCGAGATCTGTGTGTAGGAGTACTACACACGTGTCTGCACGCGCATGAGAATTTATATGCTCACTGTGTGCGCTTGTCACATGTATATCATAATGAAATTAAGCCTGGAGTAAGGATCAATTAATTAATTAATTAATTAATAGACACGTGACTGCGTCACGTGAGCATATGGAGTAAGGATCTTTCCTGAAAACGTCAAAATTATGAGCTTGACATTCAACATGTAGATACCTGATACCTCCTGGCCCGGAGCCCATGTCCAGACGTTCTGGGTTTGGGTGAATGGGCAACAGTCATCAGCAATTGTGGTCAGCATATGGCTTACATAAACATATTCGCGGGCAATAGTTACTCAATGCAGAGTTGAGATGAACATGGTTATTCTAGAAAATATAGCTTGGGGCGCAAAACCAGCAAGCCCAGCTTCAATTTCATGGTTCTACATGTGAAGTCATAGATCTACTATGAGACGTGCGCACGCGCCTGAGTCATTTGCACGATCACTGCATGTGCCACGTGTACAAGTTGCGTGCGCAAGGCGGTCTCGCAAAAGCAGCTGCCAGCGACCCCGGTTTTAAAACCAAAAGGTGCGCCACCGAAGAAACTTTATAACTTCTTCGTGGCACTTCCCCATCTGCCAGTACTCAGACTTCTTGCCGCCCGGCAAGTTCGTAAACTCTACACGTTCTGTGAAGGCTGTGGCCCCGGCCCAGTGCAGAGCTTTCCGGCCATCCTGCAGGTGCCCAAGCACAAAAAAATGCCAAGAAGGAAAATAATCAGCGATTTACCCTTGTCCAGACCACAAGCATTATCTTACACATATCGATTCGAAAGACAAAATTATAATAACAACAATATCCCTGCATCACTACCGCCATCAGATACTGTAATCGCGAAAGGTGGAACAATTCGTTGTTACATTCATTTAGCCTCCTTGTCAGAAATCTTGGCAGGGGACAGTGATTGGATATTTAGTAGGAAGGCTGGAGAGGTCGGAAGCACTTTTGTCTGTCAGGCCTAAGGATTCACTGACAGTACGGAGGCCTGTGTATGTGTGCTCGGATCGGATTTGGTATCTGGCCTTCGTGTCCTTTGGGAGTTGAGGAGAATCATCTGGATGGCCGAAAGCTGGTCACTGAGAATTAATTTATAGTAGTAGTAATGTTTCCTATGTGCGTGGCCTAATATAGCTGTGAAAGATCTCATATCTAAAAACTAGTTGTTGACTATTAGTAGCCAAGTGAGTTCGCTGGGACATTACCCATGACTGCGCATGCACAAGAGCAAGGACGATGGTCTGTGCACATTGCGTTTTGGGGAAGCTTCACACTAGCATAGCGTGTCAGACGAAGTGATTTGTCACTGTTATCGAGAGCCCAATGAGTTACGCAGCCGCAAGACAGTTTAGAGAGACTAATAAAAAAATGTGTTGTCTGTCAAGAGCCATGTCGACCAGCTGAAGGAATCCCTGGAACAATGTCGGGATGAATGACTTATAACTTAGGCCACCCATGAAATTGCTCAATTGGTTCTGACATGACCGTGGCTGTCACGAAGACAATATAAGATATTCAAAACTATCAAGTTCAGAAGCCTCGAGCTAGAGGCATGATGAAAATGAGAAATCTCAAATTGTAACGCGATATATTATTGGAACTTTCCAAAACCTGACATGCACAGGACCTCATTCTCACCAATATGCTCGTAAAACTCCACGCTGAGACACAGCGAGACACACTCGGCCAATCATCAACCAGGGTTCAGTGACGAGATCCTCCACGTCTATAGGTCACGCGAAACGTCATTACAGATATCTTAGAACAGATTGGGCCTTTCAGTCATCCAGATCTCCTCATCACATAGCAGTATAAAGTTTTGAACGTGCAAGTACAGGGATCCGACTGACTGTCATGCTGAAATGCGGACCCCTCTAGACTTGTACTGGATCAGATCCGAGGACACAACCACCGTGCTCACGCCACCCAGCTGGATTCCGAATTCTAACTGCACCACCGCCTAAGATCCGAGATATTTTTCAAAGGACAGATTCCCACCAGTATATCGAGTTTCATAACCCTGATAGTGAACAAGCGTGAGTGCACATTGATGTGAATGGAGGCATACCCCCTTCATGGACGCTGGGCATGGCGTTGCTTGTACAACACATTCCCTGCCGAATGAAAGCACAACATGTGCAGTCCTTGGGAGACAATCCGTGGCGAGCGCTGTATTGCATCCACCCTGCCTGGCCCACGCATGCGCCCCTGCACTTGTGTCCTGTTTAAGATACATCCAACCAGACAGCTGTTTACCCAGGAGTATGCGCCCAGACGTCCGTTTGCCCAGAAAGCACGACTACCCATTCATGCACCTGCACCCAAGGCGGAGAGCCGGCCCCATGTCACTGTGCATGCATGCACCTTAACCTCCGACCACCATTGCCACTAATGACTGATGCCCCGGCACCCGGTCCCCTTCCCCCCCCACACACACAAATAGACACCTCACATACCACCCTCTACCCTCCTACATACCCTACCCCTCCCTCCAGCACACACTCAGACGATCTTTCCACCCACCCACCCACCCACCCACCCACCCACCCACCCACCCACCCACCCACCCACCCACCCACCCACCCACCACCCACCCACCCACCCACCCACCCACCCACCCACCCACCCACCCACCCACCCACCCACCCACCCACCCACCCACCCACCCACCCACCCACCCACCCACCACCCACCCACCCACCCACCCACCCACCCACCCACCCACCCACCACCCACCCACCCACCCACCCACCCACCCACCCACCCACCCACCCACCCACCCACCCACCCACCCACCCACCCACCCACCCACCCACCCACCCACCCACCCACCCACCCACCCACCCACCCACCCACCCACCCACCCACCCACCCACCCACCCACCCACCCGCCCACCCACCCACCCACCTCCACACCTGCACCCACCCACACACCCACACACCGACCCACATGCACGCCTCCACAGGTGGGGGAGCTCCGTCTCAGCTCTCCACCCCATATACTCACCAATCTTTTAATATAGTACTGCAGTAGTAGTATCACGTTGCTTACTAGTCATAATAATAATAATAGTACTGCAGTGGTAGTATCACGTTGCTTACTAGTAATAATAATAATAGTACTGCAGTAGTAGTATCACGTTGCTTACTAGTAATAATAATAATAGTACTGCAGTAGTAGTATCACGTTGCTTACTAGTAATAATAATAGTACTGTAGTAGTATCAAACTGCTGACTACAACGACAGTGGAGTGCTCCCTTTAAATTACCTTATCCCTGGCGTTTGTGTTGGCGCCGTTGTCGACGAGGTGCTGAACGATCTTGACGGCACCCTTGCATGCCGCGAAAATCAGCGGTGTAAAGCCCCTCTGCACACGGCATTGCCAGTAAGCCCAACACATTCCACATGCTAAGGCTATTTAGATGCAAACGTCGTCTACCTCATCGTGGAGTTACTGCCAAACTTAGAGTACACTCCACAAGGATTAATTAGAGTGAAGGGTCAGTGATTGACCTGATATGTGTAATGAGAGTGCCATGAAATCGTTGCGGCCCAAAGTAATTGTTCCCTCTGCTGGTCAAGACATGCATGATGGAACCAACGTGCAGCGAAACCTTTCGCTACCGAGAGTGTTTTTTCTCTGGCAGCAGCACAGTCTTCTGTTAGGAACTTGCCGCTTAAACTCTGCCGCAGCAAACCGGCCATAGCGGCTTTTAAAATGGCAAATTTACGAGAAAAATTCTGCGCCACGGAAAACGTTTATGGACTCTACACTCTTATGGACTCTTTATGGACTCTTTAAGGTGTGGACTCTTTGAAAGTATGGACTCTAAATAAGTACGGACTCTCTATAAGTATGGATTCTATACTAGTGTGGACTTTTTAATGGATGGACTTAAGAGTCTATACAAGTATGGACTCTGTAGAAGAATGGACTCTGTAGAAGTATGGTTGCAGCGTTGCCACAATTAGTTGGGCACTAGATAGCATTCAAACGTATTCTGAGGAGAAGTATTCAAAGGAAAAGAACATCGGCCATGCAGGTGTACGCATAGGGTGCATAGGCTGCATAGGCTGCATAGGCTGCAAAGGGTGCAAAATAAAACAACAGATGCATAGGGACCCGCCATGGAACAGAAACTATCAATGGCAGTTTGGCACGGTTGTTTCCCGCGAAACTACATAGTCACATTTGCAACTGTCCTGAGTACCACGCTGCAACTCGCAATCCAGCCTATTTCTTATTCTACACAAACCTCTTCCTGGGGAATTTCATTTGTGAAACGTTGACAGCCTGGAAGTCAACCTTCCGCATAATACAACCTTTGTGAAGATACAACCTTTGTGAAGGCACAAAGGCATATAATGGAGGTTGGCGGACAATGCTGTCATTCTTTGTTGGTGCAAAAGCAATGTTGTGCGCTACTATCAAGAATCATAGCCATGGAAAGTTCCTTCAAAGCCTTGGTCGCGAGTTGGAGCTCACCTTGCTCCTGGCCTCCTTGTTGGCGTCTCTCGCAAGCAAAATCTTCACGACGTCCAGATGGCCCGCGAAACATGCCAAGTGCAGCGGGGTCTCACCATTCTGCAAGAACGCAGGGAACAAAGGTCATAGGAAGGCGCCCATGCTCGTAGGCATAACTTGGGTGAGGAGACGGAAGCCGGCAGAGAAAAAACTACCAAGCCACCAAAGCCTAAATTGACAATGAACAACGTCTCACAAGACAGTACATTTGCTCTTCATGAGGACGTCCCGAAATAATAATAATAATAATAATAATAATAATAATAATAATAATAATAATATCGGTGTTCTCTGAACGTAGTTTCTTTATAATAGATGAGAATGAACGCCGCTATGTGAGTGGTACTACGGGACGGTGGGCCTTGGGCTGGACCGGTTCCATGAGTTAGAATTAGTTGGCCAGTTTTGTATGGCCATTTCTAGTTCGTTAAGTTAAGTAGCAATTAAGTTACTGTTGCTGACGGCTCATGAGGCGAGCCCGGGCTACGCCGCCCTAAAGTGCCATTTGCACGATGTTCTAGGTCTCTTTTTCTTGTAATCGGATGTATGGGGTATGGGTATGGCGGATTACAAGAAATTTAATGCTGCCCTAATCGCGTCAGCCTTTTTGGCTGGCGGTGGCCGATTAGAGATGGCGCGTGACTGACATAGCATGAACAGTCACGTGACTGTGAAAAAGAAATTAAACATTACCCTCGTCGGTTTTCTCCCCGCAGCTGGGTTCTTGGCCGACGAGAGACTATAAAATACTTCGCGTTTGCCTGCGCGTGGCACCTGTACGGAACTCTGAAACCATGAGTAAGTTTTCCGTGCCACGCTGCAGTGCCTACCGCTTTGCTGCGGAATGTCGCAGCAGGGTTGCAGTACCTGACTGCTGACTGCCGAAGGAAGGGTGGTCGGGTTACTTTTAGTGGGCATTGTGATGGACGACAAATCTGTCGGCCCTCGCGTAAGTAGAAAAGTATTTACCAGCATCTGCTCTTATGGGTGCGTGAGGTCTCGGAAATGTGGTAGGGACGAATTCCGGAATTATGCAATATTTCGATTCAGACCGAGACTTATGGGGCCAGTTTAACAGACGGACCTGGGCCGGGCAGGACCAAATATTTTGGCCGGCCCAGTTGCGCTTGCGCTTTATCGGCCGCTGGGGTGTGTGATGAGAGCCTGCTCATCAACTAAAACCTGAAATATGGAAAGTTACTCCCCCAGGTGACAACGTTGACAGTAATCGAGATATGGTGGCATCGGGTATCGTCCTACAAGTTGTCGACACATTAGGGCGACACTGGCCTTTGAGGGAGGTCCGTGATCGTTAAACGAGGCGTCTTCTTCCTTGTCTTTGCGTGCACATTCAACACCCTCTTTTACTGGCCGATGGTGGAAGGCTGGGGGGGGACCTGCGAAGGGTTATCGTGCATGAGGCTCGCTACAGCCGCCGGCGATTGTAATGGTCGTGACCGTTGCGGCAGGGCAGCCTCGAGAGCCCCTGAGCGAAAGTGGTTGGCGGAGCTTTGGTGATAAAGCACCAGGAAAGGGGGGTTGGGTAACGAGAACTACAATCAATCATGAAATGGGTGCAGCGTGGCAGGCTCACTCATGGGTTCTGTAATTGCCCACTTATTGTTTTAATCAAATGTTGGTGGATTGGTAATAGTGGGAATAGAATCGGTGTTCTCTGAACGTAGTTTCTTTATAATAGATGCGAATGAACGCCGCTATGTGAGTGGTACTACGGGACGGTGGGCCTTGGGCTGGACCGGTTCCATGAGTTAGAATTAGTTGGTCAGTTTTGTATGGCCATTTCTAGTTCGTTAAGTTAAGTAGCAATTAAGTTACTGTTGCTGACGGCTCATGAGGCGAGCCCGGGCTACGCCGCCCTAAAGTGCCATTTGCACGATGTTCTAGGTCTCTTTTTCTTGTAATAATAATAATTTTTCTAGTAATAATAATAAAAATAATCATCCTACTCCTACTCCTACTCCTACTCCTACTCCTACTCCTACTCCTACTCCTACTCCTACTCCTATTCCTACTCCTACTCCTACTCCTACTCCTACTCCTACTCCTACTCCTACTCCTACTCCTACTCCTACTCCTACTCCTACTCCTACTCCTACTCCTACTCCTACACCTACTCCTACTCCTACTCCTACTCCTACTCCTTCTCCTACTCCTACTCCTACTCCTACTCCTACTCCTACTCCTACTCCTACTCCTACTCCTACTCCTACTCCTACTCCTACTCCTACTCCTACTCCTACTCCTACTCCTACTCCTTCTACTACTACTACTACTACTACTACTACTACTACTCCTTCTACTGCTACTACTACTACTACTACTACTACTACTACTACTAGTTTAGGGTTTTCTTCTAGTAGTAGTAGTAGTGGTGGTGGTGGTGGTGGTGGTGGTGGTGGTGGTGGTGGTGGTGGTGGTGGTGGTGGTGGTGGTGGTGGTGGTGGTGGTGGTGGTGGTGGTGGTGGTGGTGGTGGTGGTGGTGGTGGTGGTGGTAGTAGTAGCAGCAGCAGCAGCAGTAGTAGTAGTAATTGTGATCATCATCATCGTCATCATTGTCACCAAAAATGCATGCGCGTTTCAGCTACAGGGCTCAACACAAATTGTGCTGCCAAAAGAGGCAGTGCTCATGCCATGGCCATTCATCCTACGCAAGAGCTTTAACCATTATCGCTACGCTTTATATTCTTCCCAGAGCTGCATGACATATACGGTCATAGCATTGACAGCGTACCATCCGGCTATACTTTACAAAACGACTAGCAAAGATAGGAGAGGTGCTAGTTGCCAGAAGATCATCCCATATAGTCAAAGTTGTGTAGGTCTACGCTGCATTAGATATCATGTGCTGCCTCTTGTCACAGTGCCAAGGCCTTTGTGCCTACAGATCTCTCTCGTCCCGGCATAACAGACCTCCAAATGGAGTAATGGACTGAGCCAATAGCAGCAGTACAAGTTGGGGACCAGGTTGAGATAACACTGGCAAAGCTCAAGATATTGGATGGAAATATAACACATACAGCCATGCCTGATTGTGGATGTCGCTACAAAATGGTAACTTCCAGTAGTCAGAACACATATGCCATGGGAAGGGCAAGCCTGTGATGGCAAGCGTACACAAAAGCAGGTGAAGTGCTATTCGATCTGGTTAACGTAAAACTCAGGACAAGGGCATGCAAATGTGGCTCCATGTGGAGCCATAACAGCCCCTTAATTAGCGGTGATGTCTTGTTTCCTACAGTGCGACGGGAAAAAAGCACATGATGGAGTTAGCGTATTGGTGATTCAGTATGCTCAGCATATCATACTTGAAGTGGCCTTTCCAACGCCGTGCTAAACGCTTTATTTGGACAAGGAACTTGAGAGTTATAAAGTCCCGAAGTAATGCCGCCGGACGCCGCAGTAGTACCATGATCAAGGACACGTGAGGGACAGGGCACGTGGCAGTGTTGGGTGAACCATCACAAGCTACGTGTCACAGGACCGACTGTCACTAGGAGGTATTGTGGTCTGTATTGGTTGATGGTGCCAAGAATGTCACAGGACTTCAGGACTGGCAGACCTGCAGACCTGGGATGTACGGGGACTTGTCAAGACGGATAAATCCAGAGCGTTACTGTCATTCATGGAAGGACAGACGTCCTGGATTGATGCAACCAAGGAAACTGTCAGTGGCAGACCTGCCAAGGCATGCAAGGCCTGGCAGCAATGGTGAAACCTTGAAAGGCTCGGACACAACAGTGGCCAAGCGTCTTTTCCCAACACCGTCCGTGGGTGCTGCCGCCTCAGGCAAGTGACCACAGGGTAGTGAGGCAACTGTGGTAAAGGTTAAGAGCTGCTGGTTGAAACCATGGCTCCAATCATCACATCTTGGGAAGACCAGAAACTCACTGATCCGCGTTCATCTAAATCGTATTACAGCTTGGTCGACGGATATGTCGAATTCGGACACTGAAGCTAGAACCCACACGTTTACACGTGCGGGGACGATAGCGGCGACCAGTCCGGTACCCGCGGAAGGGCACGAGGACTCGGAAAGTGTGCGCCGTAACATTCGTGCAGTGTCGGCACGGGGCGAATACGTCCGAGGTGCGGCCGAGCAGCTGCTGAGGTTCCGTGAGGACCTCGTAGAAATCCTAAGGAGGCTGCCAGCGTCTTGGCGGGCAGGCCATACAAACGCGTTCGCGTTTGAACAGGTGGTCTCCCTGCTTCTGCAGATTATTGCCATAAGCCTCGGGGGTGCCCGGGAGATCAACGACCTCATTGCCAAGCTTCGTCTCGGGGACGACTACACCGGTGTTCCCAACGTCGTGCAAGTCGCCCAGGATAGGCGGGAGGCCATTGTTCGTGGCAATACTCAGGCGTTGGTGGCAGAGTGCCAGTATCTGGCTCACTCCGTCTTGGAATTGACCAGGGATGCTGCCGACGGTGTCTTTATTACTCTTAACCCTTTCTCCATATATTCCAGTCGGGATACTCCACATTCCCGCCGGGAGTTGAACCAACTAAGTTTGGCTGTCGACGTGGTGGGAGGGCGTGAAGTCTCCGCTGACAACGCTTTTTACGACTTCGTGGATCAGCCTGAAGGGGCGGTAGTTCAATCGGCCCAAAGGCGTCAGGAGGGCAACGGCTCTCAGGAAGGCCGTGACCAGGAGCGTCGTGACGAGATTAATCGCTACACGGTCGACGACAATGTCGGCTTGGGTGAGGCCCATTTGCTGCGGTGGGGGCGTTCCCGCTGGATACGCGACTACGCGTATGGTTTAAGGCTCCCGGTGGTTGTTAGGCCTGTGCCTACTCACGACGACCAGGGGCAGCCAGTGAATCCGGTGGTGGGGCCATTCCACGAGCCAGCACCTGCACCATCTGCAGGAGAGGCATCATCTGAGGACGAGGCCTGAGTGGGTGGAGAGTAGGTGGGGAAGCTTGTTGTCCTTTCTTGTTGCAAGGATTAGTCGCAGCCGCTGAATATCATGCCTAGGAGGGCAAGCCGGGGAGCAGCGACGTCCGAGGAGCAGCGGGAGCGGAGGGCAGAAGGGGACGTCGCCAGGGAGGAAGGGGAGGCGATGGAGGAGAGAGGCGTGGAGGCGCCAGCGTGGCAACCCATACCAGAGCTTGACCTCAAGGCCGGGAGAACACACAAGCGGTGGCGAGATGGGCAAGCTGAGGTGGAGAAAGTCAAGCGTGCCAGGCGACCTACGGACGCAGTGGTGCTCACTACGCCTGATGAAGAAGACGCGATCGTCACACCAGGTGTGCGTGTGCTGCAAAGCAAGCTGCTGTTCACGATAGGGTGTCTGATATGTTGCCCGAGCGTTTGGAGGCAAGGATTGGCCCTCCCCATGCACCACCAGTGCGTGTGGGGAGTGTGTTGCCTGGCACCCGTCCATTCTCTGACGCAGTGCCAGTCATGAATGGGCAGAAAGCGCTCAATCCTCCCCTAAAGCAAGATAGCCGGGATAAGTGGCTAGACGACATGAAGCTAGTCGTGGGCTCTGTCGCAACAGGTGTGGACATTGTCAGGGTGTTTCATTCTTCCACAGCAAACAAGGGGTCGTCTGAAAGGGTCAATGACATGGCTAGGCATGCTCTGAAAGAGGGGCACACTTGGCTGCAGTTCCTAGATGGCATCAAGGAGGAATTTTCTGACAAGGTCCATAATCTCACCATGGAAAAGAAAAGAGAGTTTGATGAGTTTGAGATCAAGGGTGAGGTGGCTGCTGAGCTGGCCAGGTTTGAGTTGATCGTGGAGGCAGGCAAGAAACAGGGCTTTAGTGTGACAGTCAGGGCAGCAGCAGACCACTTCTTTGATAAGATGGGCTTGTCAGAGGAAGGTAGGGCTACTGCTAGGCAGCTCTGTGATCTCACTGATGGCACCTGGGGGGCTCTGAGGCATGTGATACTTAACTTCAGGACCCGGGTCCCTACCTGCAAAGGTATCAGTTCTCAGGGAGGGTCAGCGTCTCAGGCTAGTCAGCACAAGAACCGTACCCCATCAGGGACACGGTATGGTAGCAGGAGAAAGAAGCAGGCCCAGAAGGAGCAGAACCAGGGTGGTGGAGGGGGTCAGCAGGGGAACCAGAATCAGGGGAACCAGGCTGGCAACCGTAACAACCACCAGCAGGGTAAGGGTGGTGGCCAAGGGCAGAATAACAACCAGGCCTCTGGCAACCAGTACAAGCAGGATAGCAAGACCCCGGGTGGTGGGTCTGGCAAGAGCAAGTGTTTTGCTTGTGGCAAGGAAGGTCACTGGAAGAGGGATTGCCCTAACAAGGTGCAGGGGCAATCTAGCCAGAAGTGACTAGTGGAGCAGTCCCGTGTACATATGTAGTGAGACACCCTGCAGGGACACAGCTTCACATGTAAATAATTCTGGGCAGGGTGCCACCTCTTATCAGCACTAGGGGTGTATTGATGTTCTCATTCCACAGGGTTGCATGCATGCTGCAGCACAACAAACCCCTCAACTGTCAACATGTGGAGGGTCCCCAGACAGAGTTGGCTCTGGGAGCCTAGATGCTATGCTGGGAGGGTCTGCTGGGTCCTCTGGATCCAAGATGCAGAAGGTGGATGTTGCGTCCTCACACGCAGGGCCTGTCCAGGCGTCTTCCCAAGTGCGTAATCTGGCTAGGCAACTAAGCTACACGGATGCTGGACGCAGGCTGCATAATATCTTTGGTCACACAGCCATGGCTGAGATGTTTGGTTGGAAGATTGGAGATGAGCCACTGAGGGAGGCATGCCAGGCTGCAGCCGAGCAATGTGCTTGTAAGGAGAATGCTGCCAAGAAGCCAAGGTCCCATGCTAGGGAGCCTGCTAGGGAGAAGGGGGACATCCAGGTAGACGTCCAGCATATCAGGGGCTTATATATATTGGTGGCAGTGGACAGATTCAGCAGGTACAGGCTGCTCCAGATTCTGCCAGATATGAAGGGGAACACCCTGCTGCTGGGCTTGCAGGCTCTCTTACCAGGCTTTGGGGTGTACGAGACGGTGCAGGCTGATATTCAGTTTGAATGCCTACTGTCACAGCAAGAGCAACTGCCATGCAAGCTGCTGGTCACACCCAGGGAGAGCCATGGACAGCAAGGGGCTGAGGAGAGATCCATCACGGAGGTCAAGACCGTAGTGCTGGCAGAACCTAAGGTGCCACTGGTAGCATCTGCTTTGGAGAGGGCAGTGTGGACCAGGCAGGTGGAAGAACAGCTGAACCTCAGAATAAACTACTACTATGACGGGGTGGCTGTCAGTCCTCTAGCACTGCAGTTTGGGATGCTATCCCACGAAGTGGTCCAGGCTTGCTTGAGGAAGGCAGACAGGGTGTTTGCTCAGTTGAGACGTAACGATAGGGGCTGTAATGTGCCGAGGCCTAAAGTGGGGCTGAAGGTCAGAATGTGGAAAGAGCCATCAATGCACGGCAAGAGGGGCAAGTGGCAGAATGGGGTGGTGACCTGTGTGGAAGATGCCAATCGTTCCTGCCTTGTGGCCTTGGAGAGTAATCCAAGATCCTCCATCACCTCCCCTTCCTCCCTGGCGACGTCCCCTTCTGCCCTCCGCTCCCGGTGCTCCTCGGATGTCGCTGCTCCCCGGCTTGCCCTCCTAGGCATTATATACAGCGGCTGCGACTAATCCTTGCAACAAGAAAGGACAACTAGCTTCCCCACCTACTCTCCACCCACTCAGGCCTCATCCTCAGATGATGCCTCTCCTGCAGATGGTGCAGGTGCTGGCTCGTGGAATGGCCCCACCACCGGATTCACTGGCTGCCCCTAGTCGTCGTGAGTAGGCACAGGCCTAACAACCACCGGGAGCCTTAAACCATACGCGTAGTCGCGTATCCAGCGGGAACGCCCCCACCGCAGCAAATGGGCCTCACCCAAGCCGACGTTGTCGTCGACCGTGTAGCGATTAATCTCGTCACGACGCTCCTGGTCACGGCCTTCCTGAGAGCCGTTGCCCTCCTGACGCCTTTGGGCCGATTGAACTACCGCCCCTTCAGGCTGATCCACGAAGTCGTAAAAAGCGTTGTCAGCGGAGACTTCACGCCCTCCCACCACGTCGACAGCCAAACTTAGTTGGTTCAACTCCCGGCGGGAATGTGGAGTATCCCGACTGGAATATATGGAGAAAGGGTTAAGAGTAATAAAGACACCGTCGGCAGCATCCCTGGTCAATTCCAAGACGGAGTGAGCCAGATACTGGCACTCTGCCACCAACGCCTGAGTATTGCCACGAACAATGGCCTCCCGCCTATCCTGGGCGACTTGCACGACGTTGGGAACACCGGTGTAGTCGTCCCCGAGACGAAGCTTGGCAATGAGGTCGTTGATCTCCCGGGCACCCCCGAGGCTTATGGCAATAATCTGCAGAAGCAGGGAGACCACCTGTTCAAACGCGAACGCGTTTGTATGGCCTGCCCGCCAAGACGCTGGCAGCCTCCTTAGGATTTCTACGAGGTCCTCACGGAACCTCAGCAGCTGCTCGGCCGCACCTTGGACGTATTCGCCCGGTGCCGACACTGCACGAATGTTACGGCGCACACTTTCCGAGTCCTCGTGCCCTTCCGCGGGTACCGGACTGGTCGCCGCTATCGTCCCCGCACGTGTAAACGTGTGGGTTCTAGCTTCAGTGTCCGAATTCGACATATCCGTCGACCAAGCTGTAATACGATTTAGATGAACGCGGATCAGTGAGTTTCTGGTCTTCCCAAGATGTGATGATTGGAGCCATGGTTTCAACCAGCAGCTCTTAACCTTTACCACAGTTGCCTCACTACCCTGTGGTCACTTGCCTGAGGCGGCAGCACCCACGGACGGTGTTGGGAAAAGACGCTTGGCCACTGTTGTGTCCGAGCCTTTCTAGTTGGTGGCTGACCAGTGCTGTTGTTCCCAGGGGGGAGGGCAACAGGTAGCCTACCTGTCACCAAGCAGGTAGAAGGCTCAACAGGAGCAAGCTCTTCCTGTAAAGGATTAGCACAGTGGGATGCCTTTGGCCTTGGGCAGTTAGGCCATGATAGGGCAGGCCATGTTGAGAGTTCTTCCAGGTTGTTTGTACATATGTCTCTTGTTTAGTTTTCTCTGTGAATAAGTGGCAACCTTGGATATTATGGTGTTGTAACCTGACAGTTGGGCCTTGCTGGTGCAGGCTGGTCCACTGGGAACACTCAACATTGGTTTTGGAGGATATTCTATAATAAAACATAATCATGTTGTATGCCAATCTCTCTTGTTGTTTGTTATGTGACCAGGTTAAGTTTAAACCTGGGGATTCTGGGGTAGGGTTCGATTCCCTAGTCGAGCCACAGCCTGGTATGTATGACTCCTGGGCTTTAACACCCAGTGATGACATGGGCTCCCCATAAAACAGTGACACACTGGTGTTGAAGTGGCTTCCATTGGTGAACATTTGGATGGATGATGCCTGGACCGCTCAGGGCGCGCGCCATGAAACGGGCGCCAGTGATAACTGGGAAGACCAGGAACTCACTGTAATACGTTTCCTGTAGTCGGGGCCTCTCATTCAGATATCCAAGATATGTTGCCTAGGGGATATTCAATATCCTAATCTTAAGCCCAAGCCGAGGTCTAGTTGCAAAAGAAAGGGTTGGGGATGACCTCCAGGTCAATTTAATGATTAGATGGCAGGGTTGAACCATAGATCCCTAAGAAGGATACCATAAGGGTGGCAAAAGGGGTGCTCATGGGGCTTGTTATAAGTCCAGGGTAACCAGTTGTCCATTTACAAAGCAGCAAGGAATGGGTTGGTCATGGTGTGAAGATTGCAGCTCCAAAACAAGAGAAAGGGTTGGAGTTAGCATATTGGTGATTCACTATGCTCAGCATATCATACTTGAAGTGGCCTTTCCAACGCCGTGCTAAACGCCTTATTTGGACAAGGAACTTGAGAGTTATAAAGTCCCGAAGTAATGCCGCCGGACGCCGCAGTAGTACCAGGACTAAGGACACGTGAGGGACAAGGCACGTGGCAGTGTTGGGTGAACCATCACAAGCTACGTGTCACAGGACCGACTGTCACTAGGAGGTACTGGGGTTTGTATTGGTTTGATGGTGCCAAGAATGTCACAGGACTTCAGGACTGGCAGACCTGCAGACCTGGGATGTACGGGGACTTGTCAAGACGGATAAATCCAGAGCGTTATTGTCATTCATGGAAGGACAGACGTCCTGGATTGATGCAACCAAGGAAACTGACAGTGGCGGACCTGCCAAGGCATGCAAGGCCTGGCAGCAATGGTGAAACCTAGAAAGGCTCGGACACAACAGTCGCCAAGCGTCTTTTCCCAACACCGTCCGTGGGTGCTGCCGCCTCAGGCAAGTGACCACAGGGTAGTGAGGCAACTGTGGTAAAGGTTAAGAGCTGCTGGTTGAAACCATGGCTCCAATCATCACATCTTGGGAAGACCAGAAACTCACTGATCCGCGTTCATCTAAATGACGGCCCTCAAGAACATCACGGCCATTACTCACATCAGGGACCAGAGCATGCAGGAAATTTCCCACAACTACTCCTTCCTGATATGAACAACGTGCTGTCCTTACCTGTTGGGGACGCCTACCTTGATGGAATCGCATGGGCTAAATCAGCCCACTTGGGGGCTGACTGAGCATGCACGTATGTCATCACACTAAGTGTTGCTGATGATCACTTTATATGCCTATAAGGTGATGCTGTCTCACTTCAAGTTGCCACAGACAAAATGAGCAATTAGCTCGGTATGGCAAAATGAGGCAAATACACCGAATGGACTACAGAAAATGTGGTATGCCCCTGACTGGCATTCTTGCACATGCACCCCATTCCAAACGATCCCAACAGCAGCAGAAAAATCGGAAGTCTGACCTCGTTCTTAGCCTCAATGTCTGCCCCGCTTCTGACGAGCTGCCAGACGACATCGAGGTGGCCATTTGTGCATGCACGATGCAGCGGGGTGGATCCGTTTTGCTGCACACACCAGACACAAGAGCCGATGACATTGTGTTGTTCAAACGGAGAGATGAACCGACGAAAACCAAGGATAAGTAAATGCTGACAGCATTCGCGACCAATCATCAATCCGTGGAATGGTTTTTACCCGCGCACAAAACCACAGACGTCACGGAGCAAAAATGCTAGACTGCCCAGCCCTGTTCACATCGTGCACAGGGCTTGAAAGCACTACGCAGAGCTCCGCAGTTCTCTCGATGGAGGCAAGCGGCCGACCCAGAGCAACGAAACAACCGCCACTTGCTGTCCAGACTAACCAAGAATGCGGACTCCACCCAGCTGTGGGGCATTAATCATTCTGTGTCCATGCATGTTACTAAAGACACTGCTCCAGGCATAACTGCCATGTCTATTCCTAGACTTCCATGGCCATGATGTGAACATGATCGGTGATTACTATATGCTTGCAACGGCACCGTCCATGTGCATGTGGTAAGTAGCTCCGACAAGCATGGCTATTGATGGCTTTCTCTCATAGTGACTAATTATTACAAAATGGCTTTCTCCCTTCAAACCTGTCCCCTAACAGTTATACCTGCTCTACAGCATATTTTCCCTTGGATATCCAACTGAGCTTGATTTCTGCATCCGGGTTACTTGCATGGCCTAAAGCTTGTTTGTGTGTCATGATATATCTTTGAATGCAGAATTGCAGTCCCGGCACATTGCTGAGGCTCCTTCCTGAGTTTTACTAGTGAACCAGGAAAAGGAAAACACCAGGGATGGGGCTGGACACCCTGCGTTATTGCTATTGGAGCAATAAGCCCCAGAGGCTCATGCCGAGAGGCCTCCCGGGAAAGAGGAGCTTTCCATGATAGATAGAGAAGTGAGAAATATGGGCAGGACCCAACGACGTGGGAAAAGTACCAGGTATCCGACATCGATGAACTCATGGCCAAATATATAATTCATGACCGGCAGCTTTACCAGTGGAGGCCGTTTTAGGTGAGGAACGCCTGGTATCTGTTGAAACAACTACCACCCCACAACATTAGGTCTCAAAATAATGGCTCTTCACATCCTTACTTTTCCTTGGAAAGCGTCTAAATCAAAGAAAAATCAAGCCCAAAATATGCGCGCGTCACGCGCCAGTGTTTCTAGAAGTCCTGCAACAATAGCTGATGAGGATGAGGGTGAGCATCTGTCATAACACATACACCCAGAACTGACCAAGGCTCTGGCGTTCTTGCTAGCGCCGGCTGTTACAAGAAGCTCTACAGCTTTGACACTGCCTCTTTCTGCGGCGAAATGCAGAGGGGTGCCGTGCTGCAAACGGCAGCATGCAGGGGTGTCCATACAGGGGTAACCACGGGGGTAAATGCGGACTAAAACTTAACAGAAAAACCGTCGGGGTTGAGTAACAGACATTCCTATATGGTAAGGGAGCCTATCTCACGGCAACCACCATGAAGTACGTCAGCCCTCGGGTGGGCTGACTCAGCTAGTACGGAAATCACCAGTGTGATATGCAGCGGTTTAACTGGTAATCAAGCAACATCGATGCTACGTGTTTCAAACAGGAAATTTGTCACAGCTAGAATAAAAATGAGCGCACCGATACAATGCAAATGCACACATGCAAGGCTGCCTTGTTACCCTAGTTCGTGGGTGGGCTAGATGCACGCAGACACCCCCCCCCCTCCCCCCCACACACACACATTCAGAGAGACAAGGACCCAGGGGGGGAGTCTACAGAGAGGCGGTGCGGGGGGGGGGGAGAGCGCGGGGAGGAAGCTGACTTCTTAGCACCGTGCTTTGGGGCGAAAAACAACTGCAATGTGATTTCCTGAACCCATGATATAGGTTGAAAATCTTGGCATGCGACAGTGCCACATCGTGCGGAAATTTTCTACAAAGTTAGCAAACACAAACTTCAAGAAAAATCCTAGGTGATGCAACTATGCACCCCTTTCAAGCCTGGCCATGGAAAACTCCAATGAGCTTCCCAAATCATGTGAATTGATGGCTCAAACGGGTATGTGGACCTCAATAACCAAGGCCAGAGATTAATTGAAGAACTTACCTCTATACTCTGTGCGTCCTTGTCTGCACTATTTCCGAGCAGACATTGAATGACATCCAGGTGACCCAAAAGTGCTGCAAAATGCAGCGGGGTTCCTCCGTAGACCTGCATGCAGGCGCCACAAAAGACCACAGAAGACTTATAACTTCAAATTATTGTGGGCTAACATTTGGACAAGAAAAGTTTGTGTGGGATCAGGTCCACTACGTGAATGAATGAATGAATTAATTAATAGACACGTGACTGCGTCACGTGAGCATAAGTCCTCAGGAGGAGGGGAACATGGGATGGAATGGCACTACATGAGATCCATGGCATATGCTAGGGCCCAACGCTAGGCCTCGAGAGATGTGCTGTCTATGTAGTGCTTGGCGCATGGGATGGCAAGGCACGGCGGGAAGATGTTCGATACGCGAAGTTGCCTCGGCAGTTTTCCCAGGACTGCAAAGTTATCAAGCGGTAGGTGCCAACACCCACATCCGATCTCTTACGTTTTTCTCTTCTTCGATGTGGTATTGGCGGCTAACCGCATTCTTAAGCCAGCATATGCTGATCAATTTGTGCAGCCTCTTGCTGTCCTGGCAGCTAGGTATTTCTATGAGTGTCCTTCTGTATGTACCAGTGTACATGAGCCTTTTCATGGCCCTGGGAAGCAGGCTGTGCGCAGTAGACCACAAATCCATACGCAGTCATAGCATGGAATGATGCGTAAGAACAATTATGATGATAGTAACTTTGCAGTGTTTAGTTGTTATTATCAGCCATGCAGTGATACATGCCGCCACCCGTGGACTTTTCGTGATAGACTCGGCATGGACATGTGCTACACTAGACGCGACGGGCTCACGCCCGGGCAGACTCCTGGTTTGTCTGTAATATGGAGGCAGATGGTACGCAAGGATAGATGGCAAGTAGTGATGAATGAGACCACCCCCAAGTCTGTGGGTGCTCCACGTGCGACCGCGT
Source organism: Mesostigma viride (assembly GCA_009746045.1). NCBI lineage: Eukaryota > Viridiplantae > Streptophyta > Mesostigmatophyceae > Mesostigmatales > Mesostigmataceae > Mesostigma > Mesostigma viride. The sequence continues at coordinate 7,610,464 of RPFO01000667.1, read as the reverse complement.
ATGGCATTCATAGCGATTCCGGCCGCGGTGCCCACACCCCTGTAACTAGGACCTAGATAGCTTCCACCATCCATTCCATCCCATGTTCCCCTCCCACTGAGGACTTCTGCTCACGTGACGCAGTCACATGTACATACATTAATTCCCGATAAACCACCGTGGTGCAATGCATTGCCGTGCTTGTTGCACGCTCGGGCTTGATGACAAAACATCGTAATAAAGGCAGGGCTCAGGCCCCATGTATCGCCTATCAAACCCAATTGCCCATGCAGCACACCCAGTATCAGTTTGCATGCAAGCTTCCTTCAAATGAGGAAGTGGACAGGTGCATTGTTTAGTCAACGTTTGAGTGCCGGTCCATTGAAGCTCACTGCACACCATACAATCCGTGACCCAGCACATTAAACAATGAAAGCTCTTCGACGGTGGCCCCAGCCAGCCAACCTGATAAGGTCCAGGGTGACACTGGCTGGACTACTCACGGCCCCAAGGGTCCTTGTTGGGCCATCATCTACTAAGTATATGAGTGGGGGCTGAACGTGCAGCACTGCCGAGAAATAGTACCATGCAACCACTGGGAGACTACAGTGAACATTAAGTTTAAGGAGCGCATTAACGGGAGTAGCAGCCCCCCACTGGAGGGGCACATAAAGAAAGCGTGCAACTGACAGCAAAGAAAAGACCCCTCAGACTGCTACAGATGGCGTTCATGACAGTTTTCCAAGGATCCGTACAGTGCCAGCGCTGACCTTCTCCCTGGCCGCCACGTTGGCACCGTTTGCGACCAGGAGCTGAACGATTTCGAGATGCCCCTGCACTGACGCGACGAGCAACGGGGTACGAGCTTCCTGCATGCACAGAGCAGAGCGTCGAATGTGGGTGGGTGAAGGTTTGAAGTAGCTGGCAGAAGCTGACATGAAGAGAGAATTTAGGCAGCTGACCTTCATGCAAGCAGCACAACAAGACGCTGGGTCCAAAGAGTAAAAAAGAACTAGTTTACTAGCTGAAATTATTTAGTGCGCTAAGCGATCCCCTCGAACGCGAAACTGAAAGTGCATCCTTAGGGTCCGGCCACATAGAAACATACTAGTATGAACCTTGTCAGGAGCATGCAAACAGCTGCGGCTACCGCTGGATGCGGCTGCAACTGTATATCATAACAAAGCAGGCAACCTCTGGGTAGACTAAGCTCGTATTGCACTTCTGGGTAGACTAAATCTAGCTCACATTGAAACACTGGGCGCCTGACGTCTGCCATGACACATATCCTTGCCTGCCTTCAAAGTTGGCTTCGTGCATCTTAGACACAACGCCTTCTCAAACTGTGATGACAGCATTACGGGGAGCGGGCTAGTGACGCTGGCCACACTGCGAAGCAGAGCCTGGAAGGAATCAGACAGGCGGCAATCGGCAGCATTGTCAGCGATCCAGCCTCCATGCTGTGACGCTGCTGGGCAATTCGCATGCCCTTATTTGCTCCTCGCCATATCATAAAATAAGGGCCCGAAGGTGCATTGACACGGGAATGTGGGGGCGAGCCTTTTTTTTTTTTAAAAAAGAAAACCTTGTCTGGCAGGGATTTATGCTGATCGAGATGATCCCCTTTACAACTTGCTGCTGGATGGCCTGAAGGTAAACAAAACCATCCTTGGCTTGTCCTTGGACCTATTGCCATGCTGCGGGCCCCGCTCACATGAGCACGTGCCCACCGCAACAGGCCATAGCTATCCTAACTAAATGAGCACGAGACCTTTGACTGGCCATTAGGGTCACTTGTCCTGCATAAAAACTGACCTTGTCCTCGGCCTTGATGTCGACACCCATTGCAAGGAGGTGCGCGACGATATCCCGACGGCCATAATCACACGCCATGTGCAGTGGGGTGCGCCCAGCCTGCATGCAGCAGCCACCATTGTTTCGGTATACACAAGGTGTAGGAGGGGTCAATTAAAAAAAATTAATACTACATTAAAGATAGTTCCTTTTCAAAGGATGCAGCTGCAGAGCCGGGCTTGCAAGCGGCAACTGGCCAGCGCTTGTGCATAAAAGTGCGCTCACTCAGACAAACATTATGTGGACACAAATTGGGGAAATGCTGCGTCGTACGGGTTACCACATCATATCACATTTTCACAGCAGCATCAAAGCAGTAGGGAAAGACTACTAATTACCTTTGATCCACCGTTAAACTGACTGGCTGAGAACCTTTCCAGAGGCCATTATCGTCAGGCCACATCTGACACACCAAACGACTACGGACTGCTAGCAACTGCCACACCAAAAGACTGCTTGCGACAAAGAGGGGTGGCATCCATGATCCAGCCAAGGATCCGCGGTCCACAAAACCACCAACGCCGGCCCAAAATGGCCGGGCCCGCGGTCCAACCATGCGGCTAGGACCGCAACCGGCACCCAAATCAGCTGGCACCACTGTTGTGCCCAGGACCGTGGGGCCCACAGCCGGCAGAGAGCTGGCCCCTTGGTCACCTGGCAGTGCGAGAGAGCATTCCTACTGCCTACTACAAGCCAGATAGTACCACTTCTACTAATACTAACATCTCTCCGTACTCCAGTATTCTGCCACGGGGCAACAACCCTCAAACCAAACCCACATGCACACGTGGCATGCGCCTGATGTTTCAAGTGACTTTGCTTGTGACGGGCAGGAAAAGCCACGTGGCAGGCACAGGTACATTACCTACAAAATTATCCAAGTGGCATACTTCTACAGGTCCATAGGCTACCACGGTCTTAAGCCAACCCGGCGTGACGTACAGCCCTGGTCTAACATGTTACACGTGGCAGATTTCTACTGGTCTGCAGGCAACCACGGCTTTGATCACCAAGGGGCCAGGGGCAGCAACCGGCAAGTCTTTGACCACTAAACCCCGCGGCTCACGAAGGGCCCCGCAAATATCCACCACCGCCAGCCCCTGGGGCACCCCTTTCAAGTACCGCGGTCCCTAGAAACTTTGCCTGGGCATGCCTCCACTCCTCTTGCAACTGCCACACCAAAGGACTGCTTGCGATTGCAGCAGCTCAGGCCAAAATGCCTTGCGTAACAACGAGAAAAAAAAGCGACTCGAAAGCAAAAGGATCCCCCGCCGTAAAACGCCTACATGTGCAGCGTCTGCAAGGGAGCCAACCCAGAATGGAGTACTGGTGCTGGCAGACAAAGTGATCCTGGACGAGGGCACAAGGAGAGTGCTTGCTGTCCACCGGAGAGTTTGAAACCGACCTGGTTCTTGGCCTCCATACCAGCGCTGGCGTCGATCAGCATCTCCACCACAGGCAGGTGGCCGCACTGGGATGCAAGATGCAGTGGGGTGTTCCCATCCTGCACGAACCAGCGACAACGACCAGATATATAGGAGGTTAGGGGCGTAAAAGGGGGTGGGGTTGGGGGTTCGAAGCGACTACCTGACCTGCTTTCCCCCAAGCACTTGTCAGCCGTGAACAAAGCAGCCACAAGGTCCCAAAACTAGATGAACCAAGAAAAGAGCCAGGTAATGAAAAACTAGGATAGGGTTGCCACACTTTGCTGAAACCCCTCGATGTCGGCGCCTCTCCAGAATAAAGCCCCATCTGATGTGGCCCCACATGGCCACATGATGATGTGAAATCTCGAAAGTCAGCCATTTTCTGTACAGTAAACCCAATCTAGGCGAACTCAGCCTAGTTTTCGTCTATAGACAGCTTGATGCCGAACCCCAAACTGTCTAGGCGGACAGCCTAGGCGCTGCCCATCTGATGCGTGCACCAAGGCCAACCTCGACTTAATAAAGATCATTGAAAGATGCTGTCGTAGTGGATGGTTCAGATTATCTCAAGAACTTTGTGCGACAGTTCAGCTCGCCATGTTGGACCGACCATATTTGGAAGATAATGTCATGAATTTTCGGGGAGCCCACACTCCCCACGTTCAATTCAGGTAAAGGCAAACCCAAGTGTGGCAACCCATCCTGAATGCATCGTTGCTAATGCAACACATTTCAGTCATCGCCTAAAGAGCATGCAAGCAGGTACAGCTACACAAATATCATAAAGCAGATACAATTAGCATAAACATGACAATTACCATAGCAGAGCAGGCAGATGCTTCACCAACTGGAACATGAGTCACCGATTTATATTGAAGGCTATTGCAGCACGCTAGCCCAAACCGTAGGTGGGAGCATGTAGCCACCTACCACGTAGCGGTCCCTGACATGCCGGAACCGAACGAACTCACCTGAAGGGGCATGGATGTGGAATGAACAAGACGGACCTTGTCCTTAGCATTGACGTCGGCACCGTTTGTGATGAGGTGCAGAACAGTCTCCAGATGGCCAGACGTACACGCCAGGGACAGCGGAGTAGACCCATTCTGCAGGCAGCAGCCGTAGGTTTCCAAAAAATGAAGTTCCAAAAGCATCTGAGTAGTGAGTGAAGAAGATTGCCAGATTTTTTGGGTCATCTCACCGTTGATTTACCCTCACTATTGCTTGGATGGGTTATTCTTAGTCAGGTATGGTAGTCAGGTATTGTAGTCAGGTATGGTAGTCAGGTATTGTAGTCAGGTATTAGAGTCAGGTATTATAGACAGGAACTGTTCTGAATTCGCTGGATGATGGATGACACCCGTGCTGTAATGTACGACAACAGTGCTGATGGGTAATTGTACACTCCTGCAACTGGAATGAAATGACTGGGTCCCCTTCCCACATGGGCTGTGGGCAACGTTCTACGTATTACTGCGAATAAAAAATGTTGGTGACGGTGGAATGTATTTCTCCAGAGGCTTGTGCAAGGGCGATGCGGCACGGGCTGGTGGTGCCGCACGGGCAGGGACTTGCGTTCCACCAGCCAACTCTCTTTCTGTGTGTCATCTCAGCGTTGATTTGCAATGGACATAACAGTCCTCTAGAGGCCAGAGCTCTGCTCCCAATTATCTAACAGCTCAACTTAGTATTATATAGAACAACACAACATGGTTGATACGCGCGATAGGCATTATTATTTATAATCCGGTGCCATCAAAGCCCAGCCGCACGGAATGTGACGTAAGCCATACCACCAACTGTAACACAACTCTACTGGCCAGGTGTAGCATCCACACATTGAGCAGGAGTTGTGCTGATCCACTTTTGCCTTAGATAAAAGCAGACCCTGAGCACGCTTAGACAACTAATGAACGCTGGCATGATCTGGGCAGGTTGGCGGGCATTCATCCAGGAGTATTTATTTCTGCCCACACCTGGTGAGGTGGGTGGCCAGCGACGAAACTTGGATATATCTATTGATTACTTTGACAAATGCGCCTGCTGGGAGGTCATGAGCACCATCAGATGCTTCCAAAGCCCGAGTCATTGATGGACCACCCACCGTCCCACACCCACCCCACCGAGCCTCCAACTGGGGTGGCAAGCGCACGAGTTGAATTTAAGACCATGGATGTGATAGAAAGGATGGACTTCTTGCTGGAGACTGGTCAACCTGCCTTGGCTATAATAACTAGTAGCGTCTCTGTTGGCTTGGTCACCCCATGCGCATCACCAGAGCTGCGTCTACAGCGGCGACAAGCTTTAACCTTGAGGACAAACCAGCCTTCTGACGACCTCAGCTTACAAATGACATAAATTGTGTATAATGGCAAGCATGACCCCGATGAGAAGCTGCTGCCACCTTGTTTCAAAAGGATCAGCCCTTGCCTTGCAAGCTCATTGTAGTAGCTGTTAAGCAAATAGCGTGATAAGAGTGATCAGAATATTGACGCTGCAATATTCTAACTGTAGCATCATGTTTCGAAGCAACGAGTAATGGGCGTGAAAAGTCTTCGTCTATTAGACGACCGAGCGGCGTTTGGCTGCGCAAAACACTCCGAATTTTCCTTTCTTGCCTAGACACTGGCATGGCAAGCACATTCAGATATACCAAAATGGGTGAATCCAGAAACGCACCTCATTCCTGGCCTCCATGTTGGCGCCCGCAGCCACCAGGTATTTCACGACATCCATGCAGCCCTTGCGGCACGCGTCGTGGAGCGCTGTGTTCCCCTTCTGCGTCGATGTGCCGAGACCACGCAACGTTTGCAACCATTTCCACCACACAGGAACCATCAAACCAATCCTCTTCAACGCCTACAAAATCAGGCTACTAAGATACAAGATTGGACTCGAATTCGTTTCCCAACAGGCACTGTATGTAAGCAGGACTCGAACCCAGACACCAAACGGCGCCGCAAATCCATTCCCAAACATTCCCACAAGACAAAAGCCCATGAAATTGAAACCTGCATAGCTAGGCCGTCATTCTGTTCCCCTCTGAACGACACCAAAAAACTTGACCGCACAATGAATCAGCCATGGTGACTTGAGCACTAGGAGCAAGTTAGGCGAGCATGCTGCCCTGGAGGCAATACAGTGCTATGGCCACCAAGCATTCTTCAGCCAGCATTCTTTACCTGCAAGGATTTGCCTACTCAAGGTTTCCGATAATAACACGCGAATTCATTCAATTAAAACGTATTAGATTAAGACCCCAAGGTTTCTCATTGCCTTCTGTCCGCTGCCAGACTGCCGCCTGCCCATGTAACCTTTCTTGCCAGTTATAGATTGGCTTATTAACAGGTGGCTTAGTATGGGGTGGCCTAGTGTGAGCCGGCCTAGTATGAGGTGCATGGCCTATTATGATATGGCCTAGTGTGAGCTGGCCTAGAGTGTGAGGTGGCCTAGTGTCAGGTGGCCTAGAGTGATGTGGCCCAGTATGAGGTGGCCTAGAGTGATGTGGCCTTGTATGAGGCTGCACGCGTATTGTTGGTCTCAGGGCTCACCTCATCCCTTTTCTCCAGCGGCTCCTTTAGCACAGACCGCATCTCCTGCAGCTCGCGCTCCAGCTGGGCTGCCCTGGCTTTGTGCTCCTGCTGCTGCGCTGCCGCCTCGATCAAGGCATCCAGGAACGCAGCCTCCCTGGCATGGTACAAGTACTGGATCTCCTCGGCTTCTGCAGAGCGCGGCGCTTGCCTGGTCTGGGCTTCCGATTGCACTGTCGAAGATCGATGAGTGACTTCCGGTTCCTGTCGACTGCGAGATGGGCCCTGCAGTATCGCAGTGCACAGGATGAACGGCAATCGATAATTAGGAACGTCCAAGGGTAATGCTTGAATCCACAAGAATTTGCGCTAAACAACCTTGCATCCTGCAATTCAACTTCTTGTCGCTGCCTGAAGATGCAGCCTTGCGATGGAATGTTTGGATCGGGATGGGGAGATAATTTAACGAGGGATGAACAACGCTAACAGCCATTCTAACTCGTATACGTCGACGTATCCATCCCAAGCCATACCCATTGGCTACGGATCTGGATATAGTGAGGCATGGTGTGGCCGCACGAGGCGTGCCCTGGCAACACCCACTAGCACGTTTCGGTCATGTGCACCTGCTTCCCCACAGGCTTGTGACAACAGCGGATTTCTAGACTGTCGTTGCAAACGAGAAACTGAATTCGACGATGCTCAAAAGAAATGTACATGTCGGGATTATGGACACCAGAAACTTTGCCAATTATTATAAATTAACCACGCACCTGGCCGCGCTGAGCTGCAACCGCTTCCATACTTGTTTGGGACAGTGGTCTACAGGCGTAACTGTATGTCTAGCGCAGCTGAGTTAGCTGGCTCTTGTGGATGGCTGCTACACAGCCCCCAGAATACGCCCAGTTGGGCAATTGCAGGCTTATTTCAGGGTTCTACTGAAAACGTGAATGGAGCCGTCAAATTCAGTGCATGAGACAATTACAAGCCAGTGCCCGTTCCTCCTTTACCGGGATTATAAGTATAAATTGACGAGCTCGATTGCCGATCCCCACGCTAAGCACCGGAGGGTATTCGACTATGAAGTATACTGTAGTGCTGAGAATTCTTTCGCAATGCCTTCTAATTACACCGTCTGACGTTGCGATTCTTGACCACATTGGAAAACTCAGTAAAACGGCATCCCAGCAGCGTGTCGCGGTCTTGTCGCCATCTCGTGAGGGTGACACGTGCGGCGACATCGTCGTGAGTGACACGAGTCACAGAATTGAACTAGCGATGGTGACTTGCGCCCGTTGAAGCTAAAAGACGGAAGCTTACCGCAAGTCTAGGAGAACAGAACTGGCTGCAGAGTGCAGTGTGGTTGCAGGCTTGTGCACAGCAGGTGACGTGTCTCTAAGGCGTGGCTGAAGGGGAAACTTCCCGCCAAAACTGCTGGTCCCCGTTGCGGTAAGATCATCGGTACCATCAAGTCCGCAGTCATAACTTGCTTCACCCGTCACGACTACAACGCGGGAATAATAAACCCAACTCAACTCACCCGTCACGTCGGTCACGACTCCACGAGTCGTCACCCATCACCAAGGTCACAACTAAACGTCCTACTGTACAGTAGGACGACGGCACCAAATTATGCGGTTTTGAGCAAATTTTCGAGTCGGAGCAAGGTGGGAGCATTCTTGGTTCGTCGCGTCAATATAAGGTACTTGCAACGATGTTTGGGACTTGTGGCTAGGTGTCGCCAGCGATGTGACACGACTGCAGCGCTAGCATCGCCCATATAGCTTGGATTCCGACCTGCGCTGGCCGTCCCATACAGTTACCACCCCACTCACCCTTGCCCTCTCGAGTTTATGAAAATGTGCATAATGGCCCCTCCGGCCGCCAGCAAGCTGTCAAGTTCGTTACTGCGTCCAAAACCCGGTCAGCACTTGCCGACCAAAAGATTGAGCTGGTCGCCATGAATAATGAATAGGGAAAAGAAAGCAAGGCTGGCGGGTTTACCTGATGTGGGTGAACGGACGCTGAAGCCTGGAACATCTTATAAGGTATGTCTTGGAGTGTAGTCATGGTTGCGGGAAGTGACGCTTGACATGCGTCAGCCAGGATTTCTGCGTTAAATGAAAGAAGATGGTAACCTGCATTGAAGGCTGCTTGCATTGAAAAGCGCCGGAATCAACCATGGCATCTCGAAGGATTTCCTGGCAGATTTTCCGCCTCGTTTGAAGGGCCATGCGTGACTGCAGCACGAAAACCGCGGCCTGCGTGCTGTAGCATGTGTGCGAACGCGTGCGTGTTCACATATTATATATGTGGGTATCATATGTTATTCATGTGGGTGTGCTCGAGTGAGTTAGTGAGTGAGTGAGTGAGTGAGTGAGTGAGTGAGTGAGTGAGTGAGTGAGTGAGTGAGTGAGTGAGTGAGTGGGTGGGTGGGTGGGTGGGTGGGTGGGTGGGTGGGTGGGTGGGTGGGTGGGTGGGTGGGTGGGTGGGTGGGTGGGTGGGTGGGTGGGTGGGTGGGTGGGTGGGTGGGTGGGTGGGTGGGTGGGTGGGTGGGTGGGTGGGTGGGTGGGTGGGTGGGTGGGTGGGTGGGTGGGTGGGTGGGTGGGTGGGTGGGTGGGTGGGTGGGTGGGTGGGTGGGTGGGTGGGTGGGTGGGTGGGTGGGTGGGTGGGTGGGTGGGTGGGTGGGTGGGTGGGTGGGTGGGTGGGTGGGTGGGTGGGTGGGTGGGTGGGTGGGTGGGTGGGTGGGTGGGTGGGTGGGTGGGTGGGTGGGTGGGTGGGTGGGTGGGTGGGTGGGTGGGTGGGTGGGTGGGTGGGTGGGTGGGTGGGTGGGTGGGTGGGTGGGTGGGTGGGTGGGTGGGTGGGTGGGTGGGTGGGTGGGTGGGTGGGTGGGTGGGTGGGTGGGTGGGTGGGTGGGTGGGTGGGTGGGTGGGTGGGTGGGTGGGTGGGTGGGTGGGTGGGTGGGTGGGTGGGTGGGTGGGTGGGTGGGTGAGTGAGTGAGTGAGTGTGTGTGTGTGCATATATGTGAGTGTGCGCGTGAGTGAGTGAGCTGTGAGTGTGTGTGTACGTGCGTATGTGCATGTGTGCATGTGTGCGTGTGTGCGTGTGAGCGCGCGTGTGCATGTCCTTATGCGTGTGTGCGCACGTTTGGTCGAACAGTCAACTCCTACCACATTTATCAGCAGCAGGTTAACAGTGCAGCTCTGCAACCCCAAGGTGCTAACTGATGGCTAACATCCCCTCCCTAACCACTTTATTGTCGCACCGGGCAGCTTTAACAAACGCCGGCAAACCCAAATTTGCCTACCCATGCCCCCTTTCTGCCCTCCAATCTCCATTCCTGGCTGCATGCCTTTGGGTCGTTACCAGGCACTGGTGGACCCCACACCGGCCCCCCTCACTAAATGCATGTGCAACACCTGGGTCCATGCTGTTGCAGCACCTGCCATGGATATCGTACACCTAATCGTTAGCCCTGAAATTAGGCAATTGGTGGGTGAGGCTGGCCAGAAAAACTCAGGATCGGTGAGCACGGGTCCTTCATGCTCTCCTTATTACCTGCTTTGATATGTCTCGATGATTGGCCGTAGTCCAATTTATCACGCAACGAATCAGCTTGTAACCTGGATGTCGCGCAGCGTCACTACTGTGGTGACCATGTGTGAGCACAGTAGGAATTGGCCATGTTTGTGTTCAGATTGTTATTCATAGGAGGGCCAATGCGCTTTATAATTGATAAAGCTCAATGTTCATCGGCTTACTAATTGGCTCCATGCTTGAGCTAGCTCAGTGATAAATTTCACATCCAGGAATTCGCAAACATCGTCTCTGTGCTGTCCGAATATCGCAAGTAATTAATTAATTAAATCGTACGTAATGTAGACACATTATTAGTTCATTAGCTAATTAACTACACGTAGACTGTGTCACATGTGTGAGCACATCATCTTCAATGAAATGGGTCGTGGAATTAATGGAATGGGTGCCTATCTAACCTCTAGTCAAAGGGTTGCTGGTGCCCGGGCCTGATCGAATCTCATGTTAAACATGTAGACGCAAGCATGCATGCATGCATCCGTTGGGACTTGGCGGTTCATCTCGAGCCTTCACAAGGATATGATGAAATGGAATCCACGTGTAATCCTTTACTTAATAACAGATAAAAATGGAATTTGATCTGGACAAGCTAAGCAAACATATGCAGAATTAACGTGCCACTTGCCAACAGTAGCCGAATCGGCAATTTTGTCGTCGCAAATCAAGAACACGAATGAATGGCTAGCACACCGCACTAGCTTCCACAGCAGCATATGAGGGTGACAGCGGCCCTAGGGACAGCTGCCTGGGCGCCGGAATACAGCACCGTGACCTTGCATTTGTACGCAAGGTTACACATCACCACCTGCCCAGGAATCACATATAGTGGTTGGTACATCTGCAAGTAGCTATACACACGACATACATGTGTCCCCGGCCAGAGCAATATGCTTAAAAAAAAAAAAAAGGGCCAATGTCGTGGCTGAGCAAATATCGAGTCATTGGCATGTCTGCTTAATTTGCATCATCCTATTTGCTCTAGATTGCACCCACAGTTGGGCATGCACCGTGACCCATGATGCAGAGAGAGCCCTCTATGGCCTCCCCTCTTGCGGCAGTAAGAGGAGTTTGGGTGCCCTCCCTCCTCGTTGTACATATAGGGGTTGAGAGTTTCCTGACGGGAATCACTTGGGGAGGACCCTCCAATGGCCGGGCTGCTCATATGATAAGGCACGCTGGCCAGCCCAGGCATCAATACATTTCCATGCATGAAACATCACAGGTCATTGCATGTTGCCATGCCAGGATGTCTGCGTGGCCTGCACTCCTTCACTTGTCATCTGCAGAGGTATGCGCAGCCTCGGTGCCACCAGAGGTGCCGGTGCCCGCGGGTGTGAACTTGCGACGCATCTGCGCCGGCTTCCTCTGCTCCCACCAAGGGTCAAAGCGATGCAAGGAAAAAAGAGACGAGAAGAAAAGGTGTTCACTTGCTGGCTTTTCCTTGGCTTTATAAAGCTTGCTGAGATACGCGCGAAGGCAAGTTGCAGTTTCTTCTGTGACTGGAGTTAACATGCTCAGAAATAATGTGTCCACAATCAGTTGCGCAAAGGGTGGTCTCAGCAGGACCAAAACTTTGAACACAACTGTGCATGCTACAAAGTACAAACTCATGGGCTGCTTTGCAGCCTGCCAGTTGTCAATTGCTGCAAATGCTTTCTTTCACGAGAAAACCAATAAGCCATATGGAATAGATACGCAGTGGGTTGGGGCAACGCCACAAGTAAACAAGTAGTAAACAAAGATGTGGGTCAGCTGGGACCCAGCTCCATCAGGTGGGGACGGACTCCATGAATGACATCGAAAGGTGATGCCTGTGAATCTACTCGGCATCGCACCCAGCAAGCACACACCTTTAACACTGAAAACAACGAAAAAAAGAAAGTTGTCCAATGGCAAATATTGCCCAGACGAATGCATGCATGAATGACGAATGCTGGATGCATGAAGCCATGCAGAGACACGTCTTGACCGGATCCTGATCCTCAGTACATGGCTTCTTTGGAAGTTTTCTCATAGGTCTCTTTAAGAGCATGGCATGCTGTTCCTTTCTAGAAGGAAGTCTCTGCTGACACGGCCCCAGCTCCAGGCAACAGGCGACCAGACGCACAGACACGCATGCACACGTGTACTCACGCCCCCCCCCCCCACACACACATGCACACTAACATAAACAGGCACGTCCATGCCCACGCCCACGCCCACGCCCACGCCCACGCCCACGCCCACGCCCACGCCCACGCCCACGCCCACGCCCACGCCCACGCCCACGCCCACGCCCACGCCCACGCCCACGCCCACGCCCACGCCCACGCCCACGCCCACGCTCACGCCCATGCCCACGCCCACGCCCACGCCCACGCCCACGCCCACGCCCACGCCCACGCCCACGCCCACGCCCACGCCCACGCCCACGCCCACGCCCACGCCCACGCCCACGCCCACGCCCACGCCCACGCCCACGCCCACGCCCACGCCCACGCCCATGCGCACATGCACGCACACAGACACAATCATGCACACACACTCTCACTGACAAAGATGACAACAAGGGTGCTAAGCACCATGGAAACCGTAGCGACTAGTCACGTGCAACCACCTTGGCAGGCGATGGGCAGGGCATCACCGGCTTCTCCACACACATGCACGCACAAGGACTTGCACTAATAATGAACAGTCCCATCATGCACGGGGCAGCACCTGCTTCTCCACACACATGCACGCACAACGACATGGACTAATCATAAACTGTTGACCATGCACGGGGCAGCACCTGCTTCTCTACCGCGGCCACCATGTCCAGCGACTTGGGGATGTGGATGTAGCGGACCTTCCTTCCCTTGAGGAAGACAGGGCCTTCGTAGCTCTGCTTCACACCCTGGAGCAGGGGGGGGAGGGCGTTGGCATCCCAACAGCAAAACAATATCAGGACACGTTAGAAGCAATCTTGGTGATTCAATCAGCAGCTTGGAGACTACAATAGGGAGTAGATAATAGGTTGTATTGAAAGACGAGATATAGGGTCCAGGTTGTTAATACCTCTATGTATAGTATAGGTTGATAATACCTCTATGTATGGTATAGGTTGATAATACCTCTATGTATAGTACAGGTTAATAATAGACTATAACAGGGAGCTATTTATTTTGTACCCATTAGATCCTAGCCAAATCAGGGTGACAAAACCCGACAAATGGCGTGCTGGTGATCGTGCCCAGTACAAACTACCGTCCACGCATGATCTCTAATCATATTCAGGGAGATGCCAGCATAAGACGGTGCTCCCGCTGTGGATTACACAGAATAAGGCTGTCTTCTTTAACAGACACTACTAGGGTGGTCGTGGGGACATCCTCAGCATGGGGAGACTCAAGACAATAAACAAGTGTACTCTGGGTGCAGCGATAACATGGAGAAGTAAAAAACGAGCAAGGATAATTACTCGAAGACAGTTTGGCTCCTTTGCCACAACAAAGGGGTGGGGCTGTCATACCATCAACAGGGTACAAGCTGACATACGAGGGCATAGAAAGTCTTTTGACGCCCTCCCATCACCCCACTTGCGTGAACCTTTTTTTTACGGAAAGTGCCCAAGGTGACATGAAGCAGAAGAGAGTTCGTATGCTCAGAGACAGGACAGTAAGAAGGAAGACGAATCGGTATGCAGCACAGCCTTCGCTCAGCCGGTCATTACCTCGGGCGTCTCGCTTGCGACTTCAGCCAGAGTAAGACTTGACGTGGCGGCATCGGCACGGCAAGGCACGAATGGATGGCAGGATCCGTAAGTATGCGGCCAACGACGAGTTAAACGGAAGGACAGCCGCAAACATGCCGTGAAATCCGGCGCCTATGCGTACCAACGACAAAAGAGATAATCCCACACCGTACTTCATCATGGGATCCACGAGCTCGAGGACGCCTTTAAAGACGACGTCATCCTGAAGTTCGACGATTACGCGGGTACCCACTAGCGCCGCAACGACGCACATCAACGTCTTCTCATGTTTTGCAAGTTTAATGTTGCTGGAGCTCATCGTTGGCATGCATTACTCCATGGCAACTGGCGCGTCTCCAGCGTCTCCAGCTACGGATCGTAGTTGGTGGATAACCGAGGAACGTCATTAGCTTGTGACGATGCCATACTCAATTTGAATACGCTAGATCATATCATATCTCAACAATAATAAATGGACAGTGGGCGCTTCTATTATACGACCTCGCTGTTTATAGCCGCCACCGCGTGATGTTGCCACCATAGCCCGTTAGTCGGATGAAGTCCTGCAATCATGCCATCGCTGCAATTCTTTTCCGACGGGACGACTGCCATGCCCTGTTGTGTCCTTTTGCATGGATATTAGGTAGCGTGCAGCCTAGACAAACTGCTCTGGACAAAATCTTTTACATTGCACGAGATGCTGTGGCGAGAGCCTGGCGAGTGGCGACAATGCACACGTGACAACGCTCACGTGACGCAACCGCCTCGTTGAACCTCGCGGCGCCGCGCCACGCAATTTGCGTCATACCGTACCTAGTGTTTGCTCTGTCCGGCCGGGCACTGTACCGTACACGGCGTAGACACGTATCTGGAGCGTGGGAGCAGTGAAGCCTACACACGAGGCGTCCGACGCGCCGCAAAAATTGCAGGCTTCACGCCTCCGTCCCGTTTGTATGGCTTTAACTTTAGCCGGATGATGGCCGGGGATAGGGGGAAAAAAGGGAACCAGGCGACCGCGACTGTGAAGCGGTCAGACGCCGGACGAGGGATTTGTCGACGTCGTTGTAATTGGGAAAATGGCCGCCACCATGGCTACCCCACTTAGCATGTCTAAGAGCATTTCGGGATCAGCCGTTGCGGGGTCTCGGTCCTCTGATTTGATGGCTGTCGTGGCCAAGTTCCAGAACCTTAGCACGACCTCTGGGGCTGGCACGCGGAAGGTCACCCAAAGTGAGTTCAGTAGAAAGTGGTGGTGTCACTTACGAAAACACGGCGTTGGGGTTGACATAGGGACATAGTTTATCGTCGTTCTGTCGCGTAGGCAGAATCTATATTTTTTTCTGCGGGATATCCTGGGCTGCGCTTGAAATGGCAATTACGTGTTTAGGGTTAGGTTCACCTGCTTGCCAGGCTCGGTCTAGATAGCACGCCAACAGGAGCAGCTTAAGGTCTTTCTTATCTATGATTGACACCGTCAGGCATCACTAATGTAGGCATGTTGCGTTGCTAAAAAACTGTGCCGTTTTCCGTTGGTTCCGTGCGTTCACAGTGTCCCGTGTCTGCGACATGACGGGGAAGAAGGCCAACAATGCTATGGCTATTTCGTTCTCCCATAAAAGGCATAAGAAGCTTCAGCAGCCAAACCTCAAGATGAAGAGGTTTTACTGGGAGGAGGGCAATCGGTGGGTCCAGATGAAGCTGTCGACGAAGGCCATCAAAACCATTACCCTGAAGGGCATTGACCGGGTCGCCAAGGACAACGGCGTTGACCTGACTGAGTACAGCATCTAAATCGGAGGCGATGCCATTAGATGAGAAGTTTTCCGGCATCGGGCGTCTGCCTGTCAGTTTTCAAGATGGGGGCCTTGTTATGAAAGCAGCACTTGTGCTGCTTACTAGGCCCAATGCCACGGTCACTGCCTCTTCGGCAACCACACCTGTAACATGTCGTTATAGCTGCCAGCATGCTCATAGGGTAGCCCGGGGCTGTCCTGCCACCTCTAAAACATTCGTATGATGCGCTTATTAGGATTCCCCCCGCCCTTTTACCCATGGTTCCACCCAAGGTTGGAACAAAGCTCCTGCAGGCAAGGACTGCTGCACTTGCTGTATGTCTTTGCTGTTGCTTGTGGACTGCATAGTGCCGGTTGTCTTGTGGAAAGCACAGACGCGGAAGTATTTAATTCTTATTATTTCAATTTCAATAAGTCTCATTCAAAGAACCTCCCCTTAAAATTTGAAATGGATTGATTAATTAATTAATCAATAGACATGTGACTGCGTCACGTGAGCATAAGTCCTCAGTGGGATGGGAACATGGGATGGAATGGATGATGTAAGCTATCTAGGTCCTAGTTACAGGGTTGTGGGCACAACGGCCCGAATTGCTATGAATGCCATACGTGGTCACACGCGGAGCCCCCACAGACTTGGGGGTGGTCTCCTTCATCACTACTTGCCATCTATGTCCTTGCACGCGTACCGTCTGCCTCCATATTACAGACAAACCAGGAGGCTGCCCGGGTGTGAGCCCGGCCAGATCTGTGCGGGCCAGGCGCCCGGCTAGGCCCGGGCGCCTGTGCCTAAGAATGTGGGAAACATAGGGCAAATCAGCGTACAAATCCTCATTACTAATGTGCAATTCAAAGGGGATGTTAAGGGCCTTGCGCAGCATCTTGGTGACGGCGCCGTCGAGTCATTGCTCGGCAGCTCCTGCGTCAGCGTCCAGGTCTCGGTGCCGTGGGTCAGGATCGTCAGAATGGATCGCCATGTGTCCAGGCATAGTTGTCTCACTTCATGTAGCACATAGCCCTGAGAAGGGGCATATGGCTTAACCCGTGTTTTTTTACAACGCGATACATCGCGTTGTAGGGTTAGAACGCGATGTATCGCGTTGTAATCTGACACGTGGCAAACCTATTAAACATGCGATTTTTGGTCTGAAACTTTCAAGATAGGTCAGAAACATCTCATAGAATTCAAGAAAAAATCCTGGTATTTTTGGTATTTTTTTTGTGACAGCTGCAAACAAATATTTCACCCTTGCGTTTTCACCTTTGCGGAGTGTCTGATCAGAATATACGCTTGGCTGATTTCGATAGTACCGGCTACGCCCCCTTCTACTAAAAAGAAGGATTCAGCCGTGTTCAGCCCGTCTCACGGTGCGAGACTGAACAAGTCTCGCGTGCAGACACGTGTGTAGTACTCCTACACACAGATCTCGAGTGATTTATCTAGTACCAAATCCGAAAGGCTTGCATCACTCCCCGGACAGGAGAACTTTTGCGGATGACTGTAGGGTAAGTTGGCGATGCCATGGTAACCGGAGACGTCCGTCCTATAGTCAGCAAAATTGGTGCGAGAGGTCCCCAGTTCGATTCCGGTCGGATTCATTTGCAGATCGCGTTTTCCGCGTTTTCCGCGGCCTGGCACTGAACGCAAAGGTTTTCACCTTTGCGGAGTGTCTGATCAAAATATGTACCACTGAAATCAGGCATTTTCGCGGGACGAAGGTGAAGACGACGGCGATGGCGGCAGGTAGATCTCGCCAGTTTTCGCGCGAATTTCAGTGGCTGTTGGGTGGCACGACCATGATGATGCGTTCAAAGGTTGATAATTAGGTTTCTACGAGTTTGTTGAGGTACTGGGGCAAAGGAAACGTAGTTTTTTCCAGTTTCTCACCCAACTTTCATGCGGAAACCCTGGAAACCGGCATACATATTATTACGTCAAGACTCGGGTCTGCTGCGGCACCATGCTTGGTATTTCCATGGTGTTTCGACTTCTTAACACATGTTTATTCATTCCGAACGTCCGGACTCTCGGCTAAACCGAGAATTGTGCAGACTTTTATTGGGTAGCGCCGGGCATGATGGTGCCTGCAAATAGCGTAAGGCGTGACCGTGGCTATTGCTACGGTATGCTGTATTTTCCTGGAAATGGCCTCTGCCACCGGCTCAATAGTGCTTGCAGGCGTAAGTATATCGTGTTTCTACCTAGTTTCTGCCAGTTTTCCACTTATTTCTACCGACCTCTGCCCAGCCTCTCTAAGACCGCCATCCTACTCGACGTTGCTTGCATGTCAGCCATAGCAGGTTGCAGTTGTGCAGTATTTAGGTGCTGTATACGTCGTCAAGCCGTGCATATATCGTGACGATTGGATGTTGATGGTTTATACTGCGTTGATTGTGCAAGAAGACCAGCTAGGTGCCCATAATCATGGTGTATAATCATGTGTTGTTAGCATCTTGCCACCATTTGCTAGCATGCATTCCAGCGTCATCTTTGCCTGCATGTAAGCTCATGGATCACTCAACCTATCCAAGCCTTGCATTACACGTGCCTCTTTCTTTCAGTATTGCACACGTTATGGAATGAAAACCCAGCACCTCCGTTCCCACGAGGCATGTGCTCAACACGTTGTGAGAGTGGATGATGCTTTGGCTATGGCTGCCTGATTCAGTCATATTAGTCATCCAGTCATGATGTTTGATGCATGTTTGATGCTGTATAACTTATACAACACCTATTTTCAACGTTTTGACCCTCCAAGCTCACTATGGCCCCGTTTATGGGGCTCATATCGTTGCGTCATGTTGTGAAGGGCTCTCATTTTTCCCACTGCGTTGTACTGCGTTGTAATTGTGATGCTAATGAAAAATAGCTCCAGTGGCCCAATGGGCCTGAGTTTTGTTTCACAGAGCCTGCATATGTTGCCCATAGCTCGTGCAAGAAGCCAGATTTTTTTCATGAACCATCTGTGAATAAGCACATGACTTGTGACCTAGGGTCAAGAAATCGCGGTCATGGTCAGACCCCCCTGTATTCAAACCAGTGTATCTCTCTAATGAATTAGCATTTTGTAGGTCTGAGTAGCTCAAAAAATCCTTTGATTTATGGGCTTTCAGGAAAGTATATACATGACCATGAAAAAAAATTTTCCTTGGGTGCTATACGCGTTCTAAAAAAAGCTTACAACGCGATATATCGCGTTCTAATTAAAAAAACACGGGTTAATACATTCTGGGCTACTTCCTGCATATGCAAGTGGTACGGGATGTAAACTACACCTGCTCTGGTTTTCACCTTTGCGGCGTGCCAAATCAGATTACACCTGCTCTAGGCGCACCACCATGATCTCTCAGCTGGAGGTAGGTCGGCCATACAGTAGCTCCCGTCGCCGGCCATTGTTGCTGGGCCAGAGTCAAGTCGTCGTCCAGCGTGTAGGAGGTCCCCACGAGCCGCTTGGCACACTTGAGAAACAAAATTCTTGTGCGCCATGTACTCAAAGGTGAGGAGCACCGGGGCGGTCCAGCCTTACCCCGCAAGCGGGGAAGGCGGAGGACGTCCAGCTTGAGCTCACCAATGAGGGACATGGGGGCAAGGATTTTGTTCTCAAATGCCTGGGCAAGGGACTTGGAGTTTTCACCTTCAAGGTCGAAGTGCTTTACGATGACGTTGCGGCTGCGCTTGTCGAGCTCGGCCTCGTCGCGGAGGTCGAGCGTCTGCTGCTTGAGCTGTGCAGCGATGGCGGAGCCTGGTGGAGGTGGTGTGATCGATTCAGCAGCATGGCGGCCCAGGTCTGGCTAGGACTGAGGGAGGGGCATCGCTGGCGGGGCCAGCAGGGGCTGGCTCGGCTGCAATGTGCTTCACCGCCTGGGCGGTGAGGCCTGCGGTATTTTGCAGGCACTCTGTGGCGATGGCGTTGTCCTTGAGGCGCTGGTCGATGGCTAGGAGCTGGGCGGTGATGGCGTCGGTGGTGGCAGTGGTGGCGGCGGTGGCTTTGGAGGTGGAGGCGAGGAGGCCGGGTGGACGTGGCGGTGGCGGCAGTGGAGAGAAGGGGGAGCTCGGCAGTCAACGTGCCGCCCATGGCTACCACATCTGCAGTGAGGGCCGAGGGGGGCCATGTGCTGCTCGACGGGCCTCCTTAAGGAGTGAGCGGATGCATGGTGGAGGTTTCGGTCAAGGTGGTGGTGAGGGGGGTCAGTGCCTGGGGGGGCAGAGCTCCTCGAGGGTCGAGCGTCCAAGAAAGGAAAAGAGGGTGTATTGCTGAAGGTGGGGGCGGGCGGTGCTGTGGAGCTTTTCAGTCAGCCGAATGATATTGAAAGAAGGCATTGCGGAGGCAGTGCTGGTGGTGGAGCTGCTTGCACAGTTAATTAAGCGCGGCGAGCGATCCAAAAAACATGTAGCCCAGGAGGCTGTCATAGTTGAGCTTGTCAAAAAAGCCTGGCTGGCTGGCGTCAAAGTCGAACTTGTCCCAGCTCGGCTCGGGAGGGTGACTGCGCTTGGGCTCAGGCGACGCTGCGGGCGATGCGATTTTGGTATGTCCATTTTGGTGTATCCAGTCACAATTTCCAGTCATGCGTTGTTTAGGCAGGCGGGGCATGGGACGCAGATCTGCAGCCACCATTTCGTTTTTCCAGATCGAACACTGTACACTGAACATTGTATCATGGCATCATTATATGATGCCTTCGGTTGCTGCCACTGGGGGCGGTAGGGCACTGATGCACCGTTAAACTCGTGCTCCCGTTGGGGAGTCACGGAGCACCGGATTGCTTTTAATCCCTGTATGTGCGTGCAACAGGAAGAAAGGGCAGAGACCCCTTTTCTCCTTCATGCCAGAGGCATGCCACAGCAGCAATCGGACACGATCGATAGACGATCCGGCAAGATCTGTGGGTGCAATTGATAAGACCCGCGTGAGCATATCATAAAAGGGAGCGTGGGCAAGTAAGCGAAGCATAGCCAGGACGTAGCATGGCTGGTTGTACAAGGGCTATGAGCTAAGGCTATGGCTGGTTGTGTACTGCCGTGCGTTAGCGGTGCACGTGACTAGGTATGGTGGCAAGGCTAGGCAAACATTAGGCAGGGCAGTGCCATGGCGGCAGTGACTACCGAGTTAATTACAAGCTATGGCTCAGATTCTAGCCCGCAGGCCGGGGCGTCCACTATCTTGTGGTTGATCATCAGGGACCCCCGCCCCCCCAGTACACCTTGGGCTTCTGGGGGTCGATCCTGCTTGTGGCGGAGGTATTCAGGCCACAGGTCGCGTCGCTGCTGCTGCTGTCAGAGCGGGGGTCAGGTCGTCGTCCAGCGTCCAGGTGAGGTCGTGCAACCTAGCTCTTGCGATGACGAGAAAGGAACCGCTGCTTGTCCTCAGGGGAGGGGAAGGTGAGCAGGACTGACCAGTGGGGTCCAGCCGCCTTGTCCCGTGAGTGGGGAAGGCGGTGGCACCCGCGCAGTTCTACCTCACCTACCAGGCCCATGAGGGTAAGGAGCTGGTCCTTGAGCTCGTCGGCAATTAAGGTGGTTGACGTCTCCCCTGGCTTCTGGGGGAAACGACGCAGCCACCACTCGGCACTCGCGGCGAGCGCGGTCGGTGGCCTCCCGTTGTTGTGCCTGGCGAAGGTCTTCAAGCTCCTGGAGTTTCGTAGCGATGGCGTCAGTGGTCGAGGCGGTCGCTGACCGCAGTGCTCAGGTCCGCGAAGGAGTGCGGGGAGAGGCTATCATCGGCCGGCTGGGTGGGCTGGGCTGCGATGGTGGCTATCTGCGCTGCATTCGCCGGGACCTGCGCGGCCAGGGCGTCTGTTTGGGCGGTGATGGCTTCAAGCTTCTTGACGAGCAGGTCGCACTTGCCCTCCACATGATTCAGGCGATAGACAAGTGCAGCCTGCGCCTCAGATGCCTGCGCCGCGGTCTGCAGCGCCGTGAACTGAGCTAGTTGGAGCTTGTGGGCGACCTTAATTGGTTTCCACATTGGAGACCCGGGCCTCCACCGTGTTGAGCGTCGTGTTCAGCGAGGTCAGCAGCTTCTCGGCCAACGCCGCCAGGTCACGTGCTCCTCCAGCACTACTCGGATGTCATCCTTGCAGGGGAGGGAGCCGATGTGCCTGCCGGCTGCGCAGGCCAGGCTGGGTTGCGGAGCTTAGCAACGAAGTCGTCGTCAGTGAGGTGGAAGAAGCTGAAAAGGACAGGGAGGCGAAGGTTGCGGCTCTGGCCGGGCGATGAACCTCTCCAGGTTTTCGGCGGGGATGGGCCCAAAGGGCCCGCGGAGCTTGCGATCCTGTGCGTAGTAGAGCTGGGCTATCTCAGTGCATTCGTCCTTGGTCAGGTCCAGCCAGCACTTGGCATAAAGAAAAGCGTTCGTGGTCTAGGTACTGTCGCCATTTGTTGTTATCGTAGCAGGGTTTCTTGGGCTTGGGTGAGGCGCTTGGCGATGGGTGTGCGGGCCCAGACGGCTGGGCAATTAGGACGATGGCGAGTGGGTTGGGCTGGGAGCCGGAAAGCTCCCTTTCCAAACTGCGTTTTGCTTTCGGAGTCGTCATAGCTGGAATCTTGTCACGATCTTAACTTTACAGATACTGTGTGTCAGCCGTAACCAATTATACTGGCGAGTGCGTCTTAAAAAGGTGCATCGAATGCAAGTGATCTGACTGAATTTGGGCTCAGACGCAAAAGTTCTGAGCTCCGCCGTTAGCCATTCCGCCGTCAGCCATTTTCGTTCACAAGATTTATGCTTTGCATTATGAAGTGAGACAACTGTTATTGTTACATTGCGCTCACTTGTGGACAGGCATGCAGAATTATCATGGCGACACTGTGACAGGTTTCACATGGTGGTCGTTGTTCGTTCATTTCCTTCACTCACAACTGGTTTGTTGTCTTCATGGAGATGAACTAGTCGCGGACCACCTGGCGGCACCGCCATCAAAGGCCGCAGCGGAAATGTGAGTCGAGACGGGTTTGTCTTGAGGACTTGCAGCAGGGTGCTGCTTGGCGGAGTCACACCTGACTGACATGGTCGGCACGGTATTCTAGTTTAGAGGGCTATCGCTTGGATTGCTGGTTTGCCTCCCTGGAGCCTTTCTCTTGTATTCATGAAGGTCACGGATGTCCTAATCGGTGGTCATGCCGGATCTAATGTCAGCCTAGTCACTAGATGTGCCATGGACTGGAATCGGCCGGCCTTTCTTGTTGTATGAATATCGTCTGAATGTAAGAAAAGATCAATCAAGTTAAATAATTTGGAAACAACATCATGCATGCTCGGGTTAAGGATATTCAATATTGGCTACCTGGTACATGGTGTGCTTGCCGGGACGGCAACTAGCCCCGAGCACCGAGCACGGAGCACTCGGCCCATTTTATCTACCGCCTCAAACAAATCCTTTGCGTGACTGACTTATTGGAGCAGGACATGGAGGTAGACAGCCGCATCGGCTCAGGAGGACTCTAGCATTGTGATCATGGTCAGGCGACGTAGCTCAATGTCAGTATCCGCGTGCTAGTACATGGCTTTGGAGCAAGGTACCCAATCCCTTATTATAAGACGCAAACAATGCATCGGTGCGTTCTTCGATGTTTGACTGTTCAGGCCTTCTCGCCTCATGTCTTAAAGGAGTTATGTATTAGTGCACGTGACCTCTTTTCCGAGGGACTTCTTGGCAATGTCTACTGCCAAGGCAGGGCTTTGTGCTACGACACAAGCGCTCCTACTGTGAGATCTCCCACAAAATAGTTGCAAGCTATGAGCCACGGCAAGCCAGGATACATCAAGGAGCCACACCGACAACAATGTAAGTAAGAAGCCATAGTCTGACAACGCTGCTGCCTGGCCAGCCGGCCTTTTCTTACCACGTCATCACACATCTGACTGAAAACGTACCTACACGCTGTCACCATCATCGGTGGGCAGCCCAAAATAAAAATTCCTGATGCCCAGAGCCTTCCGAAAATCGCAGCCTTTACGCCTGGCAAGGCAAGGCGAGGCAAGTAACTAGCGGCCGCGAAAAGAGGAGACGCGGACCATGGACGTCAAAATACTATACTTCGGCATGTCTCTTTTATACCAATATCAGCGTATTTTCATTTGCGCACCATGTTCCCACACACGATCCCATGAAGGGCAGCGAACGCCTTGTCCTTAACTTCATCCCAAACTTTTATCTTGGAAACAAGCCGGCGTCACCAGTCATTTATTAGGACCTAGGGGTTTAATAACCTTTCCCGATAGCACTGTTTCCGTCAACCGAGCGTGGAACTGATGTAAGGTGCAAAGTGCGAACTTCTCCCCTGGTACGTAAGGTGCTAATTAGTGCCCTCGTTGCTGATTCTGCCATTCCCAACGCGCTCATCAATGTCAGTATAAGAAAATTACTTCGTAAGTAACCACCGGTGAACGTATCGCTGCGGCTACCACTGTACATACGTGTCAATGCCTGGTTGATTCAGGAAATTTTCTGTCAGGAAGGGGCAGTGTGCACCTGGCACTTCAATTGGAAGATGGGCGCGGTGCCTGCACAGTGCAGAGTGCGGTCACATTTACCACAGTGGAAACTCGACAATTCTTCACGGTCACGTGCCCCTTCTAATCTCATGGGCGAAACCTCGGCCAGCACCCCGCAGTTCGCAACGATGGCCACTTCGTTCGCAGGCCACATGTCTGCTGATCTTGTCCATGGCATCCCCGGAGTGGCTGGTTTAGGCTGGGGAGGCTATGGGTGCGGGAGTAAGCCTTTCCCAGTCGCAGGGGAAGCCGGCGTCAGATCAGAAAAAAATTACTCGCCTTGCAACTTTTGCAAAACACCGGGAGCTCGGAGGCGTCATCCCAAGCGGCGACATCGTATATTTGGACATTTCAAGCAGAAGCCTCTCGAGCGTTCCTCGGAAACTGTGGGAGAAACATAGCCTGGTGGAGCTGTCACTCGCCCGAAATTCGCTGCGCGCGATTCCTGCGGAGATCTCCTCATTGGTATGCGCCTGGCGTTGGGGCAGCTGGCAACTTAAGTGGCTGGGGTGATCAGAAAGGGGAGTTGGGGTTGCATTCTTCTTCTAGCTAATATTTTGTTGGCTCTATGCTCATCTGGAAAATTCTTCGTATAATTAGACTAGCGCGGGCCGGGGCAGATTTCCAAACGCCAGTGTACGTAGCTAGGTCAGATCATCACATGTTGGGATATCTTTGCACGATGTACCTAGGTATAGCGTCGCCGTCATGCGCAGAAGAATATATGGTTTAATCTAGAACAAGGTGGGCACTGTTGTCTGATAGAAGACCCGCTGGCCCCACGCCCAGATTGACAAGATCCGTCTACGTTGATCAGGGGCACCAGCCCACCAACCAAATTTCGTGGGCACGAGCAGACAGCTAGGTGTCAGTGCATTCCTAGGCCCCAGCGGGGGGCTGGTCCTCACCGTGTAGTTTCGGTGGCATATGTATCGCGGCAGAAGCATGCGCCTGGGAGCGTGAGTAGAGTATAATTATATGGAATAGTATCTGATCATATCCACACTACACTCCTGATAATAACCACACTATACTCCTAGTGCAGCTCTCTTGCGGTTGAAAAGAGCGGGCTCACTACCCATTTACCCATGGTTGCCCACCCTATTCTTGCCCACCCCATTGTCATTCGTACTGCACTTGCCCAATCCAACGATGATATATGTAAACAGGACAGGGTTGGTGGGCTCAGGGTGGGTTGGGAGGTGTGAGCTAGGAAGGGAATGGAGGATGGGCGACTGGGCACCAGCGTTGGGTAGTAATGAATAGTAGTGGGTGGTGCATCGTGGGTGGTGCGTATGACAGGAAGTGGATAGCGGGCAGGGTTTAGGGTTTAGGGTTTAGGGTTTAGGGGTTAGGGTTAAGAGTTTAGTGGATAGCGGGCAGGGCGTAGTAGATAAGGTGTAAGATGTAAGCGCTTGCAGAGGGGCCGTGCTTATCGTGTCCGCATATTTGTTGGCCAGGGTTCGCCGAGTTGCCGACTAAGAATGAGAAGTGATAGCTTCTAGGTCACAGTCTTATCGGAGAAGTGATAGCTTCTAGGTCACAGCCTTGTCGGAGAAGTGATAGCTTCTAGGTCACAGCCTTATCGGATGTTTCGTCCAGTCAGCCTATGACTAGGCAAAGTGGCCCCGGGAGCTTGTCCGTGCGTTTCCATGTGCGAGCTCTACTCCATAACTTGTTTCCACATGCATGCTACTTCATAGCACCTGCATCCAACTTGGTCCACATCCCTGACTCTCACAGCAGTGTAGCTCTTGCCTTGCAACGCAGGAGCGTTGCCACTGCCGCCCCTCTGATCTTGTTCTCCAAACGTTCTATCATGTCGCGGTGACCCCTACTTGAAGCGGCCCGTTGTTTTTCCCGCTCTATTCACTGTATGATAGCCATTCACTGTACGGGCCTATCGGCTGTATCACCCCAGTACTGCCCTATTGATTGTAATGAGCTTCCTTCATCCAGATGGGGGCTTGAGATAAGACGTCCTCCCTCTGCCCCATTTGCCTCCTTGTTGCACTCCCCATTGTACAGCCTCATTCTTCAGCCCGCATGTGCCTGGCTGACACATGCACATATGCGCCTTGCCTCTGAACCAATTTGCGGACCGACCCCTACCCCTTGGCATCGTTGTAGATGATAGCTGTCGTCACACGGCTATTGTTGCTGTCATCACTATCATCGTCCCTGTCACACGTGCAAACCACTACCATCGCTGCCTTGCTTCCTGGCCACATGGGTGGGTCCTGTCGGCGCACGGCAATCCGTTGTACAGGTTGCCTCATTGATATGAGATATCTATTAAAAGGTATAGTAACTTACATCAGAGTGAAGGCAATAAATGAGATATATATGCTGGCTCCTTTATATGCCCTGGCCCCTAGAGTCGGGGACAGTACGCACGTATTTCCGAACAGGGCTGAGGTCCTGTGTTTGCCTGGGGCTGACCCACTATTGTTTGCTGGCATAAGCGGTCCCGCCCCTGCCCCTGCTCCCTAGATATTGACTTTGCCCCGCTATTAGATACAATTTCGAACACAAATCTTTTCCTTCACGGCCCCTACCTCTGTCCCCAATTCACCTGGCCCTTATCTCTGTCCCCTACTGGCTTGGCCCTTATCTCTGTCCCGATATTCTCTCCTGTTGGGATATCCTTCTCCCCTGGTGCAGCGCAACTTGGAGCAGCTCGACCTCTCGTTCAACCAGCTCACCGCCGTGCCGGGTGCCCTGTTCCGGCTGCCAGTGCTCAAGGACCTGCGGCTGTCCGGTACGTGAGAGGCTGACAGTTAAGTATCACTATGACTAACTCTACGCAAATTCTGCACCTCCATTCATTTTGCACTTCCATCATCCTCAACAACTCGCGGATACCATAACAGCAGGCTCAAGCTGCCGTGATCCGGATTCTCAGCTTTCTGGCCCGTGCTGGCTGTCTCATGGATACCATGGTCACTATAGTCTAGTAATGCCATGCCTGCGCTGGCTGTCTCATGGATACCATGGTCACTATAGTATAGTAATGCCATGCCTGCGCTGGCTGTCTCATGGATACCATGGTCACTATAGTATAGTAATGCCATGCCTGCGCTGGCTGTCTCGTTGATACCGTGGTCACTATAGTATAGTAATGCCATGCCTGCGCTGGCTGTCTCGTTGATACCGTGGTCACTATAGTATATAGTTATGCCATGCCTGTGCTGGCTGTCTCATGGATACGTGATAGACTCTAATTACAGACAAACTGAAATTAGACATAACCAAAGTTGGATTCTATCATGTCACTGGGCTAAAGGGAACGACCTCATGTGGCTGACCGTCCCGGATCACCCTAGCAGAATGCAGCGAGCGGATCCTTCATTGGGACGCCAATTACCTCCTTAGGGGCTGCTTTGCGAGGCCTATTACAGGAAAGACCCAAGACCCTATTCCCTATGCATTAGGGGTTGCCTTGCAAAGCCGTGGAGGCATAGCCCGCTAGCGTCATACTGGGAGGCTTGGCTTGGCCGCTCCAGTAGTACAGTATACTCTAGCATGGCATCCTTCTCCTCCAGTGGTTCATCATGCTCTACTGGTAACACTTCTCCTCCAGTGGTCCAGCATGCTATACTGGCACCGCTTCTACTCCAGTGGTCCAGCATGCTATACTGGCACCGCTTCTACTCCAGTGGTCCAGCACACTCTAGCCTGGCATACTTCTACTGCTGCTGTAAGGGTTGCTTGATATGTGGGTGCATGGGACGCTGACTGTTGTGCAGCGCTGTCTTGGATCCACAGGCAGTAGATCTCTCCAAAGGGGCAAGCAGGCACAACAACCCATCTCCTTAAAGGGGCAAGCAGGCACAACAACCCATCTCTTTAAAGGGGCAAGCAGGCACAACTACCCATCTCTTTAGGGGGGCGCGCAGGCACAGCTACCCATCTCTTTCAAGGGGCAAGCAGGCACAACTACTCATATCTTTCAAGGGGCAAGCAGGCACAGCTACCCATCTCTTTCAAGGGGCAAGCAGGCACAACTACCCATCTCTTTAGGGGGGCGCGCAGGCACAGCTACCCATCTCTTTCAAGGGGCAAGCAGGCACAACTACTCATATCTTTCAAGGGGCAAGCAGGCACAGCTACCCATCTCTTTCAAGGGGCAAGCAGGCACAACTACCCATCTCTTTAGGGGGGCAAGCAGGCACAGCTACCCATCTCCTTAAAGGGGCAAGCAGGCACAACTACCCATCTCTTTAGGGGGGCAAGCAGGCACAGCTACCCATCTCTTTCAAGGGGCAAGCAGGCACAACTACCCATCTCTTTCAAGGGGCAAGCAGGCACAGCTACCCATCTCTTTCAAGGGGCAAGCAGGCACAACTACCCATCTCCTTAAAGGGGCAAGCAGGCACAACTACACATCTCTTTAAAGAGGCACGCAGGCACAGCTACCCATCTCCTTAAAGGGGCAAGCAGGCACAACTACCCATTCTCTCCACCACACCACACCTCATCGTCCAGACACCCACTGAGATCCCTTCAAATGCTGATGGTCGTGCACCGCTTAGCCCCCCCTGTAAACAGCTCCTTCTTTGCTGATGGTCATGGGGTACGTCTCCCCAACCCCATCGCTTAAGTCTCCAAGATGCACCGCGCAGCTCCCCAGAGGCCTTGACTGTCAGAGTGGAACGTGATGCACTCACGCACACAAGCATGTGGGTACGGTGTGAGGCACCGAGTGTCAGGCCCTTGTACAGTGAAACCTTCGCTGCCAGTGTGGCGATTCTGTGTGCTTGAGGGACGTGAGCGTGCAGCCTTGTCGCTTCCCACATCATGGGCGAGGATCGAACGACGCCCGGTGATTGAAACGTGCTTGCTGTAGCTTTGCTAATCGAGCGCTAATTCACATTCACAGTGATGTGATGTGGCGGGCATTCCTTTCCTTGTGAATGGCCTTTTTTTACTCGTTTTTATCAGCTGCGCAGACGTGCTAACATGGTTTGCTGACCTACTTACATGGCTTTGCACTGGCGCGTTTCTCTACTTGTGGCAGACAATTTGTTGGAGGAGTTACCTCTGCCGCCCTCGTGCCCCGATGCACCCCCCTGGTCCCCCCTGCGTGTGCTGCGCGTCGACAACAACCGGCTCAGGGCGCTGCCCGCCGCGCTCGGCACGCTGAGGTAAGCATGCTTAAACCTGAGGGGATGAAATCTACATGACCACGCTGAGGTAAGCATGCTTAAAGCTGAGGGGATGAAATCTACGTGACCACGCTGAGGTAAGCATGCTTAAAGCTAAGGGGATGAAATCTACATGACCACGCTGAGGTAAGCATGCTTAAACCTGAGGGAATGAAATCTACATGACCACGCTGAGGTAAGCATGCTTAAACCTGAGGGAATGAAATCTACATTACCACGCTGGGGCACACGTGATTATATATTGAAACGGGGTAATACAGCACTGCTATTATAAGGTAAGCATGATTAGTTATTAACCTTGGTTCACAAATCATAGCTGACATAAGCACGATCAAAGCTGATGTGTGAAAACTTGCTGATTCAACCGTGACTGTTGGTGCTTGGGTCACCGGGGTCTGCAGATGCTCTTCGCATGTGGAGATAAGCGCAACAAGTATAGCTGACGTAACCCATGATGTCTCTAAGTTGGCAAATTAATTTGGCAAACTAATTACTGCGAGTAATGTTTGTTTAATAGTTGCTCTGAACCTTATGGTTGTTTTTATAGTGGTTTTTATAGTGATTTTTATAGTGGTGCAGAACTGTGGATGGGAAATTGGTTTACCCTTTTTGTCAGCAACTAGTGGATCACAGGGGATGCCATTCAAAGCGATAGCATCTGTCGGACACATGTGTTGCTATGAAATAGCCCGAACGTTTGATATCCAACCACTCCGGGTAAGCACACCCGTTTCACGCAGTGGGCTGTAGTGCACGTTGAGGCAAGCACTGGTTGAAGCCTTGAACTTGCTCTTTCAAGCATGGGAAGGTCGGTGCTCGCAGTCAGCGGAATGCCGGTAGTCACTGTGTTAGTATCTGCAGGCATCCTCGGCGCGCCAGTACCAAGTACATAAGGGCACTGATGCTATGAGGTGCTGATGCTATTTGGCACTGATGCTACATAAAGTGTGTGGCCTTGACACGTGCTGAGGTTTGTCCTCGCTGCAGCACTTGTCGTATGCGCTTGTTGTCCCCTGGTCGAGAGACCGCTCGTTTCTTGTGCCTGTGTGGTCTGCGTGTGTTGATGCGCGTCTGGGTGTGTCTGTGTGTGTACGTGTGTGTGTGTGTGTTTGCACGTGTGTGTGTGTTTGCACGTGTGTGTGTGTGTGCGTGTGCGTGTGTGTGTGTGCGTGTGTTTGCATGTGTGTGCTGTGTGTGTGTGTTTGCACGTGTGTGTGTGCTTGTGCATGTGTGCGTGTTTGTGCGCGCGTGTGTGTGTGGGTCTGTGCCTTTGTGTATGTGCCTGTGTGGTGACGACGGCATAGTTACGGCGTGTTAACATGGGTGGTACGCCCATTTCCAATCAATGTCCCCTCCCCTGCTCCCACGGACAGCTCACTGCAGGAAATATGCACGCAAGGCAACACCCTGGAGGCACTGCCGTCCTCCCTCTGGTGGCTGCCCAAGCTGTCGCGGCTGTTAGTGTCTCAGAACCGGCTCTCCCATGGCACCCTGGGCGTGGAAGCGTTTGTCATCTATGGGGCTCCACCGTCAACCGCAAGTGCTGTCGTTGCAGACAAGGCAGATAAAGGTGCGTCACCACTGGCCAATGGTTGTGGGTATAAGCTATCGAGTTTTGTGAACGCGTTTCATTTCGTGCTCAATTCAGGTTCGTTCTTGCTGTCCAGTTGAATCCCCTTATTGAGGAAGGATGTGGCACCATGGGTGCTGGGTTTGTGGCTTGAGGATGCTTGCTGGCAGATACAGCTTAAATACAGGACGAGATACACAGGCTTGCTATGTCCAAACCAATACTAAATGCTTACTACTCTGTAGTATATAGCTAGGAGTATATATGCAGTCGGCATGCCTCAGTCATACTCCAATGTAAGACCGGCAGTGTCTGTGAACTTGCCTGTTCAAAACGCACACCTACTTCCTTGGCCAACGATCTGGGCCGACTGGCTGTCTTGTGGGCATCATGTGTTTCCTTCTTGCGAACTCTTTCAACGCCAAGAAAACCCGCCCCACGGATGCGAGGTGTTCATATGTGAGGGCCACCAGCTATCACCTCTGCCGGCTAACCATTACCTTAGTCCTCCTGTTCGTGCGCCCTCTTGCTCCTCCTCTCCTGGCCTATCCTCCCCAGACACCGACCCCGGCTCAACATGCACAAAAGCAACACACAAACAAGGCCCCGGGGAGAGTCACGGAGCCAACGGCATCTCGGACGCCGCTGCCCTTTGTCTGGCAAGCAATGCAGGAGTGGGCACGCGCGAGCGGATGCCTCCTGTGTCAGCGCACGCGGACCGACAAGCTGTCGGAGCGTCGGGAACGATGATGTCATCCGCGATGACGTCACCATCCGCTGCCTCCACAGAGCACGCTCCACAGAGCACCACGAACGAGGCCTGTCCTCAGAGTTCAGGCCGTGAGACTTCACAGCAGAATGGCACTCGACCAGGTGGTGACTCTGCCTCACACAACAGCAATGTGCCGAGCCTACAGGTTCCTCGGGAGTCGCCATCACTAGTGCCAGCGGCCCCCAGTTTGGCCGTGGGCGATGGAGGCGCCACTGACCGGGGAGCCTTGAGGGATGCTGCGATGGAGGCGCGAGAAGACAGCAATGCCAATGCCACATCAGCACAGACGGGCCAAGGCAGGCCGATGTCCGCAGGGTCCCATCCATTACAACCTGCGGCAGGGATGCTGGTCTCTCCTGCGCTGCAACAGCCCGGGGCGGGGGCGCTGCCATCTCAGCAGCCACAACTGGGTGGGG
Organism: Mesostigma viride; assembly: GCA_009746045.1. NCBI lineage: Eukaryota > Viridiplantae > Streptophyta > Mesostigmatophyceae > Mesostigmatales > Mesostigmataceae > Mesostigma > Mesostigma viride. The sequence goes on along the minus strand of RPFO01000667.1, from coordinate 7,578,151 downwards.
GGGAGGTAGCCAATGGGGACCGTCCGGCGAGCGGGGCAGTGTCCATCAAGAGTGGGGGCAAGAGCCTGGCGTCCGGCCAATCGTTTGCGCGTGTCAGCAGCCTCAAGTCGCGACGCGTGTCCGACCCCCGCCCCGGACAGCGCTCGCTGGGGCTTGAGCACGGGGGAGGGTTGCTTGAACACGGGGGAGGGGGTCATCCTGCGTTGTCTTCTTCGCTGCCAAAGGCGCGAGGTGCCACGCCCGCGGCCCTGCTGGAGCTGGACCTGAGCGGCAACCCGTTGGGCTCCATCCCCCCAGGGCTGGTGGCGTTGATCAGCCTGCTGCGTGATCACCCAGCCGGGAGCGCGTGTCCTATGCCTGCGCTGTCCTCTGGTGGCGAGAATGGAGCGATTTCATCTTTTTGGCCAGCGCCTGATCAGGTATTGCCGGCGGTACTTGTACAGCAGCGCTGCTTTGGCAGAACTACCGGAGCAGGACTGCTGTAAGACCATGCAAAACTATCGCAGTACTGCTATAGCAGGACTACTTACAGTACTATCAACTTGCAAAAGCTCTCCCAGGCATTTGCAGGCGGTAACTGCATGTCGTAACACATTCTTTTCTCCTGCTTGTCGTTCTTGTCGTTCTCGTCGTTCTTGCCGTTCTTGTCGTTCTTGTCATCCTGGTTGTTCCGGCTGCTGTGTTTCGTGGTCCCGTGTCCCCCTCTTGGCCCGTGGCCCTTGTCATCCTGGTTGTTCCGGCTGCTGTGTTTCGTGGTCCCGTGTCCCCCTCTTGGCCCGTGGCCCTTGTCATCCTGGTTGTTCCGGCTGCTGTGTTTCGTGGTCCCGTGTCCCCCTCTTGGCCCGTGGCCCTTGTCATCCTGGTTGTTCCGGCTGCTGTGTTTCGTGGTCCCGTGTCCCCCTCTTGGCCCGTGGCCCTTGTCATCCTGGTTGTTCCGGCTGCTGTGTTTCGTGGTCCCGTGTCCCCCTCTTGGCCCGTGGCCCTTGTCATCCTGGTTGTTCCGGCTGCTGTGTTTCGTGGTCCCGTGTCCCCCTCTTGGCCCGTGGCCCTTGTCATCCTGGTTGTTCCGGCTGCTGTGTTTCGTGGTCCCGTGTCCCCCTCTTGGCCCGTGGCCCTTGTCATCCTGGTTGTTCCGGCTGCTGTGTTTCGTGGTCCCGTGTCCCCCTCTTGGCCCGTGGCCCTTGTCATCCTGGTTGTTCCGGCTGCTGTGTTTCGTGGTCCCGTGTCCCCCTCTTGGCCCGTGGCCCTTGTCATCCTGGTTGTTCCGGCTGCTGTGTTTCGTGGTCCCGTGTCCCCCTCTTGGCCCGTGGCCCTTGTCATCCTGGTTGTTCCGGCTGCTGTGTTTCGTGGTCCCGTGTCCCCCCCTTGGCCCGTGGCCCTTGTCATCCTGGTTGTTCCGGCTGCTGTGTTTCGTGGTCCCGTGTCCCCCTCTTGGCCCGTGGCCCTTGTCATCCTGGTTGTTCCGGCTGCTGTGTTTCGTGGTCCCGTGTCCCCCTCTTGGCCCGTGGCCCTTGTCATCCTGGTTGTTCCGGCTGCTGTGTTTCGTGGTCCCGTGTCCCCCTCTTGGCCCGTGGCCCTTGTCATCCTGGTTGTTCCGGCTGCTGTGTTTCGTGGTCCCGTGTCCCCCTCTTGGCCCGTGGCCCTTGTCATCCTGGTTGTTCCGGCTGCTGTGTTTCGTGGTCCCGTGTCCCCCTCTTGGCCCGTGGCCCTTGTCATCCTGGTTGTTCCGGCTGCTGTGTTTCGTGGTCCCGTGTCCCCCTCTTGGCCCGTGGCCCTTGTCATCCTGGTTGTTCCGGCTGCTGTGTTTCGTGGTCCCGTGTCCCCCTCTTGGCCCGTGGCCCTTGTCATCCTGGTTGTTCCGGCTGCTGTGTTTCGTGGTCCCGTGTCCCCCTCTTGGCCCGTGGCCCTTGTCATCCTGGTTGTTCCGGCTGCTGTGTTTCGTGGTCCCGTGTCCCCCTCTTGGCCCGTGGCCCTTGTCATCCTGGTTGTTCCGGCTGCTGTGTTTCGTGGTCCCGTGTCCCCCTCTTGGCCCGTGGCCCTTGTCATCCTGGTTGTTCCGGCTGCTGTGTTTCGTGGTCCCGTGTTCCCCCCTTGGCCCGCGGTTCAGCCAGTCGCTTTTCATCAAGTAAGGAAGTAGCGTAGGTGGCGTAATGCTGACGCATTTCCGACATCTTATATAGATAGTAGTAGTTATTTTGTAGCCTTGTCATGGGAAGCACCAAGGGTCTGCCCAGAGGATTGGTATTGCTGCGACTGGGTTGTCGGTCCCCATACCTGGTTCGCAGCCCTTAGTGTGAGATGCGGGGGAAAGGAAGCGTAAGCCTCGAGTACTTCAAAATCGCCCCGTATAGGGAAAAGAAATATCGAAGATGGCGCAATTTGCACGACCGCCCAGCGTGGGGAAGGAAGTGACTAAGATTGTGCATTGAGCAAATCGCACCGCGTCATCGCCCCCCTTTTCGCATGTATCCTGCCATTGAGAGATCCTTTGTTGATACCTCTGCAGCTGTCGCACACTACCTCTACCGAGGAGGGTTTGTAACTAGGCCTACCTTGACGTTTAACCCCCTCTCCTAAGGCATGTTTGACAACGTCTTGATCAAGGCCTTTGTGGGCCTTTTCTTTGCCCTTTTTCGGACCCTTTTCTGCGAATTTCCCTGCGTGGCGTGCAGGGAGGAGCAGCTGCCCCAGTTCCCTTATTGGTTGTGTCACGTGGAAGGGTCCCTGACGCGGTATCACAGGCGGCGGCGCTCATGCCCACCAATCAAAACGGAGCACCTGCTGCATCTATGGTGCCAGATGGCACTCCAGGCGGTGCTGCGGCAGGTTTGCCGGGTACGTTGCGCCATGGTCCCGAAGACGGGGACCTAAGTTCTCGGTACTCGGGGGTGCTTTGTGGCGCCCCATGACCCCTATCCCAACAGAGCCATCTGATTGCTGTCATCCCCAGTTCTTCCCCAGTTCTTCCCCAGTTCTTCCCCAGTTCTTCCCCAGTTCTTCCCCAGTTCTTCCCCAGTTCTTCCCCAGTTCTTCCCCAGTTCTTCCCCAGTTCTTCCCCAGTTCTTCCCCAGTTCTTCCCCAGTTCTTCTCCAGTGGATACAGCAGTGGAGGAGGTCGTGGGGCACATGTCCTGAGACGATATGACGCCGGTCCATTATTACGTCATGGGCACGCCAACGATACCCCGACATCGCTCCTCGACTGCCTATCCCTGTCTCTTGTATTTTTGTAGCCCGTATGTTACGGTTGCTGTCTTTTTTCTGTCCGACCTGGACCCTACTATCAATTATTATTATTAGTTGGAAAGTAAGAATCATTATGCCGTCAGCCATTCACTGTGTCTTCCCTGCCTTGTCCAATCACTCCAACATCGGCAGGGAGGCAACCGGCTGGACAAGTGGCAGCAGACAACGGCGGCCCAAAGCTCGACACAGGTGGCCCGGCCGTGCTAAATTTAGCGGGCTGCGGGCTATCCCAGATCCCCCCTGGCCTCTTGTCGGCGTGCGCCTGCGTGGCGATGCTGGACTTGTCGCAAAACGGGCTCATGGTGCTACCTGCGGAGATTGGGTGCCTACAAGCGCTGCAGGTAAGATCTTACCTTGGCTACTACCGCCAGCTGCCAATAATAACATTGAACACAGACACTAATGCCAATAATACTACCTCAAAAACTAATCCTAATACTATTATTCTAATACTGTTATTCTGATACCAATACAGATACCACGACCACCGCCGCCACGATTATCGCCACCACGATCATCACCAGCAGTACTGCTACTACAGCCATTACCGCGTTAAGTTGCGTTTTTAAAAGGTTGTGTTACCGTGTTAAGTTGCGACGCCGAAGTTTTGGAGGCGACCGCAACTTCATCATCGGTGCCATCGCAACTGAACGCGGTAATGACTCCATTTGTAGATGTCAGGCCTTTTTTGGCCGCGCAGGAGGCCACTTTTTGCCAAGTCTGGACCCGCTATGTGGCTTTATAGGCGGCAATATACGCAAGCCCCACTGGCGCGCCTCCTGGCAAGTGGCAATTCAGTTAGTGAGACGCGCGAATGCAACCTTACAATTCCAACTAACTTGCAGCCAGCGGATGCCGTACGCACAAATCCCAGAGCATGCGGCACTGGCCGCCCGAAATTGAGACAACTTGCCGGAAACTACCGACCACCATCATGCCGCCCGAAAGCACACATGACGGCACATTCATTTGTGGTATAAAACGCAGGCACTGACGCACTGCGTGGCTGGCTGGCTGGCTGCACCCAGCGGGCAGCGTGTATTGCAGCCCGCCGTTCTCACAAAATACCCGGTCTGGAAAATGGACTTTGGGTGGCTTTGATCATGCTGCAGCTGGATCGGGCTTGACGTGAGAGCTGTCGAATGCCGTATAATACTCCATCAGAGGGATGCTAGCCTAATTCTACTGTTAAGTTGCGACGCCGAATTTGAGGTGTCGATCGCAACTTAACGCGGTAATGACTGTACTACCATCCCTACTACTACTACTACTACTACCACTACTACTACTACTACTACTACTACTACTACTACTACTACTACTACTACTACTACTACTACTACTACTACTACCGCCGCCATTACTACTGCTACTGCCACAATTACTACTACTGCCGCCACTGGGGTGGCGGGTAGCGGGGTGTACCACTTGCACGCTAGACTGCGCCGTTTTGCGGCTTTGGACATCCAAGGGCCAGCACTTAAGTCCACACGTTGGGGGAGTTGCGTGCTGCTGGCAGAAAAATTTATGCACTGCAGCGAAGTCAAATGGGGGCTGAGACAAATTTGCGAATATGCGTGTAAGTTTTACCATAGTTCTGGCTGCACTTGCGGCTGTTTCAGATTCATGCGTGGTTGTGCTGCTCTTCAGCACACTGCGCACCTGGTTACTTTCTTGGTGCTCCGTAATAAGTCCTCATGCCCCTTTATTAGACCTGGACATGCCACCAACCCCTTGTAACTTTTATACTGTTGCACGCCGCGTGTGCGGCTGTCTCCTCCCGTACATACAGGCACATCCCCCCATCACACGCACACGCATACCCACACGCACATGCATACGCACATGCACATGCACACTCATACGAACCCACACATGCTACGCACGCAAGCGAACACACGCGCATGCACGCACACACACGCACACAAAGACCTGCCCATTGCCAGTGCCTGATCTCTGTCTCACAAACGCTTCACACGCAACCAACAAGCTCGCCAATCACGACTACTGTAACCACACCAACCGTGCGCTGGCAGCATGGCATACACTGGCGGCATAGTATCCACTGACAGCATGGTGTACACTGACAGCATGGTATACACTGACAGCATAGTGTACAATGACAGCAGAGTGTACATTGGCAGCATGGTATACACTGGCAGCATAGTGTACACCGACAGCATGGTATACACTGACAGCATAGTGTACACTGACAGCATAGTATACACTGACAGCATGGCATACACTGGCGGCATAGTGAACACTGACAGCATAGTGTACACTGACAGCATGTCATACACTGACAGCATAGTATACTCTGACAGCATAGTATACACTGACAGCATGGTATACACTGACAGCATAGTGTACACTGACAGCATAGTATACACTGACAGTATAGTAAACACTGACAGTATAGTATACACTGACAGCATAGTGTACACTGACAGCATAGTATACACTGGCAGCATCGGCACCCGAACAACTGCCTCCTCTGATCTGTGTGGTGCATGCCCGGCTGACAAAATCTGATTTCCATGGCCGGATGTGTTCGTACGCAGCTTTCTACCCACCACACATATTAGGCGTGTTTTGCAAACTGGGGGTGGGGTATAGCTTAACAACCCCATGAACCAGACATAAACATTCAGAACAAAAGGGCCCCTTGCCCCTGCTAATTGGAACCCAATAAACAGACCAAAGTCGGTTTTTCAAAGCCGGCGAGTTGAGGGGGGAGGGAATAACTGTCTCATTCCGTACGTGTTTGGTGGGGAAGTAGCACCACCTGTTTGCAGAACGGGCCTGTTGATGTCAGTTGTCCACCAGGAGCTAAACCTTGCTCTCTTAGGATCAGTGCCTTGCGTGCACGGCAAGGGCCTTGCTAGGCCTCAACTTCCTCAACACTTGCTGGGTCTCAACACCCTTGAATGCTGCGACTGCCCATCCACCAGGAGCTAAGCGTTGCCCTTTCCTTGTCTGTGCGTCCCTCAACGGTGTGCACCAACCCTACCAACCACGCCCGCCCCAATGCTGCGACTGCCCATCCACCAGGAGCTGAACCTGAGCTGCAACATGCTCAAGCAGCTGCCACCTGAGCTGGGCCGGTGCACGTCCCTGCAGGTACATGGTCTGCTAGAACGCTGCGCATATGGTGTCTTTACTAGCCCCTGGATGTATCTTGTTTACTAGAAGCTGCAGGCACGTGACTTACCAGATTCGCGGGGTTTCATCGGTTTGCTGAAAGTTTGCTGTGGTAACGAAGGCCGTTAGCCTATTCCACGCCGTCATTCTGATGAGCTTGCCTCCTATTTTGGGCGTGTTGAAAGGGGACAACTGCCTTTGTTTGTTGCTCTTACTGTTATTACTAGTTGTGCGATGGGCTTGGAAGCAGCATGCCTAGAGACAGAGGGATAGCAAGCAACGCATGCCCATGGTCGTTGCAGAAACTATGTATATGCTAATGCCATCTTAGGTCTTCAAAATACAAAGTCAAGGTGGCATGGCCCATGCAGATGCTTGCGTGCTGATTCACCCGATGTTAATCCTGGGGGAGTTGGCTCACGGGGGCAGTGCTTTTGCGCTATTGGGACTCGGGGTGATTGAATATTCTAGGACACTGGCGGCCATGCATGACGTGACTCTATTCTTGCTCACATGCCTCTCCCGGCTGCTTGGGTGTTGACCTGGGGCCTGTTTGACCAGGTGCTGAACATAAGCCGCAATCGACTGGACAGCCTGCCCGTCGAAATGGGCACGCTGCTGTCTCTAAAAGAGCTGCACGCGAGCTTCAACCGGCTGACAGCATTGCCGTTAGAGCTGGGTCGCTGCCAGGGCCTGCGCGTAATGCGACTGGAGTCCAACCCGCTGCTGCTGCCGCCAAGCGAGGTCCTCTTGAAAGGGGGCCCCTTGATTGTTTCGTACCTGAGGGCGCAGCTGTTACTACGAACGCGCCGACTGCAGAGGACGGCCAAATATGCCGCCTCGGTTGCAGCCAGCAACGGTAGTGTCGCGAGCCAGGAGCAAGGAGAAGTGAAGTGACGATCCCATGCAGTACGGCTGTGCCTAAAGCATATAGTAGTCGATAAGTCAGCCAGCACAGGCTTGACACGGCGAGGATCCGTACCAAGTCAGTATGTGTAGTCAGCAGGATCACACAGCAAGCAACCCCAACAGGGATGTTGCAGCTGAATTAATGTGTGTGGCATCTAAAATCTACAGCAATAAGTGAGAGAACATCAAAGCCTTTTTCTCTTGGCTGGTGTACTAGAACGATCATCGGGTGGCCCTAACCGAGCTATGGCGGCTGGCGCATCTACAAGGTGTGGATGCTGATGTGGTACCGTCAATCAATATGGAGACTGTCACCTATTGTAGCTACGCCGGATGTTGGTTTGTGGCCATTTCAGAGACCCAGGCTGCCCAGATTGGTGCCGCAGAAATTGACAGTACTCAAATTTGTTGAGCTTTGCTCATTTTATATGTGACACGCGGACGGGCTCAAAGGTGACCGTAGGTAGCGTAGTACTAGCGCTTGTCACAAGGGTACTGCACCGGCCGGCATTTTTGTGCCGGCGTTGAGTGTGATCCCGGCCGAAGTGCAGGCCTAGGTAGCTTCTAACGTGCATCACTAGACCTTCTACCTGCGCCAGGCGTGCCGCAGCTGTCAGCTGTGATGGGCAGTCACTAGTCGTTAATTGAGTGGTGTAGGGGACGTAGGGAGGTCTAGCTCTTAAATTCAGCTTCACAACGTGATCCCAGCATTTGCTGGCAAGGTCGGCTTGCCGCTATGGCGGCTGCGCTCAAATGTAAGACACCATGCATGACCCTACCATGGCCTTACTTGGTTCCTGGCTTGCCCTCCATTGTCCTTGTTTGTTGACCATTAATTAATTAATTAATAGACACGTGACTGCGTCACGTGAGCATAAGTCCTCAGTGGGAGGGGAACATGGGATGGAATGGATGGTATAAGCTATCTAGGTCCTAGTTGACCATGTCGAGTGTGGAAGTTCAGCTTAGGAGGTGTTGTTGTGTTGATTAGCTTGGTTTGTAAGAACCTTCCCGTCTCATAACCTGGGGGAAACATAGGAAATGCTGGCCTCAGGCATGCTAGTGCTACCACCACTGTTGCTATGCACATATTTACAAGGCTGACCATGCTCAAGGAACGGTCGCGTGAAGGCGTACCGCGTACGGTAAGGTATGTGGCCACCCCTTTGCATTTAGTAAAGATATTCAGCATGGCTTTCGGGTGCACGTTGGATGGCATTTGATCGGTGTCATTGATCGCGCATGCATGTATGTCACAGACTTCGTGCCAAACTCTGTGCTAGCGAGTCCTCCTGCTGAGCGCAGGCCTCCTGAGCCTCCTCATAAGCCTGTGCGAGGATTAATTAATTAAACAGCGTTACGTGAGCACAAGTCCTCAGTACAGTCGAGAGTGGGATGGGATGGGAGGGAGGGAGCTCTAGCTATCTAAGACCTAGTTACGCGGGGTTGTGGGCACCACGGCCCTCGGGAATCACTGTGAATGCCATACACAGTCACACACGGAGCCCCCACTGACTTGGGGGGGGTCTCCTTCATGACTACCTGCCACCTATCCTTGCGAACCATCTGCCTCCAGATGACAGACATGCCAAGGGGCTGCCCTGGCGTGAGCTCATTGCAACGTGGGCAACACATATCCATGCCAGAAGCCTAGTCCGGCCCGGAAAGTCCACGGGTGGCGCCCCCGCCGCGCTCGGCCCGGGGCACGCCATGTGAGGAAAAAACGCCCAGGTTGGGCGGGCTTGGTGCCTGCTGAGCTATCCATCGTGTCTACCTTATCTGTGCGTGCGAGGTGCCCAGCTAGGCCCAGGCGCCGGTGCCTAATGATATGGGAAGCATATGGTAAATCAGCATACAAATCCGCATGGCTAACGTGCATTCTGCATGCATGGAATACTGAGCGCACTACGTAGAATCTTGGTGACTGCGCCGTCGAGTTGCTGCTCCAGCTCCTGCGTTAGCGTCCACGTCTCGGCTCCATAGGTCAGGGTCGTCAGGATGACTACCTTGGAGAGGTCGCGCTTGACAGTCCGGGGCAAGGCGGGGTTGCTCCACCAGCGACGGTGCTCGTGGAGCTGTGCCCAGGCCATACCGATCCGGGTCGATCGTCATGGACATCGTCCTCCCAGTCGGGGAGCCAGCTGCCTGGCAGCTTGAAGCGACCGGTTCCTAGCGGGGAAGAGAACTGGGGTGTCGTCTAACAGGCGGAGCTCAGGGGGGGGGCGGGGCGCCAGGCCGAGGCCGGCCATGGCCTCCGTCTTGGGGCTGATTTCGATACAAACAGCCCGGGCCTCAAGCTCTAGCCAGGCCGGCAGGTTAACCAAAGTTGGGCAGAATCCGGCTGCTCAATGAGCGTGATGTCGTCGGCATAAATGAGCTCAGCGAGTGAATTCTGCTGGTTAGTCGGCCCCCCTTCCCCGGGCTCGTTCCGAATCTCGAGGCCAGGGGCACGGCCAGCAATGCTAGCAAAGCGGGCACGTGCTTGGCGCACAACATAATCCACAACAATAATGAACAGGTACGGCCGGTGACAGGACGCAGCCCTGCCAGACGCCTGTCTGCAGTGGACATGGCGGGATATTGCCGTGTTTCAAGAGTGCACACCGAGATGGTCAACCCCTCATACAGCGAGCGGATGACAGCAATCAGGGGGGTGGGGACACATCAAATTTTTCCCGCGGAGAGCCGGCCGGAAAAATCTTTCCGACTTGCCCGACTGAGCTGGACGGTACGGACCAAATTTCGGTGCAAATTGTGGCCAAAAAGCTATGTCGGCTGATTTAATGGCGGTGACCTTGATGGAGGCATTTAAGCATTATTAACGCTGGAAAATTTTGCTGCACATGCTCCGAGAGATGCGATCGCTCATGATATTTTTTTTTCTATTTTACCGACGTGCTGCAAGCTGAAAAAAATATTCGCGCGGGGGTGGGTACGAGCCTGCCGACCCTTTTGCGGGCTGCTGTCCGCAGATGCAAAAAAGTACACCATCGCGGTAGCCCAGCCTCCACGGGGCTCGCGTGCGATAAGAGCGAATTTCTCTTCGTTGGTAAGTCTATTTTAGCGTTACCACGAGCTTTTCCCGAAAAATTTTCAGTTCGGTTAATTTCCTCGTTAAATCTGCTAGTGGGTGCTTCGGAGCTCTAAAAACCCTGAAATCCACCGCCCCCCTCTCCCCCCGATGCTTCATTGTATTGCTCAGATCATCATGAATTCGACGGAAGGCAACCTGCGCTATTGCTACCGGTGTGACAAGCTACGACGGCGCACCTCAGATGGCGATCTCACGTATGGCGGCCTGCCCCGCACGATTCACACCAGCAAGTGCGTAAACTGCGACTTAAAGCTGCAGAATTTTTGCGCTGTCAACATCCGCCCGTGGCAGGTCTTGTACAATCTTAAGGCGGCTGCTGCCATGGGATGGAAACCGTTTGCGAACAAATATTTTGTTATCTCTCCTTGCCCCCGTGAGGCGTTTGATACAATGTTCAAGCACGTAGGGGAGGGCGCAGCCGATCAGCCGCAGGGAAGGTGCCATGGCAACTTCAAGGAAAATGCAACGAAGGCCAAGCGCGTGTTAACGGATTTTAACGTAATAGAATACCTGTTGAGGGAAGGTGACACCAGCAAGGTAGCCACAGTGTGGGCAGGGGCTAGGGTGATGGTGGATAGCACTCTTTCTGTTATTGTGCCCCCCTTAACAGCCACCTGGGCATCCACTTCCCATGGAGAGTGCTCCCTCAAGATAACATTTTCTACCATGGTCATGCCCCCCCTCACACCTACGCATGCATGCCAGCCCCCCCCCACACCCACGCATGCATGCCAGCCTCCCCACACACCCACGCATGCATGCCATCCCCCCCGCACACCCACGCATGCATGCCAGGCCCCCCCCACACCCACGCATGCATGCCAGCCCCCCCCCACACCCACGCATGCATGCCAGGTCCCCCCCACACCCACGCATGCATGCCAGCCCCCCCACACACCCACGCATGCATGCCAGCCCCCCCACACCCACGCATGCATGCCAGCTCCCCCCCCCCCCACGCATGCATGCCAGCCCCCCCAGACACCCACGCATGCATGCCAGCCCCCCCCACACCCACGCATGCATGCCAGCCCCCCACACACCCACGTATGCATGCCAGCTCCCCACCACACCCACACATTGCATGCCAGCCCCCCCCCACACCCACGCATGCATGCCAGCCCCCCCCACACCCACGCATGCATGCCAGCCCCCCCCACATCCACGCATGTGGATGGGCGCCTGGCCTCGAACAAGAAGGGCAAGACCAAGGGTGTGCTGCTGCAAGTAGTGACAATGGAGCAGCGCAGGACTCAACTAGATCACATGCCAGGCCTCCAGCGCAGCCCAAGTAGGAGAGAGAGGCAGACGATAAAGCGGCAGCGGGCTGTACGCTGCATGTTTTATTTACCAAGTGACTGGTGTTTTATGCATAGCATTTAGAACATTTACGAGCTTGTTCACACCTTGATTGTACAACTTAGGACATTGTATCATAATTGATGTTGTCAACATCATTCGCCATGTTCAATCCATATAATATGTGTCCAAGTGACCATTAATGCTGCCATATGTCAACTGATGGTATGTTAAACGTTGGTTTAGGAACTGAGATTTGGCATTGTCATCATGACATGGATTCGAATTCAATGTGTCTGCAAGTTTTGGGTCAAGTGGAATCATATTGGATGCAATCTGCATGATTTGACTTATGCAAAATGAAAGAAATGAGCAAAAACTGCATTTTTTATGCTATTGACTGTCACAAATAGGTCTATAGGTGACCTCAACCTTGGTGCATGCTTTACCTGGCCTTTGTCAATTATGCATTTAAGTTGTGTGCCTTGTTTGAAATGGTTATGGCCCTCTTGGATGTAAAAAACTAGTGAAATGGTAATAAAATTGACTTTTTATGCTGTCAAACGTCACCAACATGTTGAAGGTGGGGTGCAAACTGAGACTTCACAATGTCATCATGATGGAGGACCATAATTCAGTTTGCATGCAAGTTTCTGGGTCAATGGAATAAAATTTGATGTTGATTGCTTGCCTCCATATGTGCAAAAATGTCAAAAACCATGTACCTTATGCTGTTATACGTCACAGTTAACCTTGCCAGGGTTGTCCGATGACCCCCAATTTTGGGGGGTAAACACTACCATATATGTGCTCGCTTTCTTGGGCGTACTGCCCTTTGTTGCTGGACGCGGTCGGGCTCCAGGCCGCCTTCCCCTCGCTCCCTAGGCCCCCGGCCTTCCTGGCCCTAGTTGCGCAGGTGCGGGCGACATTTCTTTCCGCCGCCCCCCCGGTGACGGCCTCGACTCTTTGGGGGTATGTCTTGGAAGGATATCACGCCGGCTGCCGGCTGCCGTGGCATCTCCCGGCCGCCCGGCAGGAAGAGCTGCTTTCCCTGGACGAGCGGGTGGGTCAGGCGGTGGTCGAGTTCGTCACGGCGGTGGCTCGAGACGCACAGGTCTCGGTGCGGGCGGCCTACCTCGCGGGCGGCGCCGACCTGGGCCTCATGTCCCCGCGGCAGCTTCGCCTCTTCTTGGACGCCCAGGCCCCGCCTCCCGGCCCGGTTGCCAGTGGGGGCTTTCTCATCACCTCCCTCAGCCTGGCGCAGGCCGCCATGCTGCGTGTGGAGTTCGGGGCCCCCATCGCGGTTCAGGGCGGCCAGGCCATCTTGGTGGACTCGGCCGGGCGCGCCCAGCCCCTAACCGCGGGGACGCCTGTTTCTGCCTTCCTCCACGACATCCTGGAGTTGGCAGGCATCCCGCACGAATGGCACCCCGCGGCTGACCAACCGGTCGGCATCCTCTCGCGCGCCCAGATTGCCGCCTCCCGGGTTGCTGGGAGGCCGGCTGGGACCCGCCCCCCCCTCATGTCCGGTCCCTTCTGGAGGGGGACGACCCCGAGTCGGGCTCCTGTGCCATCTGCCTTGAGCCCTTCCGGCCGGGGGATGGCTTGTGTCGCCTGCCCGCGTGCGGCCACACATTCCATCAAGCGTGCATCGCGCGCAGCTTGCTCCACTCCGTGCCGCGCTGCCCGTTGTGCCGGGCTGTTGTGCCGCCCCCTGGGACTGCGCTTCCTCTCGGCCCGCCCCCGGTCTCGCTGGGTCCCCTGCCGGGTCCCCACCGGGCCCCGGGGCCAGCTGCCTCCCCGACCCCTCGGCCTCCGCCCCCGGCCTCGTTGCCGGGGCCTGGGGTGGTCGCGGGCGCGCTGGCGAGTCCCCCTGGGAGGGGCGCCGGCGTTCTCGATCCCCCTCCGCTGGGGGTCTCCCCGGTGGGCACTGCCTCCTCCGTGGCCCCGGCGGGCCTGCCGGGCGCTGGTCGGGTCGTGGTGCGCGCGCCTGCCGGCCCGGCTGGGGAGACGCCGCAGGCCCCACGTCCTGCCTTTGCTGGCGCCGCTCCCCGCCACTCAGCGCCCGCCGACGGCCTTCACCGGTGTGCCGTGCTGCTTCCCACGGGGTCCCCGTGTGCGGGTGTGTTCCACAACCGTAACCTCCTCTGCCAGCACCTTCGCGCTGTGCACCCCGATCTCGGCGCGGCGGATCTGCAGGCCATGAGCTGTTACCGGTGCCCGGAAGCTCACTGCCAGCGGGTGTACTCCATTCACGGGCGCGCTCAGCACGCGCGCGCCTGTGTTGCTCAACGGCCCCTCAACCGGCCAGCAGTCCCGGCCCCCTCCCCCCCTCCCGCCTCGGCTCCCCCGGCTCCCAGCCCCCGCCGCCCGACTACTCGGCCAGTTGGCGTTGGCTTGACACGGTCCCTGGGATGCATGCGCCATCAACCCGACGTCTACCCTGACCGACCTCCCCCACCGCGCGCGTAGCCTTTTCGCGCAATGTGCAATCGTTTCTCTCCGGCGCATGCACGCCGCTCCGGACGACCCGCTGGGCTTTAAACTGCACATGGTGACCCCCCGCCTGCTCCTCACCCCTCTCGGGCGTGGTGTGCGCGGCCTCCAGGGTGCGGTTATTGCCCGTTGCCGACGCTTTCTGCAGGGGGACTGGGAGGGGCTGTTTGGCGTGCCGCCCCCGCGCACGGCCCGGCTGTCGGGGGAGGTCAACTTCGAGCGGGTGGCCGCCGACGTCATCCGCCTCGTCCGCGAGGGGCAGCTCAGCCGGGCCATGACCCGCTTGGAAATGGCCAAGCTCGCCCCCGCCAATGCGGCTACCCTGGCGGCCTTGGAGGCTCTTCACCCTGCGGAGCCCGGATTCCAGCTGCCCGTGCCGGACCCCCTGCCGGCCCCCCTCCGGCTGGACCGCGACTGCTTCCTGGAGGTGATGCGTGAGGTCCCGCGGGCTTCCTCTACCGGGCCGTCGGGCTGGCGCTACGAGCACTTGGAGGTCCTGGTGGGGCATGGGGGCGAGGACATTCTCTTTGACACCCTCATTGACCTGGCGGCTGGTCGCGTTCCTCCCGCTGCGCGCGAGTGGTTAGCGGGCGCTCGCCTCCTCGCTCTGCTCAAGGGTGTCTTGCCCCCCCCGAGGGCAAGGTGCGCCCGATCGCCTGCGGTGAGGTGCTCCGCAAGCTCGTGGGCAAAGTGATCTGCCGCCAAAAGGCGCCCGAGCTCCGTGCCTTTTTCTGCCCGCCCCTCGCAGCGGGTGAGACCTCGGTGGCGGCCCAGCTGGGGGTGACGACTCCAGGCGGGGCGGATATCCTCATCCATTCGGTGCAGGCCTACCTCGAGGCCCACCCCACCCACGCTGTCGTCAAGGTCGACTGCCACAACGCGTTCAACAGTCTGTCCCGCGCCAGCATGTTTGCGGCCGTCATGGAGTCCTTCGAGGACTTGTACGCTTGGACAGCCGTGTGCTACGGCCAGCCCGGCCAACTGGTTCACATCATGGAGGACGGCACTCGCGGCGGCCTGCTGTCGCGGTCGGGCACCCAGCAAGGGGACCCCCTGGGACCCCTGTACTTTGCCGCCCCCCTCCAGGGTTGCCTCCAAGCGGTCCATGCTGCCCACCCGGCGGTCGCTATTCAGGCCTACTTGGATGATATCTACCTGCTGGGCCCTGTGCCGGACACCACCGCGGCTCTGCTGGCACTGCAGACCGCGGTGGCCGACATCAACCTCCAGTTGACCCTTGCCAAGTGCGCGGTGTACTCGCCCCAAGGTGATTGCTCCGGCTTTCCGCCCCAGCTCTTGGGCCGGGACGAGCGCCTCCATGGGTTGGATGTCCTCGGCGTTCCGGTTGGCGACCCCGCGTTTGTCATCGATGCTCTGCGGGCCGCCCTCGAGGCACGCACTGAGGTACTGCCCTTGATTGCGCGCCTTCATGATTCGCAGACCAAGGGTCTGCTTCTGTGGTTTTGCGCTCACCCTCGCGTCGTTCACTGGCTCCGGGGCGCTCTTCCGTCTCAGGTCCGGCTGGCCGCCGAGGGCCACGACGAACGCATCCAGTCGGCCTTGGCGCAGCTGGTCCCGGGCCCCGACCTCCCGCCACATGCTATTCGCATTGCCTCCCTGCCTGCACGGATGGGTGGCTGCGGTCTGACTCGTGCCGCCCGGCTGGCCCCAGCAGCCTTTTTGGGCTCCGTCGCTCAGTCGTGGGCGGAAAGCTGCCGGCTCCTGCCCCTTTTGGCAACGGCAGCGCCTGACCTCCTGGACCCCAGCAGCCCTTTGCCCTTCGTCACCGCCATCCAGGAGGCCTATGCTGAGATCCAGCAGGCCTGTTCTCCCGTCCGTGCCGCTCAGGCGGTACAGCGCCACCTCCCTCGCGGCACTCCCTCGGTCGCCTCCGTTCAATCTCCCGCCGCATTCCCTGCTCGCGTCATCGATAAACACCAGAAAACCTACGCGGGTATTCTGCACACGGCTGATTGGATTGCTCTTTTCGCGGACCTCAACGCCCAGGGACGTGCGTGGCTGTTCTCGCTTTCCTTGCGGAGTGTGGGCTCGGCGTACCTTCGTGCTCTTCCCATGGCCCCCCCATTCGCCTTGGCTCCCAGCCACTACTCGGTGGCGCTCCGGCACCAGCTATTTGCCCCGCAGCCTCTTGTTCCGGCCGGGCGGCCTTGTGGTAGCTGTGGGCAGCCGCTGGATCCCACGGGGACTCACTACCTTGCCTGCATGGGGGGCCAACAGAATCAGAATTGGTATTTGTATTTGCACACTGTCCTCCTGACGGTGGTGCTCGCCATGATTCGGTCGGTTTTCCCCCACGCGAACATCCGGTCCGAGGATGCGGATGGCGCTGCCTTCTATTCCCCCAACCACCGGCCTGACATCGTGGTGCTGGACTTTGAGGGGGGTGGCCGGCATCTGCTTATTGACGTTTCGGTGGCGCGGCCCTTGGCTCTTAGCCACGTGGCTGGGGCCTCCCTCACGGCAGGTTACACGGCGGACCGGGCGGAGCGGGCCAAGCTCCTGGCCTACGGCGACGTCGGGCACCATCGTGTGGTGCCCTTTGTCCTGGAGGAGTTTGGGGCCATGGGGCCCCTGACCTCCGCCTTCTTCAAGGAGTGTTGCCGGCTCCGGGAGGACCGGCTGGACCTGGAGGGCCAGCGGGCCCCATGGTCGGCGCGGACCTGGACGTCATATTGGCGTCAGCGCTTGTCGGTGGCGCTGACTCGGGCCATGGCGGACATCATGCTCCGCCGTACGCGGGCTGATTTTGCGGTGCAGCAGGGCTATTAGGTTCCTCCCGTTAGGCGTTTCCATTGGTCTTATCGTACTTCGTAGTATAGAGCTTTGACATGGCTCTGTATATAGGTTTATAGCTGGGCGTTTGCTTTGGTTTGAGTGATTTCACTCTGCTGTAAGTAATTATATTTTTAATATATGTGCTCGCTTGGGCCCAAAACCTGGGTTCAACATGTTTTAGCAAGCCAGTCAAATAATTTTTTGGCCAGAAAGTGCCAAAAAAATTTGATGTGGACACGAGCGCGGGTGAGAACGGCCCAAAGAGCGTCCCAGAGAACAGAGTCAAATGCCTTGATAAAGTTGACGGGAAACTCACCAGGCTGCAGGATCGAGTGCGATCTCAGGACTCTATGTCCTACTATGAGGTGGCGCGCGACGAAGATGGCCATGGCAGTGTTACGACCAGGCAAGAACCCCAGTTGGCTTTCCCCCAGGTGACGGTCGAGAGCAGGACGAAGGCAGTTGAGGATCATGCGCATGAACAACCTGAGCGCGGCGCTCTGAATGCAGACTCGATCGATCCTCGATAGTTAGTGGAATAGTCAGGAGAGCCTTTATTTTTTGTATAGCATCACCCGGAAGCTGTGTTGCCATTCAGGGATTAATTAATACTGAGACACGTGACTGCGTCACGTGAGCATAGGTCCTCAGTGGGAGGGGAATTACATGGGATGGAATGGATGATGTAAGCTATCTATGTAGGTCCTCTAGTTACAGGGTTGTGGGCACCACGGCCCGAATCGCTATGAAGACCATACTGGTGCGGTCACAGGCGGAGCCCCCACAGACTTCCAAGGGGGTGGTCTCCTTCATCGCTACTTGCCATCTATCCTTGCGTACCATCTGCCCTGCTCCATCTCCGCCCCCACCCCCGCCTGCACCACCCTTTTCGGTCAACGCGCGCCCTTGGTCATCGCCACCTTCAACGCCCGCACGCTCCAGCCCGACGCTGACCGCTGTCACTGCCTGCGCAGTGACGACTGTCAGTGCCATCGAGTCTCCAATCTTATTGGTTTCTGCATCGACAATAATATCGCCATCCTGGGAATCCAACCAAGAACATAGGCGCACTGCATCGGCCCGCGGATCAACTGCCCTTGCTGCCGACGATATCGACGGCTGGCGGTTCTACTACGGAGGCGGCAACGGCGACGGCACCGGGAACGGGGGCGTCGGTCTCCTCTGCTCCCCGCTCGCCGTACGCCACATGGGCGAACCCCAGCTGGTCAACGCTCGGCTCCTTGTGGCCACTTTTTATTCGATGGAGGGCCACTCGACCTACGCCCTGACGGTGGGCGTCGGTTACGCACCCCACTCCGGCCACCCAGAACAAGATCGCAAGGACTTCTTTGCTGCGCTGGAGAACCTGGCGAACGGCATCCCTGGTCGCAACTACCTCGCTCTGCTGCTGGACGCCAACGCCACGCTACCACCGGGTACTGGCGGATGTCAGCACGCCCCCAACGGTACGGTCTCCAATGCCAACACTGAAATTTTTGCTGATTTGCTTACGACATGCGATTTGGTCACTGCCAACACCCGCTTTCCACATAGTCCAGATGCTTTGGTCACATACACCTCGCCAACTGGCACTGAACGCTGCATCGACTATGTTGTAAAGCGCAAGCTACATCAACGGGATCTGTACTAGCTGCTCGCTCGCATGTGATCCCCCTGGTGCGCTCCGATCATCGCATCGTCACCGCCCGCATCCGCCTGCGATTCCCCTCGCCCTTTCGTAAGCACGTGGCACCACCTGATTTGCGCACACTTCAGTTGCTTGAGAAATCTGACGACGCTCTGGAGGACTTCCCTGAAAAACGCGCCCACAAGCGCGCGGCAGAGGCGTTCGTCGACGCGCTGGACATCCCGGCCACATGTGCAGCCACGCCCAGCTGTTTGCTGCCGGCCCGGCATCGGCCCTTCGGCACCTCGCTGCCAAGCTGCCCGCGGCCGGGGCCCTGCTGCCCGGCCCCCCGCCGCCCGCCCCGCTTCACCAGCCTGCACCGGCTTCCCGCCGTCATCCAGGCCCGGCAAGCCCTGCGCGACAACAGCGACCCGGCCCGCCCGCTACGGCGCTACGCCCGCCTCAAAGCCGATTACCACTCGGCCATCCGGCATGCAGGCGACCAAGGAGCAGGAGGACCAGACTTCATGTCCGCGAGTACTTCGCCCACCTCATCAAGGACCCGAGCACAGCGAGTACGCCTGGACCCGCCTAGCTGCGTCACGCCCAACGGCCCGCCGGCGGCGCGCAGCCGGCGCCGCGGACGCCTCTCTGGCTCACCGCAGCAGCAGCTGGACCAGTGGTATTCCTCCCAGTCCCGGCTGCTCGGCGCCCCCCCGCCGCCTTTGCCGCTTGGCCCTCTGGCGGCCGCACGCCTGGCAGTAGCGCCTGCGGACGTCCCTGCGCCGCCCACGCCGCCCGCCGCTGAGCAGGACTACACGTACCCAGCCCTGCATGACGGAACCCCTGGCCGACCCCAACGAGCTACCGCCGTTCACCGAGCTCGAGCTGAGCACCGCCGCCAAGCAACTCCGCTTCTACGCCGCCGTTGGACCTGACCAGCTCCCAGCCCCGGTGATTAAGCTGACGGCGCTCACGGGGTTCCTGCTTGACGCCTGCAACCGGATCCTGCTTGCCGACGCGCCGCCGATTCCTGAGTGGCAGCACAGCTACCGTATTATGCTGTACAAAAACAAAGGTTCCCCTGACGACCCCGGGGTACTGCGGCCGCCAACTATACTGCGGAGTCTGCATCCAGAGCGCCGCACTCAAGTTGTTCATGCGCATGATCCTCAACCGCCTTCGTTCTGCTCTCGACTGTCACCTTGGGGAAAGTCAAATGGGCTTCCGTCCTGGGCGCAACACCGTCATGGCCATCTTCGTCGCGCGTCGCCTCCTCGAGGAAATCGCTCTCCTGCAACCTGGTGAGTTTCCCGCCAATGATCCTGATCTTCGTCGACTTCATCAAGGCTTTTGATTCTGTCCTCTGGGACGCTCTATGGGCTGTACGTACTTGCTCGCGCTCGCGTCCCCACTCCCCTGATTACCGTCATCCGCACCGGCTGTATGAGGGGTCGACCACTTCGGTGCGCACTCAAACACGGCATTACCTCGCCATGCCCACTGCAGACCGGCGTCTGGCAGGGTTGCGTCCTGTCGCCGTACCTGTTTATTATTGTAGTGGATTATGTTATGCGCCAGGCACGTGCTCGCTTTGCTAGCATTGCAGGCCGTGCCCCTGGCCTAGCGATCACGAACGAGCTTGGAGAAGGGGGGCCGACTAACAAGCAGAATTAACTAGCTGACCTCATTTATGCCGACGACATCACGCTCATCGAGAAGCCGGAGTCTGCCCAACTTTGGCTGGACTGCCTGGCGCTCGAGGCTCGGGCGGTTGGTCTAGAAATCAGCCCCAAAACGGAGGCCCTGGCCCTCGGCATGGCAGGGCCCCCGCCCACACTCCGCCTCTTAGACGATGCCGAGGTCAACAACCCTCCTTCAGGCCGCTTCAAGCTGCTGGGCAGTTGGCTTCCCGACTGCGAGGACGATGTCCATGACGACACGGATCGGCATGGCGTGGGCGCACCTCCATGACCACCGCCGCTGGTGGAGCAACCCCGCCCTACCCCGGATCGTCAAGCGTGACCTCTTCAAGGTCGTCATTCTGACGATCCTGACCTACGGCGCCGAGACCTGGACACTGACGCAGGAGCTAGCTGGAGCAACGACTCGACGGCAACGTCACCAAGATGCTGCGCAAGGCCCTTAACATCCCCTTTGGTTTGCACATTAGTAATGAGGATTTGTACGCTGATTTGCCCTATGTTTCCCACATTATTAGGCACAGGCGCCTGGGCCTAGCCGGGCACCTGGCCCGCACAGATCAGGTAGATACATCAGATAGACTAGCTGGCACCAAGCCCGCCCAGCCTGGGCGATATGTCCTCACCTGGCGTGCCCCCGGCCGCGCGCGGCAGGGCCGCCACCCGTGGACTTTTCGTGATAGACTTGGCATGGACATGTGCTACACTAGACGTGACGGGCTCACATGCACCCGGGCAGTCTCCTGGTTTGTCTGTTATATGGAGGCAGATGGTGCGCAAGGATAGATGGCAAGTAGTGATGAAGGAGACCACCCCCAAGCCTGTGGGGGCTCCGCGTGTGACCAAGTATGGCATTCATAGCGATTCGGGCCGCGGTGCCCACACCCCTGTAACTAGGACCTAGATAGCTTACACCATCCATTCCATCCCATGTTCCCCTCCCACTGAGGACTTATGCTCACGTGACGCAGTCACGTGTCTATTAATTAATCTGCCTCCATATTACAGACAGACAAACCAGGAGGCTGCCCGGGTGCATGTGAGCCCGTCACGTCTAGGGTTAAGCACAACATGTCCATGCCAAGTCTATATCACGAAAAGTCCACGGGTGGCGGCCCTGCCGCGCGCGGCCTGGTGGGGCACGCCAGGTGAGGACATATCGCCCAGGCTGGGCGGGCTTCAGGCCAGCTAGTCTATCTGATGTGTCTACCTGATCTGTGCGGGCCAGGTGCCCGGCTAGGCCCAAGCGCCTGTGCCTAATAATGTGGGAAACATAGGGCAAATCAGCGCACAAATCCTCATTACTAATGTGCAAACCAAAGGGGATGTGAACGGCCTTGCGCAGCATCTTGGTGACGTTGTCGTCGAGTCGTTGCTCCAGCTCCTGCGTCAGTGTCCAGGTCTCGGCGCCGTAGGTCAGGATCGTCAGAATGACGACCTTGAAGAGGTTGTCAAGGACATGGTCCTTGTATTTGTACCCACCTGACCTGGCTAGATAGATAGAGGCTCTTGTACAGGAGCCACTGTTCTTTATCCCGTTGGATTTGGCCTACAAATGAGAAAGTTGTGGCCAGTTTTAGTAATCAGGGATTAGTACCTATGCCAAGTGGATCCTTATAGGCAGCTGACAAATCTGTCTATGTCAGCTGACCTATGATATGTCAGATGAGAATCTATGACAGGACAGCTGACTGATTGACATCTACACTGTGCATGTCAGATGTGGCGCTGATATGTTCACGCCAGATTTACTTCATCATCATCAGATCACACATAGAGGGATCTTTTATTAAATAGTTAGATTACTGTGCAGCAGTTACAAGATAAGACTGTACAGACAGCAGTTACAAGATAAGGCTGTACAGCAGTTACAAGATGAGATTTATTCTTGTCTAGATCTGATTGGTAGCCTGTACACTGGCCTAACTGATTTGCGGCCTGAGTATTACATGAGAATATTCCTAGGCACATTCCTAGCCAGCCAATCAGGTCATTCCAGTTTTCTGCCTGTGTTTTTTTCCTCGAGTTAACCCGTGTTTTTTTAAAAAAAATTAGAACGCGATATATCGCGTTGTAAGCTTTTTTTAGAACGCGTATAGCACATAAGGAAAATTTTTTTTCATGGTCATGTATATACTTTCCTGAAAGCCCATAAATCAAAGGATTGTTTTAGCTACTCAGACCTACAAAATGCTAATTCATTAGAGAGATACACTGGTTTGAATACAGGGGGGTCTGACCATGACCGCGATTTCTTGACCCTAGGTCACAATTCATGTGCTTATTCACAAATGGTTCATGAAAAAAATCTGGCTTCTTGCACGAGCTATGGGCAACATATGCAGGCTCTGTGAAACAAAACTCAGGCCCATTGGGCCACTGGAGCTATTTTTCATTAGCATCACAATTACAACGCAGTACTAACGCAGACTGTGGGTAAAATGAGAGCCCTTCACAACATGACGCAACGACACGAGCCCCATAAACGGGGCCATAGTGAGCTTGGAGGGTAAAAACGTTGAAAACAGGTGTTGTATAAGTTATACAGCATCAAACATGCATCAAACATCATGACTGGATGACCTAATATGAGTGAATCAGGCAGCCATAGCCAAAGCATCATCCACTCTCACAACGTGTTGAGCACATGCCTCGTGGGAACGGAGGTGCTGGGTTTTCATTCCATAACGCGTGCAATACTGAAAGAAAGAGGCACGTGTAATGCAAGGCTTGGATAGGTTGGGTGATCCATGAGCTTACATGCAGGCAAAGATGACGCTGGAATGCATGCTAGCAAGTGGTGGCAAGATGCTAACAACACATGATTATACACCATGATTATGGGCACCTAGCTGATCTTCTTGCACAATCAACGCAGTATAAACCATCAATTACATCCAATGCTCACGATATATGCACGGCTTGACGACGTATACAGCACCTAAATACTGCACAACTGCAACCTGCTATGGCTGACATGCAAGCAACGTCGAGTAGGATGGCGGTCTTAGAGAGGCTGGGCAGAGGTCGGCAGAAATATAAAGTGGAAAACTGGCAGAAACTAGGTAGAAACACGATATACTTACGCCTGCAAGCACTATTGAGCCGGTGGCAGAGGCCATTTCCAGGAAAATACAGTATACCGTAGCAATAGCCACCGTCACGCCTTACGCTATTTGCAGGCACCATCATGCCCGGAGCTACCCAATAAAAGTCGATCTGCACAAATCTCGGTTTAGCCGAGAGCGTTCGGAATGAATAAACATGTGTTAAGAAGTCGATACACCATGGAAATACCAAGCATGGTGCCGCAACGGACCCGATTCTTGACGTAATAATATGTATGCCGGTTTCCAGGGTTTCCGCATGAAAGTTGGGTGAGAAACTGGAAAAAACTACGTTTCCTTTGCCCCAGTACCTCAACAAACTCGTAGAAACCTAATTATCAACCTTTGAACGCATCATCATGGTCGTGCCACCCAACAGCCACTGAAATTCGCGCGAAAACTGGCGAGATCTACCTGCCGCCATCGCGCCGTCGTCTTCACCTTCGTCCCGCGAAAATGCCTGATTTCAGTGGTACATATTTGTTTGCGTCCTGTCGCCGTACCTGTTTATTATTGTAGTGGATTATGTTATGCGCCAGGCACGTGCTCGCTTTGCTAGCATTGCAGGCCGTGCCCCTGGCCTAGCGATCACGAACGAGCTTGGGGAAGGGGGGCCGACTAACAAGCAGAATTTACTAGCTGACCTCATTTATGCCGACGACACATCACGCTCATCGAGAAGCCGGAGTCTGCCCAACTTTGGCTGGACTGCCTGGCGCTCGAGGCTCGGGCGGTTGGTCTAGAAATCAGCCCCAAAACGGAGGCCCTGGCCCTCGGCATGGCAGGGCCCCCACCCACACTCCGCCTCTTAGACGATGCCGAGGTCAACAACCCTCCTTCAGGCCGCTTCAAGCTACTCGGCAGTTGGCTTCCCGACTGCGAGGACGACATGACGACACGGATCGGCATGGCGTGGGCGCACCTCCATGACCACCGCCGCTGGTGGAGCAACCCCGCCCTACCCCGGATTGTCAAGCGTGACCTCTTCAAGGTCGTCATTCTGACGATCCTGACCTACGGCGCCGAGACGTGGACACTGATGCAGGAGCTGGAGCAACGACTCGACGGCAACGTCACCAAGATGCTGCGCAAGGCCCTTAACATCCCCTTTGGTTTGCACATTAGTAATGAGGATTTGTACGCTGATTTGCCCTATGTTTCCCACATTATTAGGCACAGGCGCCTGGGCCTAGCCGGGCACCTGGCCCGCACAGATCAGGTAGATACATCAGATAGACTAGCTGGCACCAAGCCCGCCCAGCCTGGGCGATATGTCCTCACCTGGCGTGCCCCCGGCCGCGCGCGGCAGGGCCGCCACCCGTGGACTTTTCGTGATAGACTCGGCATGGACATGTGCTACACTAGACATGACGGGCTCACCCCCGGGCAGTCTCCTGGTTTGTCTGTAATATGGAGGCAGATGATGCGCAAGGATAGATGGCAAGTAGTGATGAAGGAGACCACCCCCAAGCCTGTGGGGGCTCCGCGTGTGACCAAGTATGGCATTCATAACGATTCGGGCCGCGGTGCCCACACCCCTGTAACTAGGACCTAGATAGCTTATACCATCCATTCCATCCCATGTTCCCCTCCCACTGAGGACTTATGCTCACGTGACGCAGTCACGTGTCTATTAATTAATTAATTAATGGAGGCAGATGGTGCGCAAGGATAGATGGCAAGTAGTGATGAAGGAGACCACCCCCAAGCCTGTGGGGGCTCCGCGTGTGACCAAGTATGGCATTCATAGCGATTCGGGCCGCGGTGCCCCCACCCCTGTAACTAGGACCTAGATAGCTTATACCATCCATTCCATCCCATGTTCCCCTCCCACTGAGGACTTATGCTCACGTGACGCAGTCACGTGTCTATTAATTAATTAATTAATTAATTAATATTTGTTTGCAGCTGTCACCAAAAAAATACCAAAAATACCAGGATTTTTTCTTGAATTCTATGAGATGTTTTTGACCTATGTTGAAAGTTTCAGACCAAAAATCGCATGTTTAATAGGTTTGCCACGTGTCAGATTAGAACGCGATACATCGCGTTCTAACCCTACAACGCGATGTATCGCGTTGTAAAAAAACACGGGTTAATAAAACAGCTGAGGAGCCTTGTCTAAGGCACTCCTCATTATCATTCTGCCTCAAACTGAGTCTCTGTCTCTTTGCTCCCATCCTCCATAGCCTGTACCTGCAAGGACAGGCACATTTGGGTTTCAATCACAAGCATTGTAGAAGGCAAACCCATTAGTTCTTTCAAAATAGTATCGGAGGATTGATGCCTACCCTGCATTTGAGGAGCAGACACATTCATCTGTCAACCCCAGAGACAACACCCAGACCCAGATCAACCATGGAGGATCAAGACACCCAAACTGCTACCAGACAGCCTGACTACACCTCCCTTGTTTCAACAGTTGCCAAGAGCTGCAAGAAATTTGTTGGTGTAGCTGGTGATGATTACAGCAAGTGGGAGGAGTGGAAGAACTTGTTTTTGGCTGTTGTCACTCTTTTCAGTTTGGATTCTGTCCTGCTGGGCACTGAGGAGAATGACAAGGCTGACAAGGCCCTGTGGGCAGCTTTGCTCACCTGTCTGACAGGTGAAGCTGCACGCCTCATGGCCACTGTGGCCAACAAAACTGGTAGCCAGGCATGGCAGTGTCTCATGGAGAACTATGAGCAAACCAGGCTGACCAAAAGCCACAGATTTGAGCTGAGGAGTAAGCTGCACCGCCTACAGAAGCTGCCTAACGAGACCATGCAACAACTCGTGAGGAGGGCAGAGCTTCTACGTGCTGACTACCAGGCTTCAGGGGGAGTCATCCAGGACTGTGATTTCGGTGCCATTCTACTGGGAGCACTGACAGACGAGTACCGCCCTGCGCTGGTGTCTGTACGGATCAACGAGGAGGACCCACTACCCGTGGTGAAGAGGGCACTCATGGAGGCGGAGGATCTACTCAAGGGGGGGCGTGCTGTGGTGAAAAAGGAGAGTGCTGGCACTGGCCAGGTCTACCACACCAACAGCAAGGGGAACGGGGGGACCAAGAAATGCAGTCACTGTGGCCTGAATCACAAGGACAAAGACTGCTGGAAGGAGCATCCTGAGAAGGCCCCACGCTGGTACAACAACCAGCTCAGGGGGGGAAAGGGCGGCAACCGAGGGAACCAGAACAAGGGACGCAACGCACCTGCTGGATCCGCTGCCAACGCAACTCAGGAGGCGGCTGAACTGCCGCCTGGCTTCTGCATGGTCACCATCGCGAGGAGTCGCCGTCGACGCCGCTGGAGGCTGCTGCTCTCACGCAGTATACGTGCGACAACCTCACCTGGGTGCTGGACTCGGCTGCGAGCAGCCACATGTCCCCGTGCCGTTCTGACTTTGTGTCTCTGACCCCCCACAGCAAGGCAATAGCTGGCTCCGGTGGACAGCTGCAAGCTACCGGCCAGGGCACCATCGCTGTAGAGCTTCCCGGCCACAGCGTGCGCTTGCAAGGAGCGCTGCTTGTACCTGGCCTGAATGCACGACTCCTTTCAGTCGCGCAACTCGCGAAGGCAGGTCACAAGGTGGATTTCCACAAAGACTGATAGTGGTGCTGAATAACAAGCATCACAAGATCGCCATGCAGAACAACATCTACGTGTTACCAGCGGCGAAGGCAGCGCCAGCGATGGCTGCTGTGACGGTGGAGCGGCCGGTCAGCCTGCTGCTGCACTGGCGTTTGGGCCATGCTGGTGCCGACCGCATCAAGAAGCTGGTTGCCATACCTGCATCCAACCTGACGGCGAGGAGTCCAACTGCGCCTGGCTGCCCATCCTGCCCGGCTGGCTTCATCAAGCGCCAGCCACGTGACAGCCATGACAGCCACGACAGCCATGAGCCATGACAGCCATGACAGCCACGACAGCCATGACAGCCATGACAGCCATGAAAGCCATGACTGCTCGGCAGCGAACAATACTATAAAGTATATAGCCACAAGTATATAACCATACCCAACAAGCACGCCTGCTTGATGGGAACCCTCGATTGACAACGCACCATCGGGACCTGACCCAAAGAAAACAAGCCCGCTTATATGCGCGCTCCTACATGCATCGAGAAACAATGCACAATTCTTCTGCGAAATCAGAATCAAGGCAGCTCGCAGGAAAGAAAAGAACACCGGCAACCCCGCTCGCCAGTTGCATGTACTTACAACTGTTGCAAGGTGATGCCGAGCACAGTCGACGGTAACTCGCCTGGCAACATTTGCTCCTCCTGGCAACATAACAAGGCAATATCACTCTTCGAAGTGAAGCTCAATTGGAAAATGCAGCAATCCAAAGGAATAATCGATAGTAATGCCGACACTTGATTTACTGGATTGGACCAGTCTTCCACGACAAACGCTGTAAAGCTCTGGAGAAAATCCATGATAAAATGCCTTATCTATCGGATTGAAATTAACGCTAACTTGCGTGCTTAGCAACAAGGTATTGAAACGTTAATCTACGTTTACGTAAATGTTCGTGCCGCCCCCGTCAATGTCAGGGATATTTCTCCCGCCATGGCTGCCGGGGGTCTTTATAACCCGCTTGTACTGTTTGCTCTCTTGCTGTTCTCACTACGTAAGTAATTTACGCGCCCACAGGCCTGGCCACGAGAGCCTTGTGTGCTGGCTACGGACTGGTCGCCCCAACACATAATTATGTACCTCCTGTGTTGTCGGTATGTAGATATGCGTCAGTGCTTGCTTACGCGGTATTTTCAACTGACACAAAATGCGATAAATTACACCGTCCGCATTGGAAGTTTTAAATAAATAATTAGCTTCTGGAAAATGTTCTGGCTGAAAACCATAAAAAAAACAAAAGAAAACTAATTAATTAACTCCGGGGGCTGAGGACTGGACTCAACAAACAAACAAACAAAATTAATTAATTAACTCATGTGGGCACGGGGTCGTCGCCCTGTGAGAAAACAAACAAACACTTTATATTATATAATATAAAGTACATAAAACCTTCGAAAATACCTTGGACAGGCGGGGAACATGAAATATCGTGAAAATCGAAAAAAACCCGCGAGACGCAGGCCGAGCGCGGGGTGAGGCGCGAACCAAGTGAACCGCTTTTGCATCCAGCAATCCACGCTCTACAGTACTGCCTCGGCAGGGCACGTCGGTCGGTACTCAGTAGAGGCTGAGGCCTGAGCGTGTCTACAGATGTACATGTAGTCTGATCAAGCATGCTGTTTCCGGCCCCACCGTCTAGGTCATCTAGTCGCTCCACACGTAAGCCAGCCATAATTTCAATGCACAAGGATACACATTTCCATCACCATTCATCTTCATCATCCTGAACGACTCGAAAACGCGGAAAAGATAACGGCAGGCTCGAGCTACCATGGTCCGGATTCTCCCGATTTCTGGCCTGCGCTGGTTGTCTCTTTGATGTAAGATGTACTACTCATGTGCGATACTTATGGGCCTTGAGCAATTAAATAGGGTATCACTGACCTGAGACCTCCACGGCTGACTATAGCCTGTGGCCGCCGAAAGGGGGGCCGCCGGGCCGGGTTGGGGACGGCGTGTACCATATCTACCAAACAAACAAAAGAAATTTAATTAAATAAGTACCCACGTGCCTTGAACGGCTGCAGGACAAACAAACAAACAAAAGGTTTTAATTAAATAATAAAAACCCGGGACTCTAACTGGCTCCCCAACAAACAATCCAGGGTTATTCGTAATGCAAACAAGCTTAAGGGGGGGGGGATGCTTTGCATCCCCCCCAAAAGAAGGCGCAAAGCCGACCGTAACTCTAGTAGTCGAGTTTCGATCCGTCCGCCGACACATGGCAACTCGATTCAAGTCAACTGAAGCTTATGAAGGGGGCTGAAAAAAGGAAAAAGTCGGGAGACACTCGTCGGGGCAAATAACGACACGTTGTGTCGGCCTGTAACACCGCAATGGCCGTCCGCCCTTCCCAGTTCCCACCCACCCGGAGGCCATTTGCCGCCTCAGTGAGACGCCCCGCCCCAGGCGAGGTCGCAACCCTGTTGAACAATTAAGGTATTGGAGGAACGATCTTTCCAATTATAAAAGAATGTCGTATTAAAACACATTACTTTCAATTGTTCCGAGCCCCACAAACCCCGGACTCCATGGCTGGGGTCCAGTGGTATAAATTACGTGAGAACTAGAGCATCGTGCACAAGTGCATCACTTTTGTCCTAGGGGTATGTGTGGCGGCTGAGCACTTTTGACCGTCGATATAAAATTCTACGGCTCATACAACACAAGTGCGGAGTACCACAAATGCCGGCGCTCACACTGGTAGGTGGCGCGGCGTACCAAAATCAGGACTAGTAGAATGCAATGTATGACATGCTGGAGCAAAGTCGCAGCGCCTCCAAGGCAGCATCAAACATAGAAAGTGTGGCGCAACGCGCCTACACAGAGGTACACTTTTCTCTGAACGGTACAGTCCAAAGTACTGCGCGAAGCGCGGATCCCTTTTGGCATCACAACGGCTAGTAGTCTGAGACACAAACGGCACAGAACATAATTCAAGGTAAGGAAAAACGCACAAGTCCAAAAGTCGCATGGACAGACAAGCAGACGAAAAAGATTCCGTCGAACATATCGGAATAAAAATATTCCATCGGGCTCTCAGATACTAAGCCCTCACAGTATCTTGGGCATCAGAAACGCAGCACTAAAAAATTCGTAGCACGAATTAAATAGCCTGGATAAAATCCATTATTGTCATCACACTAATTCGGCTAACTGACAGCCAGAAAAAACTAGTGCCGGGAGTGCCTTGGCCCACTACGGCTGACACCCCCCTTAGTGGGACAAGCTGGAGACAATGACTCGAAAAGGTATGGTGGCCAGGGCGCCCCTGGAGCAACGCACCACTGAACAAATACTACAGTTGGTCAGCGGGAGCCTCCACCCCAGTGTGGAAAACAAAACCAGGGGGCACCTCCAGTGCCTCCTGCTGATCAGGGGTGGACGTCAAGTTGGCCTGCGCCTTGGCCTCTCCGTCCTTTCCCCCCTTGCGAAGATGAGGGTGCTTCTTGAAACAGCTTGCGACCTTGTGGCCAGGTTTGCCGCAGTGAAAACAGCCACCCTTCTTCCCGTCATCCATCGCCATGGTAGCAAAGACTCCAGCCAGAGAACTGGTGTCCCTGGTGTCTCCCTGCTTCCCCCCGCCTGCTTTGCACTGGTGACATTCTTGACCAGCATAAGAGCCAGGCCATCTAAAAAGATGCCCATCGCGGCCTGGACTGCCGCGTCCTTGCCATCGTCCTCAATCTCACCCGTGATTACCCCATACAGGTTAAAGGCTTTCAGCAAACGAGTAAAGCGGACATTCGTTGCCTCCCACTTACGAGGATCCACACCATCAAACTTTGGTAACTTATCAGCAGCACTAATGAAGGCCCCGATGCTGGTAGCTGCTGCTACTGCTGCGTTGGCTGCCATTGTCACTCCTCGCCGGTAGGACGAACTGTAGGATTCTCAGGAACAATTGTGGACTCCTCAGGGATGAGCTGATCCAAAAACTCCGCCAAACGGCGCAGGGTTCTAGGGGTGCAGACAATCTCCCAGTTAAAACAGGTACCCCTATATTGTACTTCCACAAATGCTCTGTTTGGAGAAGGAGATACCCCCTGATGGCCGGTGTTGTAATCAGAATTCGGAATAACAATAGGATCTCCAGCAGCTCTGGGACACCACAAAGCAGTGGTCAAATCCCTTTGCATAGACAAGTTTCTCCCCACTGAAAAATGTTGCAGAAAAACCAGATTTTTACTGCCCAGGAAGAACAGAAAACGTTTTCTCCAAAGGAAAACGCCTCCACAGGAAAGATTCTTCAAGAATAAAGACAACCTTCCCAATAATCAAGTGGCCCTTATGCCAAGGGTCTTACACTTTCAGCAGAACACTGCAGTTCCCTCAAGAAGAACACCTCCCACAAATTGGGTGGCTCGATTTCAACAAGAAGAAGCGAAAAAGGCGCATCCAAAGACTGCAACGTAGATGTGGGGCGTCCCCCTCACAGTCTTGGACAAGGTGAAGTGGATGGAGCTTGGCTTCACCAGATTTTGCCTGTCACTTTCTGGCCCGATACCATGTTGAACAATTAAGGTATTGGAGGAACGATCTTTCCAATTATAAAAGAATGTCGTATTAAAACACATTACTTTCAATTGTTCCGAGCCCCACAAACCCCGGACTCCATGGCTGGGGTCCAGTGGTATAAATTACGTGAGAACTAGAGCATCGTGCACAAGTGCATCACTTTTGTCCTAGGGGTATGTGTGGCGGCTGAGCACTTTTGACCGTCGATATAAAATTCTACGGCTCATACAACACAAGTGCGGAGTACCACAAATGCCGGCGCTCACACTGGTAGGTGGCGCGGCGTACCAAAATCAGGACTAGTAGAATGCAATGTATGACATGCTGGAGCAAAGTCGCAGCGCCTCCAAGGCAGCATCAAACATAGAAAGTGTGGCGCAACGCGCCTACACAGAGGTACACTTTTCTCTGAACGGTACAGTCCAAAGTACTGCGCGAAGCGCGGATCCCTTTTGGCATCACAACGGCTAGTAGTCTGAGACACAAACGGCACAGAACATAATTCAAGGTAAGGAAAAACGCACAAGTCCAAAAGTCGCATGGACAGACAAGCAGACGAAAAAGATTCCGTCGAACATATCGGAATAAAAATATTCCATCGGGCTCTCAGATACTAAGCCCTCACAGTATCTTGGGCATCAGAAACGCAGCACTAAAAAATTCGTAGCACGAATTAAATAGCCTGGATAAAATCCATTATTGTCATCACACTAATTCGGCTAACTGACAGCCAGAAAAAACTAGTGCCGGGAGTGCCTTGGCCCACTACGGCTGACAAACCCCCCCCCCCCTCAGCAAGCCGGTGGTCTTTACATGTATTGAGGCCCCCCACCCTCCTGAGCGAGTCGACGCCAGAGTCTGCGGGATCCCCCCCACTCACCCACCTGGAGGTTCCCCCCCCCCCTCCCCCCTCAGCCATGATACGCCCCCCCGCCGACCGGCCCAGGAAAAGTACGAAGATCCGCCACAGGATGCCTCCCCGCTTGAGTGAGACGGCGAGGTCGCAAGGCCCCCCGCCCTCCTCAGCGAGACGCCAGAGGCTGCGGGATCCCCCGCCCCCCCCGCCCACCCACCCACCCGGAGGTCGGTACCCCCCCCCCCCCGCCCTCCCCCCTCAGCCGGCCGGCATGATGCGCCCCCCCGCCCCCGCGAAAAGGCGTGGCGCGAAGGACAGGCGTCGACCACGAGGACCCCTGAAAAAGACCGGAAAAGTATGAAGATCCGCCACAGGATGCCTCCCCGCCTGAGTGAGACGGCGAGGTCGCAAGGCCCCCCACCGCGCCCCCCCACCCGCCACCCGGAGGTTCCCCCGCCTCCCCCCCCCAGGACAGTAAGACGGTCCGCCCCGGCCGGGCGAGGTCGCAGGGCCCCCCGCCCTCCTTAGTGAGCAAGACGCCAGAGTCTGCGGGATCCCCCGCCCCCGCCGCCCACCCACCCACCCGGAGTTCCTCCCCCCCGCCCCCCTCCCCTCCCCCCCCCCCCCCCGCCCACCCACCCACCCGGAGTTCCTCCCCCCCCCCCCCCCCCCCCTTCCCCTCCCCCCCCCCCGCCCCTTTAGAAAGCTGCTTCTTCAACTAATTCTTCTCCCGCCCCCCCGCCCCCACCCACCCGGAGTTCCTCCTCCCCCCTCCCCCTCCCCCCCCCCCCGCCCCCCCCCCCACCCACCCGGAGTTCCTCCCCCCCCCCGCCCTCCCCCCTCCCCTCCCCCCGCCCCCCCGCCCCACCCGGAGTTCCTCCCCCCGCCCCCCTGCCCCCTCCCCCCCCCCCCCCCCCCCCCTCCCCCCCCCCGCCGCCCACCCGCCCACCCACCCGGAGTTCCTCCCGCCCCCCCGCCCCCCCCCCCCCCGCCCCCGCCCCCCCCGCCCCCCCGCCCCCGCCCCCCCGCCCCCCCGCCCCCACGAAAAGGCGAAAACCGTCGCAAGCTCGCTCGAGTCGCTAACGTCAACAATAATGTCGCGAGACGACTTGAAAGCCATTAAAGATGCGAGCGAGTGAACGCGGCGCGAACTGAGGACAGGGGTCGACGACGAGGAGCGAAAAGTACGGAGATCCGCCACATATATGTAGCCTTGCCGAATGCTATTGGAGATACGGCGTCTTCGGTCCAACCACGCACGGAAGCCTGTACGATCTCCAAATTCCGTCGACTTGCGCCCAACGGGAAAAGGCGAAAAGGACACCCGTCGATCACGAGGACCCCTGAAAATAAGAACGGAAAGTTACGGCATACGGGCCACAGGATGCCCGATGGTCTCTACATGCAGGGCTTGACGGCTTTCGTCCGTCAAGCTGACCGTCACGCTAGTAGGCGACCTATTTTCGGTAAGCCGACAGGTGGCAAGCGAAAAGACGAAAGCCGTCAAGCCGACCGTCACTCTAGTAGGCGACCCAGTTTCGATGAGTCGACAGGTGGCAAGTCTCAAAAGTTCGACCGAGTACCCGCCAGTCAAGCTCGATCGAGTCGCTAACGTCAAAATGTCGCGAGACGACTTTAAAGCCATTAAAGATGCGAGCGAGTGAACGCCAATAGTGTCCCACTAAACAAAGTCGCTCCGTCCGCCGCCCGAGATACGGCATCTTCGGTCCAACCACATACGGAAGCCTCCACGATCTCCAAAGTCCGTCTACTTGCGCCCAACGGGAAACGGCGCCAAGGACACACGTCGACCACGAGGAGCTCCTGAAAAGTACGAAAATTCTACGGAGATCCGCCACAGGATGCCCGATGGTTTTTAATATAGTTGGATATACCTGATGGTTTTTAATATAGTTGGATACAGTCGGTTGCAAAATCCCAATTAGCAACTTTCGACGACTTAGAAACTTTGGTCAGTTTCAAACCTAACGTCTATTGGTCCCTTTTAAGCACCTGCATGGATTCAAGACGGAAAATTTAGAACAGCAACAAAAGTATCTTCGCCCGTCAGTCTTTGAACCGTCACTTCAGTAGACGACGCAGTCTGGATGTACCAACCTACCGACGATCGTCGTAGGTTGGTATATGGGCAGCCGCCACGTGCAGGGGAATAACTTCAGGCGAACCTGTCCGGCCGCTAACGCAGTTTCGTCATTCCGACAGGTAGAAAGTCGAAAAAGGTGGAAAGTCGAACACGGCGAGAGCAACGGCGAAAAGACGAAAGCCGTCAAGCCGACCGTCACTCTAGTAGGCGACCCAGTTTCGATGAGTCGACAGGTGGCAAGTCGCAAAAGTTCGACCAACTACGCGCCAGTCAAGCTCGATCGACTCGCTAACGTCAAAATGTCGCGAGACGACTTTAAAGCCATTAAAGATGCCCGCGAGTGAACGCCAATAGCGTCTCACTGAACAAACGCCTTTCGTCCTCCGCTCAAGATACGCCGTCTTCGATCCAGCCACGCACGGAAGCCTGTACGATCTCCAAATTCCGACGACTTGTGCCCAACGGTAAAAGGCGAAAAGGACACCCGTCGATCACGAGTTATCCACTGAAATGTACGGAAAGTTACGGCGTACGGACCACAGGATGCCCGATGGTTTTTCATATAGTTGATACGGCAAAAATTGACCCATAATAACAAACTTCCAATGCGGACGGTGTATAAGCGGCTTTCGTACGAGAACCGGCCAGACATCGAGTTGAGTTGAGTTGGGTTGGGGTTGAGTTGAGTTGAGTTGAGGTTATTTCCGCGCCGGTGGTCCGACAGGGAACCTGATATGACGCTTCGTGTGATGAGCGGTTATAATTCTAATCAAGCCTGACAGGTTGTGACAGCAAGGTCTGGCCGACCAGTCATAACGGACCAGAAATGACGGCGAAAGCTGACTGATCTCCAATCATCAAGTACGAATTTGGCGTCTGAATTTGAAAAACAGGTACGATCGGATGTTCACATCAGCTGCTAATTACAGTGCTGTAAGCGGAACCGCAGACAAAAACAGGTACGATCCGTAACGCTTTTTCCGTAACAAAAGCTTCCTTCACCGTATCTGCCCGGGTGCGGCTCATGCCAATGTCGGGAATACGAATACTCTGTACAGTAGCCATGTTGGAGGTGCTCTAGAGGTACGTCAACAGTACGTTGTGGCTTCCCATGCCGCGTGGCACGGTCCAAGAGGCACAAACGGCGTGGGAATATTCTGAACTGGACAGAACGGCCCAAGCGGGCCCACCGACTCGGGATTCAAAACAGCTGTACAGGTATCCTATCGACTCGGGATCCAAAACAGTTGACCAGCAGGTAAAAGATAAATTAACAGGCCACTGCGGCCAGTGGCCAGCGGCCACATCTTTGCAGATGACCATATTCTGAAGCTAGTCGCCGCTGCCTGTGAGAGTGGTTGCGAATTCTGCGCAATATTTCCGCAGCCGGGCAATTATAAATGACGTGGGCGCAACATACTCGGCCTATGTCTTTGGTTTTAGTCCTGGCGTACGTGGCTGTCCTCCATTGCATGGTGGTAAGTACCAGCGCCACACGCGTGCATGATCATAATCCCTAGCGTCTAGCTCATGGCCTCCAATGCAGCTGGCGGGTTGAAGATAAAGCTTGGGCATGAGATGGGCTAATTGGTTACATATTAATAGATTATTGTACATTTAATTGCCATTCTTACTGAAAATCAACTCTGTGGCTCACGGCTCTATGTTGACGTGATAATAGCACTAGACTAGGTGTATTCCGTTCGTAGCTATCGATAAATAGCTTGTACTAGCTACGTCGTAGTAGTAATATTGATCGTATTATCATGTCTCCGCGTGCGCACGCGCAGGTTTTATTCATGTAATGCCACAGCCAAAAGCTGGCCACGGTTAGGGGGTGAAGTCCCCGGCCGCGCGCCCTGCAGCTCATGGCGCAGTAGTACTCCCGGGCCCCATTGCCGCCCCCGCCCCCCCCCCCCCCCCCCCCCCCCCGGCCCGCCCCCCGCCATGAATTCTAATATTATATCGAAATGAATTCCGCCCTTGAATTAACAGTGGAAGATCTGGTACGATACCGGAAATAAGTACTGTATTGTTAATTCGGCCGGCCGCATTCCTTTTATGTCTATCCTGGGATGGTTTTGAATTATGATTCACATAACATATTCAGCCGAACGAGTTGTTTGTATTGC
Source organism: Mesostigma viride (assembly GCA_009746045.1). Classification (NCBI taxonomy): domain Eukaryota; kingdom Viridiplantae; phylum Streptophyta; class Mesostigmatophyceae; order Mesostigmatales; family Mesostigmataceae; genus Mesostigma; species Mesostigma viride. Next base: position 7,541,502 of record RPFO01000667.1, on the reverse strand, counting down.
TTCTAATATCCTGATCAACTAGTTAATGATACGGGACGCATGAGTTTCTTCAAAACATCGACGTGGCTTGCAGGAGGGTATTATAACCTTGTTAGAGGCCAGCTGCAGTACCAGCTCGGTTCAACAAGTGCTGTGAGCTTTGTTTCTGACATGCAGCTGTCTGAGAGAGCTATTCATCGTACCTGCAGCAGCACCTAGCTAGCTAGTGTAACAGTAAATATTGATCATCAATAGTACACGAGCTAATTATGCCCAGTCTGATCCCTTTGATTTGCTTTTCCTTCCATTGACCAAACTGCGCACTGATGATGTGGTATGTACCCGTGACCATATCTCCTTGGCCTTGTCTTCCTACTCTGTCTTGCACATGAAAATGTCCGTACGCTACTACAAAGCCCGCAAACAAATTGATCATGAATCGCATGGTTTAATTGACATTCACAAGGCCTGCGGGTCGATGTTTTAATTGTATGTCATCGATGGCTGAAGACTGCACTATAAGATAATTAATTAAGCACAGCTCCATGCAATCTTGTCTTGAAATGGAATGATTCAGTGATTCTGACAGTAAATATAGATGATCCGTGCAAATTAAGATCTGTGCTATGTATGTATACATACCTTCCCATTGGTGCTGGCCGCGCAGGTGCTCACAAACTGTCATCATCATGTTACCATGCATGGTAACACGGAGGTCACTGATGCATAACACCGTAGTATCATATGTAATTGTTGTTACTTTAACTGGTTTTAATACGGTTGGACCGTTTGAGACTTCGAGTCTTCGACCGATCCAACCTGTATGAAGCACCATAATGATTATGCATTCCAACAATAAGTAGTATGACGTTTTAATCACTCAGTAGTAGGAAACTAACAAGACTTTCTCTTGCTTCAACGTCATATGCTAATTGACTGCATGATTGTCATCGATGTCATTAATTCTTCCTCTCGATTCCCACAGGAGCCAGTGGCGGCAGCTGTCAGGTTTATCGGTATGTATATTGCTTCGATCGTACTTCTGATGTGATGATATAGTGATGCCTTTCATGAGAAATCTGCCAGTACATTCAGGTTAAGTAGGTTATAAACGGGCAGCCGGAGAACGTTACGATCTTGCCATGCTGCGGTTGCCGGGAGTAAAAGTTACCACGCAGAAACTGATCATGTCAGAGCCGCACAATGCTACTATTAAGCAGCCTGACTGCCTGAGGCTCTGCTGCGGATTAACCGTGGGCAGCCCATGAGAAGCAGCGCATTGATTTACGCCATGGACATGATCAAGTGTATGCAACACTGCAGCCCTTATACTATTTATATGTAACACTGTCAAGGGCATGCAACGCAGTGCTATCTAGTAGTATTTTATACAAATATAGTATACTACTGTAATCATATGTATAGCCACATGTTTTCGCGCAGCCCCCATGCTTACAGCGGTGGTCAGGTGATCACCATATTATTTATGTACATACTGGTCTGTTTTCTTATGTCGTTCTGCCACACACTCCGCAGGTCCCCCTGCCTGTAGTAGTTATCGCAGCCTAGCTGCATGAGTAGTACTTGTAATATGCACGGTTGTTACCGCTACAGCGACTAGTGGATATATTTTAGTGCTTAATTGCGGAGCCACCTGCTGTATAAAGTAATAATTTACTCGGAGACGCCGGTATAGTTGAGAGTGCATGCTGTGAGTTACGGATGCCAGCGCCTTTAGGATCAACGCCCAGAGTCTCATGCAACCAAAGCTTTCTTATTTGTTGTGTACGTCAGTTGTCACATTGGTGACAGATGACCACCTTTTATACACCCATAGCCACATTGGAGCCCCTCCTCTGTCCCTGGCTCGTGATTTAAAGCCACCCAGGGCAATTATAACCTGCACCTGACAAATTGATGTATGTACGCCACAAAAGCCCCCATCCAGCCTAATAATTGTTTCTATCTAGGCCATATATCCATTTCCATTTGCGGGTATTTCCTCGTAAATGGTGGGAGAGCGATCGCAGCAATGGTGCTCACCACTAGACACTCCCGGCCAGTTAGGCTAGAAACACACGCCCTGATCAAGCATGCTGTTTCCGGCCCCACCGTCTAGGTCATCTAGTCGCTCCACACGTAAGCCAGCCATAATTTCAATGCACAAGGATACACATTTCCATCACCATTCATCTTCATCATCCTGAACGACTCGAAAACGCGGAAAAGATAACGGCAGGCTCGAGCTACCATGGTCCGGATTCTCCCGATTTCTGGCCTGCGCTGGTTGTCTCTTTGATATATACCATGAATCAAGCTTGACCATAGGTTATAGTGTATAAGGGCTACTTGGGGGTTTAGAGGGTGGTCCCATGCAGTACATACGAGGTCCCTAGAGCTCTCTGCTCTATACAAATAGCAGGTCCCCCCTCAGGGGCCGGGGTACGGCGAGCGTGTGACGTGACACCCTTGTAATGCATGAATATGGACGTGGGATGCCTCAATGATGCAATGATCTGACCCTGGGATCGATTTTGTAGGCACATTGACACTACCTACGATTCCCAGCATGCAGTCTATACTAATACTTGTAGCTGCCCCAGCCGGACTCATCAGCAGGTTTTAACTAACTATTACTGTTTTTTTTTCTTCGTCTTTTTAACTCATCACTTATCAGACATGCATCTGTGCACCTGCAGGGGGTACCCAAGACAGAAACGGTCACTGTACCCCAAATTGACTTCGTCCAGGGTGTTTGATCACCCAAGTCCCATGGTCAGACATGGTCAGACAAGTGTGCTAGGTGTGAGCAGTATGGTCTGATCTAGATCTTGTCGCCGACCTAAAAATTTCCCACAAAAACCTTCCCGTGTGATCTGCAGGTCTGCCACAAACTCATGCTGATTTTCGGTCATATGAGTTAAATTCACGCCCTAAAATCAGCTCGAGGACGGTTTAGGGTTTAACATATGTTTCAGGCATGCTATGTTTCGGGCATTCCTTCGACCCGCACAGGCCTTTCACTCCTAATTTCTCTCCTTTGAGGGCAAAGTGCTCCTCGGTGACCCTCCAAAAGAACATCTGTACCGGCCGCCCAGCCGGCTACAAACACGTTTCATGCGTCTGGTAAAATCTCATGCACAACATTTGGCCGCCATGTGTATCAAGTTATGGCTACAGGTCCTTGTTGCCGGTCTGACAGTTCACGGCTTTTGCTTTTTGAACCTATACGTACATGCCAGTCAATTCTGACTCGATCATGGAAAAAAACCCAAATACTGCTGTCACCAATGCATGGCTCCCTTGCATCTTGCGGGCGCAGGCAGTGAAGGTAACGATGCCAACACCTTCACCGGGAACGACAACGTCTATATGTACGGCTATGGTGGCGAGGATGACCTCAGGCATATTGGTAACGGTGATACGTTCCTAGTTGGCGCGGACAACGATGACACCCTGATAAAAATGGGGAATGGCAATAAGGCTTACGTGGGTGGTAACATGGGGGATGATACCGTGTATGTCTTCGGAGATTTCGCCGAGTACTTATACGCATTCGGTAACCCTGGCAATGACGACATTACTGTGAAGGGGGACAGTGTGAGCTCGCGTTGATATGCGAGGCGGCGTGGATGCGGATCGGATGACTTTCGTCGGCGAGGGCACTGCTGGTAGAGTCACGGTGTTGGGGGAAACTGGCAATGATGTCATCAACGCCTTGGGGACTGCTGGCGGAAACGTCCGAGTGTCCGGGGGGTCTGACGCTGATCAAATTTATTCGTACGTCAGCAGCTCTGAGGGCGCAGTCACTGTGAATGGCGATGACGGTGATGACAGGTTGTACATCGCCGGGGGCTCTGCTGCTACATCGTTCGCAGTATCGGGTGATGATGGTGATGATATCGTCAGGGTCACCGGGACTGCCAGCGGTGCAGGAGTGTCCGGGGGTGCTGGCGATGACTACATTTACACTGGCGACAATCTGTATGTGTACGGCGACGATGGCAATGACGTTATGGTGACTGGAGCGGTGATGAGATTGTTAACCTCAACGGCGGCGAAGGCGACGACATTCTGGTAGGAACAGCTGGGATCACAAATTTCAAGGCCGGCCCAGGTCGCAACATCATTGTGGACGGGCGCAACGTGTTCTACAACGAGACCAATTCTTACAACGGGACGGACACCTATGCAGGTAAGACTTCACATGTTAACACTGACGTATGTTGCAGAGTATGTACGACATTGTTATGCAACGTGCAAGGTTAATGGGTGTTCCATATGGATCTGGGTACTGTAGCGGCGTAAATTCCCATTTTTTTGAGCATAATGATGTCCGGGCAGTGAAATTAAAATCCCGAATCATTCTGCTTCCAGAATATAGCCAGCCAATTCCTGTACGTCATACTTCTGCATGGTTGCAAGGCATTACTAGTCCGACTGCCACAGTCTGCATGCGCTCCAATTTGTAGGGCTGTGTGCATCACACAATTGGGAAGAAAAATCTTAATTGATATAGTAGTATGTCATCATCATGTTTTTTTCGCCAGCCACTCCTTTCTACTACAAGGTTAGTCCAAGCTTCATGCGGTGCAGCTGGACTGGACTGCCACTGATCACATGCTCAATTAATTGAACTGGCCAACAAAATGTTCTGCTCTGTGACCATGCAGAACTTTTGTGCCCAGAACGACTACGGTCGCGACTGGGGCTGTACCGATTACCAAGTCTGCAAGCTCGCAAGTTATCGCTGGCCCGGCCACAAGCGAGCCGGGCATATCTGCATGCCAGGTGCGCACTTGCGCATGCATGGATCCATATGGTCCCTTGGCCACGCACACTGTCAATAAGACCTTTATGGTTGAATGAGGGTAGTCAAAAGTATCATGCAATTGTCATTTACATAATATCTCAATATGCTACAATCGTGATGCCATATTTTTTTATCTGTGATTTTCTTAGTCACTGGCGTCTGCGGTACATAATAGTCAAGCACTTGACATGTTGTTCTTAACTGACGGTATACAAGGGCTCTCATGGGTTTTACTGGACGCAAACTGTCTACACATGCCGACGTTATGCCTGCACGGGCTCTACTGCAGGCGGGGCATGCCACGTATACATGATACTGGCATGAGCACTGCAGGAGTGCAGGCTGCATGATCCTCATGTACATAATTGTGTAGGGAAGCCTGTAACTGGGCTTCATTTGGGCGTGTGAATCCATGGATGCTGGCAGCCATGCATGCGTTGGTTAAAAAGCTGTGCTTTGGATGCATGAGGTGGATTAATGTCATGAGCACTAGCTATGTAGCTCATATGCGGATGTCATGAACTTCGCCAAAGATCCAGGGTCTGTCATGATCGAGGACTGCATGGTCATTCATTCCTTCTATGTGTAATGGTGGCACTGCATGATCTTCCAGATATAGGCAACTATGTAGGGTTCGAGTGGGGCCAGCACTGTTTGTGAATCATTTTGTCGAACATGCAGTTACATAGTTGTCTTACTTAATGCAGTGTACTGTCAACATACACAGCCAGCTATAGCGATGATGAGTGGCTCTGCCATTACCGCTTCCTTGATCAAACTCATTTTTGTTTGCACATATCCGTGCCTCCATGTGGCCTGCCGGTCCCCGTGTGGCTGTATGGGTCACACTTGAAATGAATGTGATGCAGACAGCATCTGCGACGCTATCAGCCTCACCAAGGAGAATGACCTCCTCACCCTGGCACCCATCTGTAATGGCACTTTCCTTGTCCAAGGCCAGGGGTGGTTTGTTTGGGTTAGGACATATTTGTCCATTTAGGACAGTCCCGCAGCCAAAGCGTGAAAACATTAGCTTATTGGTGCCTTACGCATGCTTGCTTCTGCATGATAATTTTTTGAATGGGATTCAACTGTTTTTATGTGTATATAACTGCCGTCTTGTTTCACGTGTATGTATGTGAATACACAAATGTTCTCAGCATTGAGTTATGCACAATGCACATCAATTAATTTATTAAAAGTAATTAGTAATCATGTAGACTGCGTCACGTGAGCATAGACAACTATTCCTTGACGCAAGGCGGTCCAACGTCGTGTAAGTACAAGCCGTTACTAGTTGTATGAGAAATAAATCGTTGTCCTGATTAGCCAAGATGTTGCACTACCACAATACCCATGATGTTGCTCTTAATAATAATGCCATGTCCTATAATGCATGAATGGGCGGTGATCTAAGCATGTCATAAAACATCCTATTCCAGCGGGCAGCGGGCAGCGGGCAGCGGGCAGCGCGCAGCGGGCAGCGGGCAGCGGGCAGCGGGCAGCGGGCAGCGCGCAGCGGGCAGCGGGCAGCGGGCAGCGGGCAGCGGGCAGCGGGCAGCGGGCAGCGGGCAGCGGGCAGCGGGCTGCGGGCTGCGGGCAGCGGGCTGCGGGCAGCGGGCTGCGGGCAGCGGGCAGCGGGCAGCGGGCAGCGGGCAGCGGGCAGCGGGCAGCGGGCAGCGGGCAGCGGGCAGCGGGCAGCGGGCAGCGGGCTGCGGGCAGCGGGCAGCGGGCAGCGGGCAGCGGGCAGCGGGCAGCGGGCAGCGGGCAGCGGGCAGCGGGCAGCGGGCAGCGGGCAGCGGGCAGCGGGCAGCGGGCAGCGGGCAGCGGGCAGCGGGGCAAAGTACTGCCAAGAAAAGGGACCCTGCTTTGGGCTGGGCGGAGCCAGCGGGTTACTCTAGTAATAATTAGTCACAAGGTCCTGTTGGGACGCTAACGCGGTGGCGCGAATTCGTATGGCACATACATGCGTGGCGCCTCGCGTGGCGCAGATTCACATGGCACATACATGTGCGGCGCCTCGCGTGGCGCAGATTCACATGGCACATACATGCGCGGCGCCTCGCGTGGCGCAGATTCACATGGCACATACATGCGCGGCGCCTCGCGTGGCGCAGATTCGTATGGCACATACATGCGCGGCGCCTCGCGTGGCGCAGATTCGCATGGCACATACATGCGCGGCGCCTCGCGTGGCGCAGATTCGTACGGCACATACATGCGCGGTGCCTCGCGTGGCGCAGATTCGCATGGCACATACATGTGCGGCGCCTCGCGTGGCGCAGATTCACATGGCACATACATGCGCGGCGCCTCGCGTGGCGCAGATTCGTACGGCACATACATGCGCGGTGCCTCGCGTGGCGCAGATTCGCATGGCACATACATGTGCGGCGCCTCGCGTGGCGCAGATTCACATGGCACATACATGCGCGGCGCCTCGCGTGGCGCAGATTCGCATGGCACATACATGCGCGGCGCAGATTCGCATGGCACATACATGCGCGGCGCCTCGCGTGGCGCAGATTCGTACGGCACATACATGCGCGGCGCCTCGCGTGGCGCAGATTCGCGTGGCACATACATGCGCGGCGCCTCGCGTGGCGCAGATTCGTATGGCACATACATGCGCGGCGCCTCGCGTGGCGCATAGTCTGGTGCCGGCACCGCTGCCGCTGTTGCCGCAGGGGGCGCACTGGCTGCCGGCACCGCTGCCGCCGCTGCCGCCGCTGCCGTGGTGGGCACACCGGCTGCCGCCACCGCTGCTTTGGTGGGTGCGGCGGCTGCCGCCCCCGCTGCCACTGCCGCCGCCGCCTCTTTATGCTTCTGCAGCAGTCGCTGCTGCTGCTGCTGCTGCTGTTGTTGCTGCTGCTGCTGCTGCAGCTTTGTCATCATGGCATTAAATTGCTGCTGTTGCTGTTGCTGTTGCTGCTTCATCATGCTGTCGAATTGCTGCAGCAGCGCTGCCATCCCCTTCGAATTTTCAGCCGGGGCGTCAGGCTGCTTGGCAGGCGCTGAGCCGCTTTCTGAGCGGCGCTGGCGCTTGACTGGTTTCGTCGCCGCAGCTTCTTTGGCAGGCTGCTTGCTCACGATGCGCTTGCCGCGCCCATGCACGTTGGTGACCTCCTGCAACGCGGGCAGCCCTGCAATTTGTGGGTCGGGCATGTCAGAGTCTTGTGTTATGCAAGCTGGCAGACGTGGCAGCGTAGCCGGGTATTTCGCCAAGAGGGCCGATCCTGGAAACTGCTCAGCGGACAAGATGAATGGCGGTGGGCCAGCACTCAATATCTGGGGCAGCAGGTCCGCCTTGTTCTTGATGGCCCAACTCATCACCGCCTGCATGTCCTCATTCCAAGCGGATGATGGGAGAACGCCCTTGTGCTCCAACCCCAGGGTAGTGGGAAACGTGGTGGCATTCTTGTCGTTGACAACGATGACCACTGCGTCGAAAAATCCGATCGCGGACGGTCGCCTGGTTGGGCTGCCTTTGAGTCGGTCGAGCAAGTTTTTAAATTTCTTGTAGCGGCTCTGCCTCACAAAATGCGCGCAGATTGACGAGCTCGCGATTGCCCCCACTACCACCCCCACATGAGGCCATTCGGGGATTGCAAGGGCCACGATATCATCCTCGCTGTCGCTGGTGGAAGCACCGCCTGGTGTTTTGTGCATCCCCGGCCCTGCCGGTGGAGGAGAAAAAGCTAGTTCTTTTCTTGTGTCGCCGACATCGAAATGACGCGACGCCGAAGCCCGAAAGGTACCAGCTGCAGGGCCCGGGGTGTTCTCCTTCTTGGAGGCGTCGCGCTCAACCACGGGAATGTGCGCGCCGCCAACAGCATGCTTGCCAACCGTGGGGCCCATCGCAGCACGCAAAGCTGCATCACCTTGGCCGCTCTTGTCCTGATTGCCATCACCCATCGCACCCTTGCCTGCGCCGTTCTTTTCCTCCTCGCCATCACCCATCGCACCATAGCCTGCGCCGTTCTTTTCCTCCTCGCCATCACCCATCGCACCATTGCCGCCTGCGCCGTTCTTTTCCTCCTCGCCATCACCCATCGCACCATTGCCGCCTGCGCCGTTCTTTTCCTCCTCGCCATCACCCATCGCACCATTGCCGCCTGCGCCGCTCTCCTCCTCGACGCCACCACCAAGCGCAACACCGCCTGGGCCGTTCTTCTCCTCGACGCCACCACCCGTTGCATCATCATCGACATGACCCTCGTCATGCAATATTATCACCAGAACCCAGCTCACCATCGTCGACCCTTCCATCCACGACTTTGGCTAGCTTAACGAGTTTCCGTGATGGAACCTTAACGACCTTGCCCTTGCCGCCCAGCGAATAAAGAGCACCAAGGCCGGCCAGTTGGGCGTCGACCACCTTTTCCTTAAAATCGACAGGCGAGGCCTCCTTGCTGATGGCGGTAGGCGGCCAAGGGCCGCCACACTCCTGGCAGGTCCACTCTGTGCCATCCTCACCCGCCGATGCATCCCTAAACATCCCGGTGCACAGCCCATGCAAGTGCTTGCCACACTGGCCTGAGCATGGATGGTTGGCTCCGCCCAGCAGCTCATTTTTGTCGACACTATCAAATCCGGTTGCATGATCAGCGCCGGGCAATTTCTTGCATCTATCGCCTGCGTAGCAGGGCCGCTTGACCCCTGCATTCTTCGCTTGCTACAGATTTAACCACCGGAAAATAGACAAAGATTGCACGCAACCTTCCAATAATGCCGGCTGCGATTTAACCTTCGTTTGCTGGGCGCTGCACGCTGCAATGTATCGAGTCAATTTGCGCGGGATCTGGAACTTTGAATATATGTTTAGGCAAGAGGCTGCGGCGTCATTTGGCTGCAGCTGGGTAACTACTTGCGTCTTGCGGCCAAGATACGCAGCCTGCCTCGAGAGGGCTGCGTATCTTTGCCGCAGCCTGCCTCACCAGCTAAAAACCTTGCGGCCAAGATACGCAGCCTGCCTCCTCGAGGATATCCTCGAGGAGGCAGGCTGCGTATCTTGGCCGCAAGGTTTTTAGCTGGTGAGGCAGGCTGCGGCAAAGATACGCAGCCTGCCTCGGCAGCTGGGGAAGTAACTACTTGCGTCTTGCGGCCAAGATACGCAGCCTGCCTCGAGAGTCGAGGCAGGCTGCGTATCTTGGCCGCAAGACGCAAGTAGTTACCCTGGCAGCCAAATGACCAGCTAAAAACCTTGCGGCCAAGATACGCAGCCTACCTCCTCGAGGATATCCTCGAGGAGGCAGGCTGCGTATCTTGGCCGCAAGGTTTTTAGCTGGTGAGGCAGGCTGCGGCAAAGATACGCAGCCCTCTCGAGGCAGGCTGCGTATCTTGGCCGCAAGACGCAAGTAATTACTTCCCCAGCTGCCGAGGCAGGCTGCGTACATTTTGGCGGCAAGTTCCCCAGCTGTTCGCTGCTTAGGCAAGTTGTTGCAACGACTTCGCCACGTGACTGCCAACAGGGGCGCCTGCGTTCAAGTCTTCAGTGCGTGCCCTGGCGGCACATCATTATTACGTAAATAGCCGTGAAGCTTTCGGTACCTTAGCAGTTTATAGTCGGTAGTTGGATTTATGGCAGACAAGGCTGACTGCAGGATATTATTTTGTGGTTTAACATTAAGTGACGCCGAAATGAATAGGCACGGAGCCGAAAAATAGCCGACGTAGTTGATTTGGAGACGAGTTGTTAGCATTGATGACAAAAATGGGATTAGGTTTACACAGGACAGTAATAGGCGCTGAGCTGCTTACTCTTATGAGGTCCGGCATCCATTCAGCGCCGGGGGAGTCCTGCTTTTGGTTTAGGTTGAAACTTTTATAAATGTTAGAGATAAAGGCTAGGATAGCAAAATGGCCGAACATGTCGAGTGGGACGGAGGTATTGTCTCTCCGACTCGGACGACGATGACGATTTTGCGTACCATGACGGAGGGCTCGGTCGTGCTATACTGGCATCCCACGTGCCAAATGCTCTGCAACACCGACGTCCCCTGGCCCCCCATGTTGGTGGGGGTGGTGAAGAAGGTAGAGCAGCCTGCCGATGAGGGGGGCAGCGAGCCTCACCTGGTCCTCTCTGTATACCGTGCCAGGAGCATGACCGATGCTTGGCATCAGTGGGACCCGAACAGCGCCACATGGCCTCTGCCGAGCAAGTCGTCCGCAAACTCCCACACAGTCACCATCGCAGCATCCGAGGTCATCCTCACCTATTGGATCCCGGCGAAGAAGCCCACCTCGCGCCACTTGGTGTCTTTGGATGCCAAGAAAAGCTGTCTGCTGCGTGCCTGACCGCGCTCAAGCAGGTGCCAAGGGACGCAGGTCACCCGACGATTGACTGGCAACTAGCTTCAACTCCCAAGGGTGTGGTGCGCATGGCTGAACGTTGCTGGCAAACGATCTTGGAGCAGGTGATGGGTGGCAAGCTCTGCCTGGTAGGACAACTTGTGTGCAGCTATGAGATTGTGCACGAGTCCGTCGGCGGCCGCACAGTGAACCGTCCTAGAAGATTCCATGGTCAAGTGGCAGCTGTGGACACGGAACATGGCAAGGTGGCTATGTTTTGGGGTGCTCAATGGGAAGAGCTGGCGGTGACGTGTGTGGACCTCCCAGAATTGGGGAAGGAAATCTGTGGATGCCCCGGTGTGTCCGTCCCTCCTCTGCAAGCGTCTGAGATCGCCGTTGCCGAGTCCCGCTTACGTACGTGCGGAGGTGCACGCTGCGCTGACCAGCGCAACTGCGCGCAGCTCGCCTGAGGCAGCGCGCGGCACGGCCGACACAACTAAGCGCAAGCCGCCTGCACCTGCAGCAACCAGCACAGCCACGCGCAACCCACGTGCGGTGGCGACCAACTTGCGCGCAGCAGTGCGCGCCCTGAATGATAAGGCTGCAAGTGACTTGCGTGCGCCCGCGCGTGCGGCCACCGGCGCGGCTGCACCTGCCAACTCGCCTGCGCCTGCGCGCGCGGCAGCACCTGCCAACTCGCCTGCGCCTGCGCGCGCGGCCACCGGCGTGGCTGCACCTGCCAACTCGCCTACGGCCGCACCTGCGGCCACCGGCGCGGCTGCACCTGCCAACTCGCTTGCGCCTGCGCGCGCGGCAGCACCTGCCAACTCGCAGGCCTGCGCCTGCGCGCGCGGCCACCTGCGCGGCTGCACCTGCCAACTCGCTTGCGCCTGCGCGCGCGGCAGCACCTGCCAACTCGCCTGCGCCTGCGCGCGCGGCCACCGGCGTGGCTGCACCTGCCAACTCGCCTACGGCCGCGCCTGCGGCCACCTGCGCGGCTGCACCTGCCAACTCGCTTGCGCCTGCGCGCGCGGCAGCACCTGCCAACTCGCCTACGCCCGCGCCTGCGGCCACCGGCGCGGCTGCACCTGCCAACTCGCTTGCGCCTGCGCGCGCGGCAGCACCTGCCAACTCGCCTGCGCCTGCGCGCGCGGCAGCACCTGCCAACTCGCTTGCGCCTGCGCGCGCGGCAGCACCTGCCGACTCGTCTGCGCCTGCGCCCGCGGCCACCGGCGCGGCTGCACCTGCCGACTCGCCTGCGCCCGCGCCTGCGGCCACCGGCGCGGCTGCACCTGCCAACTCGCTTGCGCCTGCGCGCGCGGCAGCACCTGCCAAACTCGCCTGCGCCTGCGCGCGCGGCAGCCGGCGTGGCTGCACCTGCCAACTTGCCTACGCCCGCGCCTGCGGCCACCGGCGCGGCTGCACCTGCCAACTCGCTTGCGCCTGCGCGCGCGGCAGCACCTGCCAAACTCGCCTGCGCCTGCGCGCGCGGCCACCGGCGTGGCTGCACCAGCCAACTCGCCTACGCCCGCGCCTGCGGCCACCGGCGCGGCTGCACCTGCCAACTCGCTTGCGCCTGCGCGCGCGGCAGCACCTGCCAACTCGCCTGCGCCTGCGCGCGCGGCCACCTGCGCGGCTGCACCTGCCAACTCGCTTGCGCCTGCGCGCGCGGCAGCACCTGCCAAACTCGCCTGCGCCTGCGCGCGCGGCCACCGGCGTGGCTGCACCTGCCAACTCGCCTACGGCCGCGCCTGCGGCCACCGGCGCGGCTGCACCTGCCAACTCGCTTGCGCCTGCGCGCGCGGCAGCACCTGCCAACTCGCCTGCGCCTGCGCGCGCGGCCACCTGCGCGGCTGCACCTCCCGACTCGCCTGCGCCTGCGCGCGCGGCAGCCGGCGCGGCTGAAGAAGATATGTTGTCTGATTCCCGTCGTCGCCGGGCACACCGTTACATAGTGTGTCCGGACAGCGATAGCGATGGAGCCCCGGAGGCTATGGAAACATGAAGTCGCGGTTGCTACCATTGTTGCTACCAATAATTTCTATGTGTGCACCATGGCTGCCAACATTGCTGCTTCCTTTGCTGCTTCTCCGCTGATATGCCGTGCTTTTGATTCACTCTCTGCCATGCATGCCAGTATAGTGCTGCCACCATTGTCATGATGTAACTTGTCAACACCAATGCATGTTCTGATTCTGATGTGATTGATTATATTCCTGGCCTGCATGAGTCTGTTGAGGTTGTTTGTCGCTGCTGCGGCTGCTATGACCATTACTAGTGTGCTCATGTGAGTTTTTTGCCATGTCCATTTGCGCAGTCATGGAGCATTTCAAGGTTTGCCCGAGATTTACGAGACCCAAGTGTCAGTCATTTTCCGCGAAGCCGCGATATAATCCCTGACAGAAACTGGCAAAAACCACATGGACAGAATCCTCCTTGATAATGTCTCATGTAGTAGATACATTCCAGCCTTTGCAATTACAATCACGTCACTAAATTTTTAAGTATGCAAAATTACAAGCTGTGAGTGCAATTGTCTCTACTCATCATAAGATACCAGCTTGACAATCATGAATGCCCATTTGGTTACAGCATATAAGGCAACTTGTCATTATATAACACAATTATTGACTTGAAACTCCTCGACCAATGCAAAAATTTGCCCAAACCTTCTATCAAACTATTTTGGGAAGTCCACAGCATCCAAAAAACACATTTTTCAAATTTTCATTTAGGACAGACCTGCAGCCTCCCAAATCTGTCCTAACCCAAACAAACCACCCCAGTTCAAGCTGTCATTCAGCAACTGCTCTGATTCGACCGCATTCCTCGACCTGGAGGCTCTGCGCAGCGCCACGGCAGACCAGCTGGGTATTCCCCCCTGCCAGGTGGGCCTGAACTTCACCTACGGACTGCCGGACCACGGCGAGCGGCGCCGCCTGCTCCAGGACTTGTCCCCAAACCAGATTGAGATCGTGATCGAAGCGTTTTCAGCATCGAATGTCACCGCAGGCCTTATTGGCGCTCCGGATTTTTCCGACTTCTTGGCAACCTTTTTTAACTCTCTGGGCGCGGTGGAAGGCTCACAGCTTGTGCTGGTGCGCACCGCGGCGTTCGGGGGCATTGGTGATGACTACCTATATGGTGACGATGCTCAGAATCTTTATGGTGGCGATGGCGATGACGTTTTGGTGGGTGAGAACAATACACTTTCAGGCAACGAAGGCGACGACATTCTGGTAGGGACGCATGGGATCACCGAGTTCTTTGGCGGCCCAGGTCGCAACATCATCGTGGACGGGCGCGGCCTGTCCTACAACGTGACCAATGCGGACAATGGGACGGACATTTATGCAGGTAATTAGACTTGTGTAAACAGAGAGTCTACTATACAGACTAAGTAACATGTGCTATAACAGACTACTACAGACTATTAGCTACATTTGTTATAACAGACATGTTGCAGACATGTACGATATGTATTCATTGAGAATGAGAGATTACGGAGGTGAGATGGGCATGCAACATAAGGAAAAATCCGAAAAGGAGAAGAACCTTGAAGAAATTATTAGGAATCTGACACGGACATCCAAGGATCACGCCAGCTGCACAAGGTACAACTAACTACATCACAAAACTACGACACGCAGCAACATCGCTGCCGGCCCACCATGCAGGCCTGGGAGGGATCTAGACCGCATGGGTCGCGACAAAGTCGGCCCGGGTGCGGCGGAATAACACATCAGCCACGGTGCGAGCGAGGGCGAGTGACAGGCGCAAAGTACGATATATATGCAACCTGCAAGATGTGTTGGTATTCCATGTAGATCAGGGTACTGCAGCGGTCGCCAGCATCAGTTTTTCCCGCCTGACTCCTTTCTATGAAGGTTTGTCCGAGCTTTAGTGCAGGAATGGACTAGCTGCCACTGATCGCATGCTCTGACAAATCAACTGGTTCCAAGCTGTTCTGCTCTGCCTTCAGTTTGTGTCCAGAACAACAAAGGTCGCAACTGGGGCTGCTCGGATGGCGAAGTCTGCAAGCTCACCAGTCGCCGATGGCCCGGTCGTAAGCAAGCCGGGAATGTCTGTGTGCCAGGTGCGTGCTTTTGCGCACATGGATAGTCCCACAATTTCACAATAAGAACTGGAATCCAGCAGCTATACGTGACCTAGGCCTTCCCGAGCCTCTGCAGCCCCAGTCCCCCTAAACTCCCCAGCCCCCCTATACCCCGAGCCCCCCCGTGCAGAAGACAGAACCGCTCTAATCTCCACCGGGAGGACATAACTTGGGGAAGAAGGGGGTCAGTTGGGCAGTTCGTGGTTTTATAGTGGAATGAGGATAATAATATGTCATGCCTCATTTAGCACCTCAATATGCTACAATGGTGATGCCATATTAATTTTTTATCTGTGATTTTCCTAGTCACTGGCGTCTGCGGTACACCGTTATTGGCCAAGCACTTCATGTATATATTGAAAAAATATATATTAAAAATATAATTAAAAATATATATGTCGTACTCAACTGTATATACTCGTCGTAACGGCTCGTGGGTTTTACTTGGGATCGACTGCCTACATGCCGACGTTATATGCCTGCACGGGCTGTACTGCAGGGTGGGCATGCCATGTATACATGATACTGGCATGCTGCAGGAGTGCAGGCTGCATGATCCTTATGTCCCGTAGTGGCCCTTATACGTGTACGCTTAATTATCGTACGAAGATTTTTTGAATTTTTGTTAGGTGTACCTTTATAGCTTGCGGGAATTTTTTTAATAGTACGTAGGTATATTGTCAGGGTATAATGTACTTGAGCAGACTCTACAGGTAAACCCTCTGGTAGGACCTTATATATAGGTAGGACCTTATATATTGACTATCGGAAGGAGATATCTTGGGCCGTACGAAGCCGGAAGGAGATTTTTTTTTTGCCTGTACGACGGCGATTCGTACATAATTATGCGTACTGATATAAGGGCCACTACGGGGTACATCGTGTGTAGGGAAGCCTGTAACTGGGCCTCGTTTGGGCGCGTGAATCCATGGATGCTGGCAGCCGTGCACGAGTTGGTCAAAAAGAGCCTGTGCTTAGGATGCATGAGGTGCATCGTCATGAGCACTACTAGCTTATATGCAGTCGACACGAGACTTGTCCAATCGTCTAGGGTACAGAGGAAGGCGTGAGGACCATGCATTCTCTCTATAACTGTGGCACTGAGAGGGTTTGAATGAGGCCAGCAGTTTGTGCATCCTTAGTTTCTGGAATCACTGTAGCGGGTGCCAACGTACACCCATTTAAATCACCGTCAGTCAGTTCAGCATGAGGGATGTGCCATTACTGCTTCCTTGATCAAACTCATGAATTTTTGTTTGCACATATCCATGCCTCCATGTGGTGCCCATGCCGGTCCCCGTGTGGCTGTATGGGTCACACTTGCAATGAATGCGATGCGATGCAGGCAACATCTGCGACGCTATCAGCCTCACCAAGGAGAATGACCTCCTCACCCTGGCACCCACCTGTAATGGCACTTTCCTTGTCCAAGGCCAGTTCAAGCTGTCATTCAGCAACTGCTCTAATGCGACGGCAGCTCTCGACCTGGAGGCTCTGCGCAACGCCATCGCAGACGAGCTGGGTATTCCCCCCTGCCAGGTGGGCCTGAACTTCACGTACGGACTGCCGGAAACCCAGCGGCGCCGCCTGCTCCAGGACTTGTCCTCAAACCAGATCGAGATCATTGCCGACATTGTTTCTGCATCAGACGTCACTGGGGGCATCATCGCAGGCCTTGTTGGTGCCCCGGATTTCACCGCCTTCTTGGCAAACTTTTTTGACACCCTGGGCATCGAGGTGGAAGGCTCGCAGCTCGTGCTGGTGCGCACCGCGGTGCTCTCATCGGCAGCGTCGGATCCCCATTTCGTGACCGCGCGCAGCGACATGTTTGACTTTGTGGGGCGCGCGGAGCAAACGTATTGCGTGCTGTCGGACGCACGCGTGCATGTGAACGCAAGGCTCGTTGGGGCCACATCTGACAATGTTGCCAGCATTCAAGCATCCAAGGATGCCAGCATCAAGTGGACGGATACAGCCGTGCTGTCTCAGCCCGTCGAGGGTGACGACACGCGCACGTGGATGGGCCAGGTCGCGGTGTTGTACGGGAAGGACCGCGTGCTGGTGGATGCCAACTCGCGCCCAGGGGCGCCCTACGCGGCCTCCTTTGGAACCGTGCTGGTGAATGGGGTAAGTATAGGGAAAGCAGGGATGTACGACAATATACGCTAGCTAAATGTGGCTGGTTAGTTGCCTTGAGAATCAAACTGTATGAGTGGGGCAATATCTAGATGTCGCTAGCGCGTCAAACAATGGCAGTCATGAGGAATTTGGCCTGACGTATTGAAAGATTCCAGGCGTACATTGTCATCGCCCACCACTTGTTACCAGTTCCCCCATCCCAGCCACTACCACGATGCAGCCACCCACGGCCCCAATGGCACCAGTCCATGCAGTCCCGTGCGGGTTTTCTACATGCATGGATCGAGTGCCAATTGTGGCTGCTGAGTCATCAATGATCCGTTTTCGTGATCAGATCGGTACTGCCAACCATGCCGCGCATTGTTCTTGCACCTAGGTCATGCTACATAATTGCACTGTAGTATCAGCTAATACTGACTTTTTCAACATCCACCTACATTTAATGCCGTAGGGGGATGAAATAATGCCAGATGGGGAAGCACCTCGTGCATCGAAATTTACGACTTAGCTGCTAGTTGCCTCCAGGCTCCAATATCATGGTTTTGGAACATTGCGAATTCATTACTTCCATTCATGCCACCGTGGCTTGTAGGCACAATTGTGTATGATTAGTCAATCATTTCAAATAGCATTCGGAGGATCCGCACATGCATGCTCCCGCGTGCTCGTTGCAACTTGTTCACGGTGCCTCTCTAGGGCAACCTTTTTTCGCGCCCCACTTAAAAAAGGGGCCAAGGTCTGAACAAGCGGTCATTCTGCCTTTTTTATTGCGACATCGATCATCTGCTGATTCGTGTGCCGCGCCCATGCAGGTTCCCCTGGAGGGCAAGCTCATCTCCCGGCAGCTCCCCTCGGGGCTGACGGTGATCCGTCGACGGACCCGCGTGCACATCACGGCCCCTGGGACGCTGGAGATGGTGGTGGAGAGGTGGTCCGCGCCGCGTTCTGGGAGGCGAGAAAGGGGCCGGGCAAGAACTTCCTTGTACGTTATAACTAGATAAGCGGAATCAACCAAACGGTTGCCATGCAATTGTGAAAAGTCCCAGGCTGGCTGAGGACTACAGCGACCTATGTGGAAGTTCAATCACTTGGCAGTCTGAATGGGGGCCGGGGGGAGGGGGGTGGCAGCGGCTGTGATGTCCTCCATCGATAGATTCTTAATCCCTTGCCTCTGCAGCTAAAATAAGCCTCTCAAAAGCAGTACTATGTGGTCAGCAAGCATGACAATTCTTGTAAGTGGTCAATCCCAGATTGCTCTTAAATATGGCACGTGTCGTATTCTGGCATCCTGAGTTGGGATATGTGTGTACAGTATGGTTGTGTGTTGTATCATCCTGCCAAAATCTGCGCAATGCACCTTTTCTTCAGATTGAATGGCATCTGCGGTATTTGTAAACAGGCAACAGGCTGGTTCATGCGATGTCTAGTACTTGAGTTTGAGACATCACATTCCCCATATACCGCTGCCAGCCTCAGAGGCATGGTTTCTCTGCCAATGGCTGTCATGTGCATCAAACAAATAAATCGGGGTTCTTTGAACGGAGTTTCTTCTATACGTGAATGCGGGAACAAGAGGCCGCTGGATGAGCGGCTTATAGGTCGCAGTGTTTACTCGTAGCTGTTTGGCTAGAGCTTTTGTGATTAGTAGATGCAATATAGTGCATGGTTGAAAAATGAATTAAATAAAATGTGCGTTCCGCGCTTGGGTTGATTATACCCGGGCGGAACGGGGCGTGAGGTGCAGTGCCCCTGAAAAGAACAACCTACGCATTATTTAATACTAGCCGTGCAGATTCGGGATATTCTACCCCCGGTCTGTACGGTTAGCGTCTTACTAGCATCCACTAAACATAAGGGTTTAATGACGTCAGTTAGCTAGGGATAAGGGAGGTTTTGCGACTAAAAGCCGCTCTGGCTGGTTTTGTCGGCCTCTTTCTTTGCTCGTTGTCGTTGCGGCGGCAGCCGCAGCTATGGGTGCTGCGGAGCAAAATCCCAAAAGCACTGGTTGCACTGGCCACTTGGCCAGTGGTGAGACTTCCAGTTGTTAACCGGCCAGGCGTAGTTCCTCGCCCGGTTAACTAAAAGAAAAGAAAAAGATTACCTCCGGTCCGCACCTTTTCCCCAGCTTGGGGTCTTTGGTGGGCCGGATGCCGTGACAGGTGCTCAACTGTCGCTTGGTCGGCCCAGTGCGCGAGCTGGTGCTCCGTACCTGGGGATGCTTGCACCCCGGGTTGGAGCCGGATGGCTGGCACTGGCGACCCGTGTCTCGGTCCGCGGCCTGCGGCTTTTTCTTCGGAAATTGCTGCTGGCCAGCAAACTTTGCAATTGCCTTCCGCCGAGGGGGGGGTGGTTGGGGCTGGGGACGGCGATGGGAAAAGCGTCTAAGCTAGAAATTTTTTCCCCACGCATAGAAACCTCGGGGGGGAATGCGGTCTTGGCTGAACGGACTCTCGTTCAGCCAGGTGCCTGGGGCTGTGGTCTCGGGCATCCGGGCTGGCGGGGCCTGGGCTAGGTCCACGTTTTTTCTCGAAGCACCCCGGGTCTATGGGGAGACGGCCATAGCGGTACCGACTCGGGGCCCCGAGAGGGGTCATGATAGGCTGGCCGTGCGCAATCGCAGTGCAAATGCGCTGGGCCTTTTTGGGCCTGGCCATGCATCCACAGCCGCCGGGCACACGCCTCCCGATGTGGGGGGCTCCCGTTTTGCGGCAGGGCGGTCACTTGTGACAACAAGCAAGGTGGAGTGCGGCTTCAAGGGAAAGCCAGGGCGGGGGTGATTGGGCAACGTACTTCATGAAGGGCCTTGAACGGCGTGCCTCCGGGCATGTCAATTAGTGTCACATGTATGCTTCCACTTATTGTTTTAATGAAGATGCTGGTTTTTGTGGGAGCTACGTGGGACATGAATCGGGGTTCTTTGAACGGAGTTTCTTCTATACGTGAATGCGGGAACAAGAGGCCGCTGGATGAGCGGCTTATAGGTCGCAGTGTTTACTCGTAGCTGTTTGGCTAGAGCTTTTGTGATTAGTAGATGCAATATAGTGCATGGTTGAAAAATGAATTAAATAAAATGTGCGTTCCGCGCTTGGGTTGATTATACCCGGGCGGAACGGGGCGTGAGGTGCAGTGCCCCTGAAAAGAACAACCTACGCATTATTTAATACTAGCCGTGCAGATTCGGGATATTCTACCCCCGGTCTGTACGGTTAGCGTCTTACTAGCATCCACTAAACATAAGGGTTTAATGACGTCAGTTAGCTAGGGATAAGGGAGGTTTTGCGACTAAAAGCCGCTCTGGCTGGTTTTGTCGGCCTCTTTCTTTGCTCCCCACCCACCCACCCTTGTCTTGGTTGCCTCTAGGGCAACGTACTTCATGAAGGGCCTTGAACGGCGTGCCTCCGGGCATGTCAATTAGTGTCACATGTATGCTTCCACTTATTGTTTTAATGAAGATGCTGGTTTTTGTGGGAGCTACGTGGGACATGAATAGATATTTGTACATTTACAACCTATTGCATAGTGCATACCCGCAGCTGTGTTCCTGACAACGGCCACTGTCAGAATCTACTGTAGCGCTCATTCTTCAGTGTTTGTGCTGTTTTGTGTAATTATCTGAGTCTGACATCAACCTGCATCTCTCTCCTAATAATTTTGAAGGTCTTGCACACGCCAGCTCACCAGCTGTCTTTTGCGAACATATTAACTCATCTTAAAGTCATCCAGTGGTTAACTGTTGCCTACTAGCTCCACCATTTCTTGGCTGTTCTCGTCTAAATTGCCATGGCTGCAGAACCTGCACATCAAGAACTGAGTATGAGGCATCTGGCCCGGTCCATGGGATCCTAGGGCAGTCTTTCTCCCGCCAGCTGGCATCCAAGGTGGTCGTGGAGGGCACCGATGATGACTATGCAACCAGTGGCATGTTTGTGGCAGACTGCCGCTTTTCCAAGTTCCTGCCGGGCGCTGGTGGAGACATGCAGGGCACCCTTAAGAGGATGGACAAAGAGGCAGCGGGTTTCAGTTGGGGCAAATTACGTGTTGTGCTGCACATGCCGCCAGGGGAAGCAACCTAGTTGCGCTGCCATTGCCGCACATGTTTGCCTCCGGCAGTTTGATGCGATTCCGATTACCTGTCAGAGGTAGCAATAAGCCAACCGGCTTAAGGGTGACAGACATGGGTGACTCTTGTGCAGGAAGCTCGCCATGCGCATCCCCACATTACTTGTGCCAGCTTACCTGTTTCATGCCCTAGTCTCCTTCAGTCAGGATTCTACTCTAGTCAACTGTGTTGCCACTATGTCAGATGAGAGACGCCGCTGGTAGCGGCAATTGTACGTGGTACTTTTGCTGTGATTAGGCGTACTAGTGTCAGACCTGTGACAAAAAGTCAATCACGAGCTTTCTGGTGATCTTCTAAGATTTATATTGGATGCAGTATATTGTAAGATATTTTGTGCCGACCTCGATGATGTGGCGTCGAGTGTGAGACGTACGCCAAAGGCGAATCGGTGAGATACGCCATGTTTTATCTATATTGTCTGACTGGCATTCAATGCTGGTACTACGGATGTGTGTTATGATTGTGCCTAGTCAGTGCAACATTCGTTGCAAGCCATTCATTTCTAGTCTCAGTCAGTTGGATGACTCAGCACGATCATCTGATTAATTAATAAATCGGATTTCTTTGAAAAGAGTTTCTCGAAGTGAGGCGGGGAATAAGGCCGCTCACGGGAGCCGCCTGGATGGTCGGCTGAACCGGGCGGGTTTGGCAGATGTAACCGGATTTGGCTAATGGCTGGCGACCTGGAATTGTTAGTAGGGGCAGTGGCCCTATTGTGCTACAATCTCGAAACAATCTTATGCTTAAAGTTTGACAGGGCCGGGTTTGTTGAACCGGTTTGTTGAATGATAATTAGAACCTTTCGGAAAGGGTATTTGATTGGTTGTTGTTTTTGTGGTACGGTAGGTGTCGCTACATTCTCAGGTTGGCGTGTTAAGTTAAGCTCGGTTGCTGATGTCAGCCCCGTGCTAGGGCAGTTTGACTACTTTGGCGGCGTAGTGACATTGTTGTGGTCTTTTTTCTTGTAAACGTTGGCTGAGCGCCGACGGCTGAGGCTATGGCGGTACAAGAAGTGCCTCACCAGCCTTGCGCTCAGCATGGGTGCGGGGCTAAAATTTGTTAACCAAATTTCCGGCATCCATGATCCCTGGCTGCTTAAGGCGGTTGGGATTCATGGCTGCCACTTGCCCGGAATTAATGTCCGGGTGATCGGGGTTTAAATGCGAAGCGGGGGCTGATGCATTATTTAATGGCTGGTTTGTTTGAAAGAAACGGCCAGCTGGCCGGGTTGGGCAAGGGCTAGCTTGCTTGATGGTTCCGTACCTGGGGATGCTTGCGCCTCGGGTTGGGCTGTCGGCAGGCTGGCCTGCCTTTGAGTTGTCTCGTACCTGGAAATGCTTGCATTCCGGGTTGGGCTTGGCTTGAGGGCCGCCGCGGCTCGGGGGGGTAAAAAATTTAAGTCACCGTTGTGGGACACGGAGCCTCGGCGCAGGAGGCAAGGGCTGAAAGCCAACTTGATTTCGTAATCAGTGGTATTTCCACTTTTTTGTACGGAAGGAGTGTTTATGTGCTCGGCACTAGGTTGGTTGCTCTTCAAAAAGTTGTAAACTGGGCGTCGGCTGGAATCAGCGGCGCCAGTCAGCAGCTTTTGCTTTGACTTTGTGTTCCGCGACAGCACCCCTTAGCGGACCAGAGAAGAGGTCGGCAACGAGGTCAGCGGGGGCCCCCGAGTGGGGTCAAAAATGCGAGCTGTGTCGATTGACAGTGCATGAATTTTTGTGCATTCACAGTCGCTGGGAATTAAATCTGTTTTCTGGCAACGGAGAGCGCCCATCGCGACAGGACAGCTTTTGACGGGAAAGGAAATGGTGCTTCTTTAGCGGACCGGAGGGCCAGGAAGGGGAGGTTGGGTAATCGCGAGCCATGCCTAAGGAGTTCTTAATAGCGGTTCTGTAACCGCTACCTGTCTGTATGCATCTACTTATTGTTTTAACAAAGATGCTGGTGACTATGGTGAGCAAACGGGTGTATGAATCGGATTTCTTTGAAAAGAGTTTCTCGAAGTGAGGCGGGGAATAAGGCCGCTCACGGGAGCCGCCTGGATGGTCGGCTGAACCGGGCGGGTTTGGCAGATGTAACCGGATTTGGCTAATGGCTGGCGACCTGGAATTGTTAGTAGGGGCAGTGGCCCTATTGTGCTACAATCTCGAAACAATCTTATGCTTAAAGTTTGACAGGGCCGGGTTTGTTGAACCGGTTTGTTGAATGATAATTAGAACCTTTCGGAAAGGGTATTTGATTGGTTGTTGTTTTTGTGGTACGGTAGGTGTCGCTACATTCTCAGGTTGGCGTGTTAAGTTAAGCTCGGTTGCTGATGTCAGCCCCGTGCTAGGGCAGTTTGACTACTTTGGCGGCGTAGTGACATTGTTGTGGTCTTTTTTCTTGTCCCACCCACCCACCCTCTTTGGTGGCCTGGTCTGCGCGGGTAATCGCGAGCCATGCCTAAGGAGTTCTTAATAGCGGTTCTGTAACCGCTACCTGTCTGTATGCATCTACTTATTGTTTTAACAAAGATGCTGGTGACTATGGTGAGCAAACGGGTGTATGAATTACTCAATTTACACACGTATGTTGCATTCCATTGAACCATGTGAGGGGGGTCCAGCTAGGGTCCTGGTACGAGGTCCTGGTATGAGCCACGAGCCACGAGGTAGCCATGGCTGTCGGAGCTCATAACTTTCACGTTTGAGCACCGAATTTAGCCGTGAATATCACAATCGCTTCGTCTTTCTAAGACGCACATGCTGATATAATTTTCCGACGCTATTACGCAATATATGGCGAACAAGCGCGCCTCGACGCAACGCAACCTGGCGGCTGCGCTCGGCAATGAAAATACGTCTGCAGCTCAGGCTGCAGCTTCGCCATCAGGTCCGGCAGGCAGCGGTGACTCTAGTCGTGCACTGGTGGTCGTCCAGCAACCTCCCGGGCTTAACGCCTCGCAATCTGCATCGCCTGACCCCAAGCGCACCCGCTCAGCCGACAAAACAGGAGGGTCTTCACGCCCCTCAGAACCGAGCTTTCGGCCCCGGCCTTTCAAGGTCAAAGATTACGACTGGGCCAACCCGTCTCCGACCGATGCTCTGCGATGCATCTTCTTCGGGGACTACGCTTCGCTTTACGACCTGTGCCTCCATCTCCACGACAACAATCGCCTCCTCCTCCCGGACGGCCGCCTCTGGCGACACCTCACCTTGCTGCCCGGGTGCACCCGCCCCGAACTCCAGCACGCCATCCTCAACTCCCTTCTCCAGCGCTCCGACGGCGAGATCTGGGCTCCATCCATCTCCCCCCCCACACTTTGTTCCATCCTCGCGGAAGCCTTCCAGCAGCACGTGACCCCCCTTGCTGCCGACGTAGCAGCCATCGGTGGCACGCTGGCTACTGAACTTCCTCACATTTCCACCGCCGCCGCCTCCACCTCCACTGCCATTTCCGCCTCCACTGCCGACATCACCGCCCAGCTCCTCGACCTCGACCAACGCCTTCAAGCCACCGCCACCGCCCTTTAGTGCTTGCATGACACCGCCGGCCTCACCGCCCAGGCGGTGAAGGACATCGCCGCCCAGCCGGCGCCTGCTGGCCCGGCCGGCGATGCTCCCTCCACCTGGGCGGACTTGCACACCACCTCCACCACCTCCACCATCACGGCACAACTCAAGCAACAAGCCCTCGACCTTCGCGAGGCGGCCGAGCTCGACAAGCGCAGCCACAATGTCATCGTCAAGCACTTCGACCAGCCGGCAGGTGAGACCTCCACGAGCCTCCTTGAGGCATTTAAGCGCGCCATTCTTGCCCCCATGCAACTCACTGGTGAGCTGGACATGGCGGCTGTCTGCCTTCCCCGCGCGCGGGGTAAGGCTGGCCCGGCACCTGTGCTCCTCACCTTTAAGTACATGGCGGATAAGCTGGCGTTCCTTAAATGCCGCAAGAAGCTCTCGGAGACTCGCTTCACGCAGGACGACGACTTGACCCCGGCCCAGCAACAGCGGCGACACGAGCTATGGCCGACCTACCTTCAGCTCCGGCAGCGCGCAGGGGGGAAGCCGGTATACTGGAGGGGGGCGGTCATCCACGTTGACCACAAGCCCCAGGTGGCAGGCCCCTCCTGCCACCTCAGACTAGGAATATAAACCAGTAGTGTAGATTAGACAGGCTTAGCCTTTGCATGTGGCCCACGCGCATGTGCGCCCATAATGGCCCCCATGGATGAAGCTCTCAGTATTTAGCCACGCCCTGCCTACAAGGGGACCTCCCATGGATGATGCATTAAGAAATTAGCCATGCTATGCCTATGCAGGGAGTTACTCTCTGCTGAGATGCCATGTGTACACCAGCTATAGCCTAGCCACATACCTTCCACCCCATATGTCATGTGCACAGGCCTTCTAGGCCCTCTCCTCAAGCCGCCCTGGGTGCCTGTGCTTGTTAAGGAGGCATGAACCATCATGGCGGTGCAGGTGCACCTTGTGCACCCAGAGCAGGTGATAGTTGTACATCCTCCACCTGCAGGTTGTCGCCCTGATTGTATTGCAAACCCATAGATGTCCCTTTCTCAGGGCTATGTGTTACATATGCTCCCAACGGAGCTATGATTTTAATTAATTAATTGAACCATTTTAATTGTATATGTGATCGATCGTTGCCTGTTATCACCTCAGCATTGCAGGTATAGGTGATAGGGCATATTTGCCGCACCCGCCTGGGTTATATGACCCTTTGAGGCTTTGACTGTTGGACCTCTAGTCATTATAATTAACAGTGGTATCTAGTTAGCACGTACGTAGACTGCGTCACGTCACTCAGGTGGGTATACCAATCATGCAATCGTAACCTTCAACCCCTGTATGACAATGAGGAGGGAGGGCATCCTTAGTAGCTTCTCTCACTGCCCCTGCAAGGGGACAGGCCGGCCACAGACTGCACTCTCGATCGATCTCCGCAGCATGCACGGTGCGGGCGTAACTGTGGGTGCAATGCAACCATGCAGTAAAATAGGTATAGGCTGACACTTGAAGCTGATGCTACATAACCCTGTTAAGGGGAGGTGCGGTTGAAACATAGGCTAGAACAAGCAAACTGCCACAATGAGCCATGGCTGATTTGATGCCATCACATACCGGCCAAACAAAAAGCTAGCTAAGCTAATCCTTAGATCCAACATGCCAACTCTCTCTGGACACCCTTTCTGGCCCATGCTTGTACGTGGCGCTCTTATTATGCAGGAGTCGGCACGTCATTGCCGATGATGGCCTGATCCAGACGCATAATAAAATTCGAACCGGTACTGTATGCTTGTGCAAACCGGTGAGTCGATGCGCAGTCACCTATGTACCGGACACACACACACACAGGTACACACACAGGTACACAGATCGACACGGACACACCCAACTACCGGTGCACGTTCACTGCCACACCTGCTACAGGCATGACATGCTTACATCGCACTACCTGCAAGTGCATGTCCTTGCGCTCGTCGTTACTACTGGACGCCGGTACCAGGCCGGTGTTTGCGCAATTGTGTCACGCAGCCGTGCCTAATACGTACGTGTCCGCCACTTCCAACCATCACGATAAGCTTGGTCAGCGACACACATATGAACTGCGTCACGTGAGCATAATAAATAAACAATTAATTAATTGCACACGCTCCGGCCGCCGGTACTGCGCGATCGTCCCGGAGCCGCAGTGTGAGCCATAAAACCTCGAATCGATCTGAGCATATGAGTTCATGTAATGTGGCCATGAGTCCTGAGCAGTGGGATGGATTAATTAATTTTAATTATTTAATTAATCAATGTCACGTGGCTAATAATTAAATAATTATTAGACACGTGACTGCGTCACGTGAGCATACGTCCTCAGTGGGAGGGGAACATGAAATGGAATGAATGATGCTAGCTATCTAGTTCCTATATAGTTACAGGGTTGTGGGCCGACCACGGCCCGAATCGCTATGAATGCCATACGCGGTCACAAGCGGAGCCCCCACAGACTTGGGGGTGGTCTCCTTCATCACTACTTGCCATCTATCCTTGCGTACCATCTGCCTCCATATTACAGACAAACCAGGAGGCTTCCCGGGTGTGAGCCCGTCTCGTCTAGGGTAGCACATGTCAAAATGCCTAGCCTATCACGGAAAGTCCACGGGTATATAGCGGCCCTCCCGCGCGCGGCCGGCCTCAGTGGCCGGCACGCCAGGTGAGGACAAAACGTCCGGGCTGAGCGGGCTTGCATGGTGCCAGCAGTATGAGTCTATCTGATGTGTCTACCTGATCTGTGCGGGCCAGGCAGTGCCCGACTAGGCCCAGGCGCCTGTGCCTAAGAATGTGGGAAACATAAGGCAAATCAGCGTACAAATCCTCATTACTAATGTGCAAACCAAAGGGGATGTTAAGGGCCTTGCGCAGCATCTTCAGGTGACGTTGCGGTCGAGTCCGGTTTCTCCAGCTCCTGCGTCAGTGTCCAGGTCTCGGCGCCGTAGCTGTCAGGATCGTCAGAATGACGACCTTGAAGAGGTCACGGCTTGACGATCCGGGGTACATAGGGCGGGGTTGCGCTGCACCAGCGGCGGTGGTCATGGAGTTGCGCCCACGCCATGCCTATTCGTGTCGTCAGGTCGTCCTCGCAGTCGGGAAACCAACTGCCGAGAAACTTGAAGCGGCCTGAAGTAGGGTATAATTGACCTCGGTACGTGTCGTTAGGGTTAATTAATTAAAGGCGGAGTGGGGGCGGCGGCTCGGCCAGGCCGACAGCCAGGGCCTCCGTTTTGGGGCTGATTTCGATCTAGATCGACCAACAGCCCGAGCCTCAAGCGCCAGGCAGTCCAGCCAAAGTTGGGCACACTCCGGCTTCTCAATCGCGTGATGTCGTCGGCATAAATGAGGTCAGCTAGTAAATTCTGCCTGTTGGTCGGCCCCCCTTCCCCAAGCTCGTTGGTGATCACTACAGTAGTGAAGGCCAGGAGCACGGCCAGCAATGCTAGCAAAGCGGGCACGTGCCTGGCGCATAACATAATTCACGATGATAAACAGGTACGACGACACGACGCAATCCTGCCAGACGCCGGTCTGCAGTGGACAACTGGACATGGCGGGGTAAAGCCGTGTTGAGTGCGCACCGAAGTGGTCGACCCCTCATACAGTACGTACAGCAGTCTGCATGCGGATGGCGGTAATCAGGGGTGTCGGGACGCGAGCGCGAGCAAGAACAGCCCATAGAGCGGCCCACAGGACAGAATCAAAAGCCTTGATGAAGATCAGGATGGCAGGAAACTCACCAGGTTCAATGCAGGAGAGCGATTTCCTCGAAGATCGAGGCGGCGCGCAATGAAGATGCCCCGATGGTGGTGTTGCGCCCAGGACGAAAGCCCTTTTGACTTTCCCCAAGGTGACGGTCGAGAGCAGAACGAAGACGGCTGAGGATCATGCGCATGAACAACGTGAAAGCGGCGCTCTGGATGCAGACTCCGCGGTAGTTGGCGGGGTCGTCAGGGGAACCTTTGTTTTTGTACAGCATAATACGGTAGCTGTGCTGCCACTCAGGAATCGGCGGCGCGTCGGCAAGCAGGGTCTGGTTGCAGACGTCAAGCAGGAACCCCGTGAGCGCCGTCAGTTTAATCACCGGGGCGGGAAGCTGGTCAGGTCCTACGGCAGCGTAGAAGCGGAGTTAATTGCCTGGCGGCGATGCTCAGCTCGATGTCGGTGAAGGGCAGTCGCTCATTGGGGTCGGCCAGGGGTTCCGTCAGGGGCGCCGGGTACGTGTAGATCTGCTCAGCGGCGGGCGACGTGGGCGGCGCAGGGACGCCCGCAGGCGCCAGACTCAGGGCCAAGCGGCGGAGGCGGCGGGGGGGCGCCGAGCAGCCGGTCCGACTGGGAGGAATACCACTGGTCAAGCTGGCTGCTGCGGTGAGCCAGAGAGCGTCCGCGGCGCCGGCTGCGCGCCCCGGGCTGGCCATCAAGGGCGTGGCGGCAGGCGGATCAACCAGGCGTATTTGCCGTGCTGGTCCTTGAGGTGGGCAAAGTATTCGTGGGCATGGTCGCATGGAGGTCTCCTGCATGCTCCTTGGTCGCCTGCCGGATGGCCAAGTGGCATTCGTCTTTAAGGTGGGCGTAGCGGGCGGGGTCACGGTTGTCGCACCGCTAAGCTAAGGCTATGGCTGGTTGTGTACCGTGCGTTAGCGGTGCACGTGACTAGGTATGGTGGCAACTAAAGGCTAGGCAAACATTCTAGACATGGCTGCCACGGCGGCAGTGACTACCAATGATTACAAGGGCTATTCTAGCCCGCCTGCAGGGGGCGTCCACATCTTGTGGTTAAACAGGCAAAGCGTATGTCTCCTTCGACACAGAGGAGTCCAACGCCATTGATCCTGCAGGTCTCAGCCAATCAGAACCCAGATGAACCGGTAAGGTTAGAACTCTCTCTCTATGCTTTACACCCCTAACTTAAGAAAGATTATTTATTTAAAGAAAGATACTAACTGACATCAGAGGTCAGATTACACATAGTTTCCAAGGTACTGTCCCGTACCATCCAGGGCCTAACACAAAGGACCATCGAAAGGGCACTCCGCAAATTAATCCCCAAAAGTCAAGTCAGGCCGGGAATCATTACACTGCACATGGCCGTACAAAAGACTCAGCCATTTACACTGAACGCTGAAGTTCGCGTCCCCTTGGATGTAACAGTATACAGGATGTCAGAAAATACTGTTACAGCGATCTTGGGTGCCCAGACAAAATGATGCAGTTGCATGATATGGAGCAGATAGTGCGCAAAGATATAACATTGATACAATGCAAAGATATGGTGCCCAGTGAGGTTATGGTTCGAAACATGAACCCCAAGTTGGTACCCCACGTGAGGCCAGCCTGCCCCGAGTTCAGTGTACCAACGTATACACATGAAGCGATCCGGCCGCAGAGCC
Source organism: Mesostigma viride (assembly GCA_009746045.1). NCBI lineage: Eukaryota > Viridiplantae > Streptophyta > Mesostigmatophyceae > Mesostigmatales > Mesostigmataceae > Mesostigma > Mesostigma viride. The sequence goes on along the minus strand of RPFO01000667.1, from coordinate 7,511,111 downwards.
CACACAAAGTGACTGAGAGGTAGTGCTTCTTTAGGTCTTCCACCCTCCACTCATAAAAGGATCAGGATCAGCCGTTGCCCTCAATGTAGAGCGTAGAGGGCTCAAAACACACCGAAACAATAAATGCATGGTTGAATGGGGTCATGTGCTTGGGGGAGCAGACTGCAAAAGTATCACCACTGTAAGTTGGCCAGCCCACCCGGCGCTTGCCTCAATCTCAACTGTCCCTATCGTTATCCCATCGAGCTTATGGTCTCCATGATCCCATATCGTACGGCAACGCGAGCTATGGCCGACCTACCTCCAGCTCCGGCAAAGCGCAGGGGGGAAACCGGTATACTGGCGGGGGGACGTCATTCACGTCGACCACAAGCCCTGGCAGGCACCCCCTGCCACCCCAGTCTAGGGAATATAGCAGTAATGTAGATTAGTAAGGCTAGCCTACCACGCGGCCCCAGTGCATGAGCGCCCATAATGGCCATGGATGATGCGTTCAGAATTTAGCCACGCCCTGCCTACAATGGGACCCCCATGGATGATGCATTAAGAATTAGCTCAGCCCTGCCTATACAGAGAGTCACTGTCTGATGAGAAGCCATGCCCTAGCTCTTGTATAGCCATGATGATCTTCCCCCCCCATGACAGGCTCCCCCTTAGCTGGGCATTAATAGATCATGGGGATGCAGGTGCCCTGGTGCACCTAGAGCAAGTTTCGTTTACATTCACACCCTTGCAGGAAGTAGCTTAGAATGTATTATAGGCCATCCGCCATATGCCCCTTCTCTGGGCTATGTGCTACATATACTCCCAACGGAGTTATGTTCCTAATTAATTAATTAATTAATTAATTAATTAATTAATTAATTAATTAATTAATTAATCGAGCTTATGCCTGCAATTCAGTTCGCTGCCCTTTCTGCAGCTGCAACAGGGGCTACTGTCACGAATACAGTGGCTTGGTCAGCTTGGCATCTAAGCCGCGCAGAACATCATGTGGTCACGAAATATCAAGGAGACAACCAGTGCAGGCCAGAAATAAGGTAACGAAATACATCCATATCATGCCAATAGAGCACAATAACTGCATTACCGCATCGCAAGGTGTTCCAAAGTAGTATGCTTCCAATAGAGCACAATGCTGCATTACCGCATCGCAAGGTGTTCCAAAGTATTATGCTTCCATCACCACCACGAGGGTTAACGCTCCGTGCATCCCCAATGGCACCACGTCATGAGTAAGTTGATTAAAAGTATTGATCAAAAGTGTTCCATGGGAGTCCTGTGTTTTGCTGATGTTACTGCGCATGCATGGACATTGCGCGCAGCACGATAGGCCGATACTTGCGCTCAAGCGCCCGCATACTCGGGTAGTATTCCGGGACCTGGAACCCCGCCAGGTCGCACTCCGCCAGCCACGAATGCAAGTCCACCCCCCCTCGAAGCAGTGCGAGCCGGCAGATTGCTGGCTGCAAGTGGCACAAGACCGCCACTAGGAAATACACCTGGTAATCAGCTCCCCCGCCCATCACGACGGCCATGTACGTCAGCACATCGGCCCACGCCAGCCGCCGCAGCCAGAGCGCTCCCAGCCAGAGCGCTGCCGCCTGCGCCAGGGATGCGCCGGCTGCCCGGAGCGCGCCCACGACGGCAGGTAGCTCCAGCTCTGCGAGGTATTCCACCAGCTGGCACGTGATCAGCAGCAGGCGGTTGCCGTCGCCCTCACCCTCCCGACAGCTTTGCAATGTACCCCCCTTCACATCTCCCGCCGTGCCAGCGGGCACTTGTGTTACAGCGGACTCGCAGCACGCGAGGTGGTCCATACTTGCCTGCCTTGTTGGGCTTCCCGTCGTATCATATACTCGCAACCCCCTGTATCCTGCCCCCTCTGTCTTCCCCCCTCTTGCATGCTCAGAGAGAGGTGGCCCCACCAATGTGCCTTCCCTCCGTGCTGCAACCGAGTCTAGAAAACCGCGCGTCTTCTGCGGATGGCAGTCCAAAATGAGCCAAGCGACCGCCGCAAAAACGTCCAGGGAGCATCCACCCACGGGTAACAGGGAGACGGTGCCACTCCCGTTATTTTGAACAGCATGCACAGCTCCTGCTCGCGGCTGATTATCAAGCAAATGATCCTCATGTGGCTGACCTTCAAGCAGCTCATCATCTGCCAGTGTGAAGCTGCCCTTCCTCCCTCCACCGCCAGCTGCCGTACAGCCCGCAGAGTACCCGTTCGCCACAACCGCACCATCAGCGTAGCCAACGTCAGTAGCAGTAGCAAAGGAAGGCATCGTGAGGACAGCGTGCAGGGACGAGGAGAGAAGAGACACCAAGGGCCGGGATGAGCTCTTACAGCCCACCTGATGGTCCACCTGACACTCCGCCTGACATTCCACCTGACAGCCCGCTTTACAGTTCACCTGGTCCATCGCCATCGCCACTGGTCCAGACCGAGTTTCCACCCCTGGCCGGTCGCCTTGTTGAAAAGATCCAGCTGCCCCCGCCGCCGCATCTTTTCTTGAAGCATCCACAGGGAGCTGGCAGTTCACGGTGGGGTTTACGACCATGGCGCCTCCGGCAATGGCGCGGAGGCTGGGTTCCTGCGGCGACAGGCTGGATGCATCCGCAGGTATCAGCGCGACAGGGTGGCCTGGGGGCGCCAGCACACGCACATGGGGGGACAAGGCGTGCTCCACAAACAGCTGCGTGGCCGACTCCAGCATCACCGCCCGCATCTCCACAGACAAGAGGGCGTGCGGGTCCAGTGCTGCGAAAAAGGATGCATTCGCGCCCATAGATGCAGACCATGGGGCACCTTCAGGCGTGGCCTGGTGCGTGGGCATGGTTGTCGCCGTTCGCGCGTCTCGTGGATCCCCTAGCGAGGCAGGCACCGTTGCCAGGGGGGTAGACGGCGGTGATTCAGACGGAGGTTCCAAACCTGTAGGTGGCGCCAGCTGCCCCTCTATAGATGCATCGGCTGCGCTACTAGAACTTGCTGGTGGCTTGCCACTGCCACCAAACTCACTTGGTGTCGGCTGCTCCGCAAATGTTGCGGCTGCCCTTGGATTGGGTGGCGATTGCTCTGCCCTGGGCTTATCGAGAGGCTCAGAGGCAGCGGCAGTGGCGGCGCCAGAGGCATCCCGCGAGCCCTGCGTGTGTGAGGGGGAAAGCGACGACAGCAGCGCTCGCACCGTGGCCCACGAGGGGTACTTGCCTGCCTCCAGCGCGGCATGGATGACAGCAAACACCGCCGCTGTGTCGCCGCCCGTGGCATCCACAGCCATGCCATCACCAGTGTCGGCGGGAGCCATGCCGTGACCAGTGCGAGCTGAAGTGGAGCTGCCAACCATGCCCTGGCTGCTTTCCTGCCCCCAAGTACATGAGTCGCAAGCTATCGGCCGACTAGGGGAAGCGCGGTCAATGGCCATGCGCAGCCGTCGAGGAGACGGCATGTCATCGCCCTGTCCACCACCACCATGGGCACCACCAGCATGGCCACCCCCACCACCAGCATGGCCACCCGTACCGCTCCCGAACAGGCCCAGCGAGGACAGGGAGGGGATGCGCTCGCGCTCGGCCGCGCCGCCCAGGGGGCCCCTGGCCGCCCAGATTATGTGCGCCGCCATCAATGACCGCTCGTCAACAATTAGCGGCGGTGCATCTTCACCTTCGGCATCTGGGCCGCCGGCACCCAGAATCCCCCTGCTCCCATTCACGTGAGCCTTACCATGCATGCAATCTTCATGGAGTGGCAAGGCGCCATTATGCAAGTCACTCCTTCCCGCATCATTCATATTCATGCCCGTGACACCATCCTTGGCTGCGGGGCCAGTAGACAAATCAGGCCCCCTCCCTTCCTCAGCCCCACTCAGCCCCCCCACTATCGACCCATCCACAGGCCCAGCACCAGTTGCCGCGGGATCCTCCCAGCGTGGACCTGGCAGCCTGTGCCCAGGCGCGGCAGGATACTCAGCACTTGAGACAGCCTCGCCACCAGGCACTCCTACACAATGTGAGACAGGATTGTGAGGGTCATTTGCCCCGCCCCGGTGCCGGCCCGATCGAGGCACCGCCACGCACCGCCTCCGCAACCGCCGGCACATCCCCAATGCCGCATCGAGCAACAGCCCTGCCTCCAAGCCCTGCGACGCGTGTGCTAGCAGCCGCAACAGGATAAGGTCCTGTGTGTCCCTGGTCAGGCCACCAGGGACCGCTGGCGCCCCCCGCAGCACGGAACGGAGCAGATCGCGGAGACAAAGAGGGCGGGGCAACGCCGAGGGATGCCCCCCCCCTTGCCTTGTCACGAGGCCTGAGATATGCAGCGCCGCGCACAGTCCGTGCCATGTCCCGAGGCATGCACTGAGGGCCTGCAGCGGCGCAAGCAGCGGCGCGGGTGGCTCGGACACGGCGTGCAGCGCAAACAGGACGGCCTCCTCGTAGCAGGGGGGTGGCAAGGGGGGGGAGGGTTGATGTGATGGCGTGGGGGGTGCGGGTTGGGGCACTGACCGGGGGGGTGAGGGCTGGGGCGATGGCAGGGGGGGCGAGGAGCTGGCCGGTGCAGTTGCAGCAAGCGGGTCGGTTGCATATGCTTGGTGGCCTGTCGACCATGCTGTTGGTAATGCTGTTGCGGATATGGATGCCTCTGTGTTGGCAGGGCCTGCGCAGCCAGGAGCTAGGGGCGGTTCTGCTGCTGCTGCTGCTGCTGCTGCTGCTTGTTGGCCCCTGATGAGTGATGCTGGCAGCTGGCCTTGGCTCGTGCCACCAGTGACGGAGGGCGGTTGGTTCAATGGTGTTGCTGCAGCATGACACTCCTCCGCTGCCTCCCCGCTCCCCAGGTGGCGCAGCTCCCCCGCCAGCAGCGAGCGCACGTCCCCCAGGAGCACCTGGAGCAGTCCCTGGCTGCCTCCCTGGGCCCTCGCGGGCTCCGTTCCACAGTTGGCTACCATGGGTTGCTGACACCTGGCGCAACCGGCACGACGGCCTGGAGCTACCGCCGGTGGGGAGTGGGAACAACCTTGAGGCGAATCCGCCACGGAGCAAGGCCCCTCCTTTGCGGGTGTGGGCTGGAAGATACTTGCACCTGGCACAGCAGATCTGGGCTGGAAACTGCTACCGCCTGCTTGTTCGAACATCCGACCCGGCGCAGTGGGTGTGGGGTGCAAACTAGCGACTGACGCAGTGGGTGTGGAGCTGGGACCACGACCACCTGCTTGCCCAAACATGGCCCGCGTCGCACGCACCGAGAGCGACCAGGTGGCCATCGTCCGCAGCAACCGGCGCCACGCGGGCGACCCGGAATTGGAAGTGGAGTAGCAGGAGGCCAGGTGGCGCACGCACGCGGCCAGAAGGGGAGACGTATCTGCGCATTCCATGCTGGGCAACCCTGTCAAGGCAAGTCGGGGGTCGTCCATCCTGGTCCAGGCAAGCGTGCTGCCCTCGGGTCCACGCTCCACCACGCAAGAGTGGCCATGACGGAAGCATGCGGGCTGACTCGACACGTGCAGCAGCGCACTCAGCCCCATGGGAAATGTGGCCAGCGCCAGAAGCGCGTCCAATAGTGCGGGAACCAGGCCCGGCCAAGCGCCACGCAGAACCGCCTGACCTATGGCTTCTATGGTCCGGTGCAGCAAGCTGGGTTGACCTAGAGTATTCTTGCGAGGGAGTTGGGAGGCCGGAGGTCGTGAGGTCGATGAGGCAAGCCATGGAAAGGTTACGGGGCAAGAGGGGGGATCAAGGGTTGAAGACATGGGTGGCATGATGGCATGCGACAAGGACAGGTGCACGCACAGCTGCCCCCCCGCCACGTGCGCGAACTCGCACAAGATATCCAGGTAGGCCTTGACCACGTCTTCGGGCACTGCGCCCCCTGGCATGGCATCATCCACCACGTTAGCTTCTGGCAATGCATCGTCCAGCACATGCTCTTGCTGCCGCTGCTCCTGCCGCACGTCACCCTCCTCATGGGAGCACTTGCATCCGTCCCCTTCACGCTCCTCCGCTCGCACCGCGCACGCGCCCAGGGCGCTGGATGAAGGGAGTGCCGTGTCTCGCTCCAGGGAGCTACCAGGGGGTGTACCATCTCGGCCCTCCTCCCCTCGGCAAGAACCCGCAGCCGCCCCGCCCGCACCAGAAACACAGTGCCAGCAGGTCCCATGGACGTGGTCTGTTCCATAAGCAGGACAGCCTTGCGTGCAAATGGGTGCCACGTGGCACTTGGCCCCAGTGCAAACCGATGACCCACTTTTGAGCTGCTTGAGGGCAGCAGCTGGCGCCAGCAGGCGCACGAGCAGCAAGCAGAGGAGCTCCAGGGCCGACGTGGAGCCGCCAGGTGGCAACGAGCGGCCATCCGTGAGGGAGCAGCCATCCAGTGCTGCCTCAGCCAAGGATTGGCCACCCAGCATGGAACCACAATCTAATTCTGAACCAGGCACGTCGCCACCATCGGTTACACAGCTGCTCTGCTCACGCAAATCTGCACTGCTCCCCTCCAGTCCCACGGGTGCCAGCAACAACTCGCACCCTGCCGCCGTCGCCGCCAGCGCACGCAGCAAGCGCGCCACACCCAGCTGGGACGCCCACACGTCCTCCCTGTCCCGCCCACGGTCACCCCGGCCCATCCCAGCGCAGGCATCCCTTTGATTTCGGTTCTCTGCGTCCCGAGCCACCTCTTCAAGCTGTCCATCCTTTGGGCGCCGCACATCGCTGCCCCCTTGCCATGCTTGCTCCCCTTGCTCCCCTCGCTCCCCTGGCTCCCCTGGCATCCCGGTGGCGGCATCCCTGATACGCCACAGGGCCACGCGCCCCTCATCCTCCGAGACCATCGCCAGCGCGGGTGCCAGCAGTGACCGCAGGTGCCATGGGGTCAGCAGCGCAGGACCCTCCTGCTCTCCGCAGCTGTCGCCGTCACCGAACGTATCCCCCCCCTCCTCTCCCGTAGACAAATTCCCCGCAGCCCTTTCCCTTTCGCCTCCTTCACCACTGGTCCCTCCACGGCTGGTCCCTCCACCAGCAGCCCCTTCATTAGCGACTCCTTTATTAAGGTCCCCTTTGTATGAGGCTCCTTCGCCACCGGCCCCTGTACTATCAACTTTTATACTACGGGCTCCTGGCGTATCGGCTCCACCCGCGGCCCCGTCCCTTGTGGCCCCCCCTCATCTTCCCCATGCTCTCCAACCCCCAGCCGTGGGAAGGGCGCAAGCTTGCTCGCGAACCACTCCTCCGCTAGGCCTCGCCGGCTACTCGGCAGTGTCGCCGCCAGCTGGACCAGTACCTGCAGGGCGGCCTCCCGCAGCTTGCGTATGCTGGCAGATGCCACCAAGTAACTGTCCTTGACGCCCATACCGCCTCCGATGGTCCCCGTTTCATAGCCAACCTTGCTTTCCCTGCTTTCTGCACCGCTCTTCCTCCTAAGCCTATCGACAGTGTCAGGCCCATTACTCCCTACCGCAAAGTTTCCTCCCCCAGCACCGCCACCGGAATTTCCATCTTCCCCGTCATGATCCTGCGCGTCGCAGGTATCCCTGGGTCTTTCACCACCCTGGATCACAACCTCACCCTGATCGTCCCCCGCCACTTCCCCACCAGCAATACCACCAGATTTCTCCCTGCCATCTGATTGCCCAACCCGACCCATGTCCTGGCTATCACCACCACCACCACCACCACCATCGCCGATGTCATCACCACCACCGCCCTCACCAGGGACATTGTCATCGCAGCTGTTATCGGCATGACTACGGCCCTCGTGACCAACACCGGCATCCGGCACTGCCACGGTCGCGTAACCCACCAACACGTTCACCAGCCGCCCTGCATGCCCCCCCAGCGCCGCCCTCCCTTCCGGCGACATCAGCAACAGACCGGCCACGCGCAGGCAGTACATTCCCGCCAGGAAACCCAACTTCGCGCGCGACATACCCTGGCAGGGCGCACCATCATCCCATCCCTCTCCCACCCGGCTCCCTTCTTCCCCTTCTCTTGCTCCTTCCCTGTCCTTTACCCCAATCGCTGCCACTGGTGTCGAGGATGGGCTGCTCCACGCACACGAGGCCCTCGATCGAAGCACCGCCTCTCCCGAGGGCGACAGCCTGGGCGAGGGCTGACTCCGCCCACTGTCAGCCCTTGGTGAGATCAGCTCGTCAACGCCCTGGTTAACTTCAGAGCGTGCCGAGTCAAAATTGTGGGAGGCGGCTTCGTGCGGATTGCGGCTATCCTTGTGCCGTGATGGTGAAGCCCCCGCATCATGGGCGCCGCTGACATCAGCATGGACCCCGCTAACATCAGCATCCCTGATGTCAAGCACGGGCGCACCCTCAACCCCTCCGCCTGCCCCAGCAGACATCCCAACCAGATCACGAGGGCTTATGCATGCCAGCGACAGCTCATGCGGGTCGTGTGGGTGGCCATCCTTGCCAAGGCCAGCACTGCCATTGGAGAACGCTTGGCTGACCGCCACTGGCGACATAACACCGGCCGTGGCACCCGCACGGCATGGGCCGCCGGTCAGCCCACAGGAGCGAGCCGGGGTGCTCCCATGCCCGCAGGAGCGGGTAAATGCGCATGCATGCCCACCGGCGCCGATACTGCTGGCGCTCGTGGGGATGCCAGCGCAACTCTCACGCGCGAGGCGGGCCAAGCAGGAGCCCAGCTCTGTCACACGGAGCACAAAACCGGACAGTGGGTCGTTGGTCATCGCCGGCACACCGGCCTGGGTCACCCGGCTAGCGTCCACCGCACTGGCATCTGCAGGGGTTGCATTCCGCCGGGCTTGCAGGGGATCAGCCAGGCATGCAGCTGCCAAGCTTGCCCCCTGCTCTGCCCCTCCTGTCTGGTCCCCTTCCGCCCGGGTCCATCGGTGGTGGCTGCTGTCGAGTGGAGGCGACTGTTGCCGTCCGCCTGCCCTGCCATCACTGCGGCTGTCGAATGGGGGTGACTGGACCGTGGAGCTAGGGGACAAGGACGTTGACACACGGCGCTGGGTGGTGGTGGTCTGACGAGATGGCGAGATGACACCTGGGGCGCTGTCAGGGTGGCACGAGGAGGGTGCATCGGCCACGTTACTGCCGCCACCGTCACATCCCGCGGCCAGGGCAAACGTTGCCACAAACTGGCGCAGGCAACGGGCGGGGGTTAGGAACGTTTGCAGCGCGACCGCCCCCGGGTCTACCACCGCAAGCAGCTGCAGCGTTGTTAATGCTGGCAGCTCCCGTGTGGGTAATGCTTGCGATCCGCCCTGGTGGCCCCGCCCGTCCTGCCCTAGTTGCTGACCATCCCACTGCCCCTGCACGGATCGCTGCTCTTCACATGGCTGCACTGGAGGGCCGCCATGTGCTGCATCACCACTGCCATACGGCACATCGCCCTCGATCGAACCCGCTGCATGCCCGCTGCTGTCTTCTGGTATGGCTCCGCTGCCTCCCCCGCTTGTCACTGACCTACCCCCCAGATCATCGCTACCATCCCCCCCTGGTTCCAAACCCTGCCCACCCGGGCTCGCCACCGTGGCCGTACCATCCCTTCCGTCGTACGGATCCCCAGGATCATACGGGACATCAGGTCCGTATGGCATCCCAGCATCATGCAGCGGGTCCTCTTGCGGGGGGAAAGGACACGCAAAGGGGGGAGCGTCATCATCACCCGAGAACATCGGGTTCGACAAAGGGGAGTGAAGAGGGATGCCATCACGATGGCCATTCGCCACCATTCCGGCAGCATTACACAGCGCCGTAAAACTTGTCCGGTCTCTTTTCCCTGCTCTCGGGTTATGCTCTGTGGCGCCATTACCGGGGTAATCACTGCCCCCTGATAGCAGAGGCGGCCCCGTGCCGGCGTCCAGCAGGAGGGTCACGAGGCACTCGGTGACGGACGCCAGCATGCGCTCGGGGAGCAGCGGCACCTGCGGCGCCAGCTTGCGGAGGAAATGGGCTGCCAGGCGCGCCGCGCGGAGGGTGAAGGCCACGCGTGGGTGGTGGGACTGACAGAACGCCAGCGTGGGATGGATTGAATGCAGGGACATGGGTGAGGACTCTCCCTCCCCCCATTGTGACTGCACCGCTGAGGGCCTTTCAGCCCTATCTTGTAAGGATGGCAGTGGCAAACCACTATTAGCCCCCTGGACTAATGGTGGAAATGTTGCGGACCTCCCTGCCTGCATATCTCGCTCCCCAGATACAACACCCTCCCCAGCATTGCCGCCTTCGTCCCCTCCCCCCTCACGCTCCTCACCACACCCACTCACAGGGGGGCGAAAAGTGCTTCCCTCCACAGGAGGATGGTCACCATCTCCATCCAATCGCCTGTCCGAAGTCCTGTCCCCATCCCCATCCCCATCCCCATCCCCATCCCCATCCCCATCCCCATCCCCATCCCCATCCCCATCCCCATCCCCATCCCCATCCCCATCCCCATCCCCATCCCCATCCCCATCCCCATCCCCATCCCCATCCCCATCCCCATCCCCATCCCCATCCGCATCCGAATTCCCATCCCCTTTCCCACCAATTGAAGACAGCCCTTCCTTTATCCATCGTTCCCCCCCTCCCACTCCCTGCCCTTCCTCCAGCAACCCCGCCCCATACCCTGGCTCCCCTCGCAAGGCCCTGCCGTGTCCGGAATACTCCGCCGGAACGGGACTACGCCCCTGCACCGCTACTTCCGTGCAGCAGGGAATACTCCCCTGCTTGCCCCTGCCACACGACACTCCGCGCGGCTCAGTACCTTCTTTCCCCCGCTCGCATGCCGCACCATCGGCACCCTCTGCGGTGGTGGCAGCGGCAGCGGCAGTAACAACGGCAGCCGTGACGGTGCCAGTAGTGGCACTAGCTACAACAGCGGGGGCAGCAGCAGCAACAGTATTCGAAACCGCCGCAGCGGCGACAATAGCAGTAGGGGTATTGACGGGGGCAGTGACGGCAGCAGAATCAGCAGCGGCGCGAGCGGCGAGGGACGGCAGTCGCGTGAGCAGCGAGAGCGTGACGTCCGCAAGCTGCGGCGACGACGTCGACAGGAACGACGAGAACAGCGATGAGTGGAACGACAGCGAGGCGTCCGCCACCGTGGCATCCTCACTCTCGAGACTAGCCCCTAGCGCCCGGCACAGGTCTGGCCAGAACTCGCAGCAACCGACATAGTCCACGTCGGCCTCTGCCAGCTCAGCCATCGCGTCGCGTTGGGCCGACAGGGAGCAGGTGTCGTCCTGTAGCCGCGCCAGCACGCGGCGCAGGTCCTCAAAGGGGGGCGCGTCGTCAAAGGAGAGCGGGGAGAGCGGGTAGAGGCCACTGGGGGACAGCACGTAGCTCTCGTGGGCAGGGGACACGCGGCTGGGCTGGTCCGGCGCCCAGATCTCTGCCGATGTCATCAGGGGAGAGAGAGCGGGGCGTTTGTAAGTTGTAGTGGTGGTGAGGGTAGGAGAAGTGGTACTGGTGGTGCGCAGTGGCGGCGGCCGGTTGACGCGGAGCGGGTCGTTGTCGTCGCGGCGGGCTGACAGTTGACCGTCGTCGGGGCTGTCCACGCCCATGATGTTGTTTGCCGTAGCGTACTGCTCCAGCAGCCCCCTGGCGGCTCTGCGGATCTCGGCCTGGAGGCTGGCAATCGTCTCCTGCCCTTGCTGCGCCAGCTGGCGGGCGAGCGCGTCAGAAAAGGCCGACACGCCAGCTGGACCGATGATGGAGGAGTGGGCGTGCTTGATGGCCGCCAGAGCCTCGTCCGCGAGGGCGGCGTTGAGGCGTTGGGAGATGGCCTGCACGGCAGGGAGCGTGTGGAATGTCGGGTCCACGGCGTCCAGGGACTCGACCGCGGCGCGCCACCCTGTGGTCGCCGAGACTGTGGTGACTTCCGCCACGTCGCCACTTGCTAGGCGCTGCGCGAGCTGAGCCAGCGCAGGCAGCATGCCCGCACCGGCTGGCCCCCCGCTCATGGATCAAGTCTCGGTAACCATCGTCGGTTTACGTTCGGAGGGTTAAGGACATGCTGCATGGTTGAAAACAGCAGGGGAGATTGTTGGCAATACGGCAGGTTATCGGACAGCCAAGTGGCGAAACCAACCAGCATGCTGCAGTTATAATGGCACATCATTAGCCAGGCGACTAATAAGGTGGGCTAGGTATTCCCCGCCGCCAGCGGATGACCCGAATTCCCCATCCCTACTGCAAGCCATTCAAATACTCGTTTGCCGCATCGCTAGTCATCTCTTGCTACGAGTCCCATGGCACAAAAGGCACAAAAGGCGTGTATCCTCCACAGTAGTTATGAGGCCTAAGTAGTTTTGAGGCCTCGTGGGATGGAAACAGTCTCACGACTTGCTCCGAGAGGCTTGGACCTTGGTTTGCATGCCACGTATGGATGTGCCAAGTTGACGTTGTCGTGCTAATGCTGCCAGTCAAGCCAGAATAAAGAGCTAGCCGTACCGCCCGTACGGCTCCCGGCGGTGGCCGGGAACCCGCAAGTAATGTTACTTGAACAGAGCTACAGGTTGATGAGCTGCGGAGCTGATCAATTTGCCGAGTACAAGTTGCTTAGTGCTGACGTCGCACATCAAAAATTTTTTTTTTTTTCGAAAAAAATTTCTGTGGATGCCTGTGGATGCGTCATGAAGGCTCCACTTGGCAATCATACAGTACCCGGTGTCACGGGAGGCCCTGAACTTACTGAACTAAGATTGGCTACTGCATTTACTGGCAAGTAAGCGACCATGTACCTTTTCTGACCTAGTAATAACCCTGTCGGTTCACCGGCGTGGAAATAAACTCAACTCAACTCAACTCATGTAAAACTCTTACCTTTTCTGACAGATGCTGTGAAAACACTATATTTGTTCAGAGTTCAGAAATCAGATCGAGGGCCTGGATATCGATGTTCACGTCTTCACGAGCCTAACGGGCGCGCTTTTCCAGTTTCCACCGTTTGCGCCCTTTTGGAAAAATATCTGCAGAAACTTCCTCAACGTGCACTGTGACCCCGCCCCCAAAATCCAAATGCAATTTTCCGCACCAAAAGTTTTCCAAAAAAAATTCGCGCGCGGGATCCTGCCCATTCCCGGCTCCAGGCCGCGCCCCCTAAAATTGCACCCCCTCAGACCCCTACCCCCCTCAACCCGCGCCTGGCCCGTCCCCAAAGCCCGCGTCCCATGCCTGCGTGCATGTTCCAATTTTGGGTTTGGCAGTGATGATGATGGAAGCCCGCTGCCTTGACCAGAGGGGCACGCTGAAGCAGCACAAGGGCATCGCTGGACACTCTAGACCATAAGGGAAGGGCGGTCGGGGGTAGCTCTAGCCCTTCTTTTCACATTGATTAGAGCCTGCATTGCTTATCGGCGAGCACAGCGTAGGGTAGGGCGAGGATTGGCCAATGGTGGAGGCCATGACGCGCGCTTGTAGCGCGCTTCTGCCGCTTCTTCTTTTAGTGTCCCTTGCGCAGGTGCAAGCGCAGTTGACTGTTGACTGGGTATACGATGCCGATGCCAACTCCCCTCCTGGCTATGGAAGGCAGAAGATTGATACAGGTCTTAATGACAGGCCGTTCGTCTTCCTGAATACCACAGACCCTGTGACTTTCGAATGGGTAGCTTCCGTTGGAAGCCCCAATTGGTTGTGCCAGCACCTTGTCAAGAAGACCGGTTTTGTCAACGTTGATGTCACAACCGGGGATCTGACTGATACTCTTCCGACAGACACCAGTCTCTCTGGATACGGGTTTGACTGGACGCCGTGTAACTCTGGAAGGAAGACGCTGAAGAGCATTAGCTTGGTAGATGGCTACCATACGTTCTCGGTTCGCACGGTCCCTTTTGCTGGCGGTGTCAACAGACAGGTCAACTGGGAGTTCAAGATTGGTAAGGTTTTCTTAGTTTCTCGCCGTCTGCATCTGCCGCAGTTAGACGCCTGGCGCCCAGTCCTCCTCACCTCGTTTTGAATTTCTAGATCCACGCTACGACGTTAAGAATATTCTATAGACGCCGGTTTGTGAAAACGTACCATTTCGTAAATAGCATACTTATAAGTAGAATACGAGATAATACTACGTTTACTAATAGAGATGTGACGGCGTTTATTTTCACCGGATGTCTGCGTTTGCCCCGGCTCGCCTCGTCCCTCCGGGCAGACACCAAGGGCCCCAACTCGACCATCACCACCGATGTGCCGGACCTGGTGTTTGAGGACTACAGCTCGCTGAGCTTCTCCTTCACCGGTCTGGACCTGTACGGCAACCTTGCCCGCATGGACCCTTACGAATCCCGCTCCGACCGGAAAAACCCTGCGTACTCCAACTACCTCGTGACGGCCGACCTATCCACCTGCACGGACGCGTGCGAGACCTCCTTCCTTACCTTCCTTTGCAAGTTTGACAACGACCGGTATGAGCCGTGCACGTCGCCTGTTACCACCAGCACGCTCTCTGTGGGCCCCCACTCGTTCTTCGTCAAGGCGGTCGACGCGGCGGGCAACAACGAGAGCGATGCCTCGGTCGTGACCTTCACAATCGAGCCGTACACCGCGTCCACCGGTTGCACGTTCCAGTACTCCGTCAACGGGTCCAGCTGGGCGCCGCTCGCCGCCGGGGTGGTCACCAAGAACCTCACGGCCATCCCGGGCAATGACTACCCCTACTCGTTCTCCATCAAGGCGACGGACGTGTACGGCAATGTGGGCGAGCAGAACACCTTCTCTTGGTATATTGGTGAGTGGCGTTTGCCAGTAATGTACCTCACGACGATAACAGTTATATACCCATGATGATGGAGTGTTTCATGAGCCTGTGATATCGCAGCAGAAATGGTTTAGTGGTCGGTGGGGTCGGTCAGGATCGGTCATGTTGGGAGGTCTATCTGGGCACCTACTGGTGGCAGCGAGACCAAGCGTGGATAGGCATGCGATTACTCCAGTAGTAATTGTCCCACCTAGCATTAGAGTGCTATATTGTGCATAATGCGATGTAGGGCGATGCTCCCCCCCCCTCCTCCCTCCTCCCTGATCCCTGATCCTTGTCTTGTGTGTCTGTCTCCTCTCGCAGGTTCCGCTGCATTCCTGATATAAGTGATGCTCTTTTAGACAGGAAAATGCCGGGCATGGCTGGGGCGCTTGGGCAGCTCATGCATGGCATCGTTTTGTAGCACACCCATGGCTTGTCCGTCCCTTGTCGCCAGTCCCAAGTTCCTATCCCTCGATCTCCTCTTGTCTGCATTAGGAGCGAAAGATGGGCACAGCCTGGCACCTTGTGCCTAGCTTCCTCGAATGTGTCCCTCAACTGCTTGATGGAATGATGAGTCTCCTTCCGGCTGCTAGCCATCTGCCCTCTGCAGCCATACTGCCCTCTCCAGCCATACTGCCCTTCAACCGCCTGACCCTCACAGATGCCACACCCTGTTGCTACTCTAGCTTCGATCAGCCACGCCATTGACCCGTCCAGTTGGTTTCCAATTTCCCTGGTTACCTCTGCACTACAAGCTGGCTGCGTCTCACCTAGCACCCATGCCCTTTGAAGTATGCAACAGGCCATACCATGCCATTTTCACCCTTTTTACCCTTGTAACCGGAACGCAGTACCCTAAAAGCGGTGCCCTCTATCTCCTTTCTCCCCTCTCCCCCCCCTCCCTTCCAGCGCACTCCCCCCCCACTGATCCCCCTTCCGCGGCTGCTCCACAGTGGAGTTTCTCCCTACCATTTTCCCTTTCCTGCCTGGCTACAACGCGCTCATGTCGGTCCACCCCATCCGGCTCCCTCCCCCTGCCCCCCACCAGACCGCACGGCCCCCACGCTGGAGATCACCACTGCGGTGGTGCTGGGCGACGCGACCACCGACGGCAACTTCACGTTCACCGCCGATGGGCTGGTCGACCAGTTCAAGATCTACAAGTCGTGGGTGGGCCCGCTGGGCGCGTTCGTGGCCCCCACCGCGTGCGCCAGCACCTACTGCAACTGGACCGAGACGTGGGCGGCCGGCGTGTACGCGCCCAATGTGGACAACCCGGACACCTCGGTGCCCAACGTGTATGCGATCAACGCGACTGCGTACGACGCGGTGGGCAACGCGGCGCAGCTGCTCTCCGTCACGTGGCGGGTGGACCCGATTGAGACGTCGGTTGTCGCCGTGAACACGTACGTGGGCAAGGACTTGGGAATCAAGAATATGTTATTTCTTGCCCGCCGCGAGAAAATCATAGTGGTTTTAGTGGTGCTTCCGCGGAATCGGCACTCTTGAATCGAAGATGTTGCAATATTGTTTGGAGTATGTCGAGCTGGAAAAGCATAAACATGCGCCTTGGTGGCTTGTTTGCTGGTCATGGTTGGTAAGCGGGTCGTGCTCACGGATGTAGGCGAGGCAGGGCAGCATTATTGACATCCATTGGCTTGTAATGGGTAAGTGACGGGTGGGGTCAGCTCGGTCTCTTTTCATCGGACGGCTTGTGTTTAGGGCCATACATGTCTCAGGACGTGTGGGTTCAGGCCAGCAAGCTGTTGGAGAAGACTGGCCGGCTTTAAAGAGATGTCTACTCCTATGTACATTTACGTATTGGAGGTGGATGACACGGCGGCAGTGTGTGAAGACTGTTATGCTTGGTTGAGTTGGCGGCAGGTTAGGCCGGGTTCACTTCTCGGTGTACAAGGCAGGTAAGCGCCATCCTCCCATTGTTATATCGGATGGACTGGTTTGGCTTGGCAATTCATTCTTATAGCATAACTGTGTGATTGTGGTAATGGGTTATTAAGTCCTTTTCATCGCAATAGAACCTTTTTACCTTTGTTATCGTGCCAAGGCTAAGGCTATTTCCTCGTATCTGCCACTGTTTGCGGTCATCCTGTGGATCTCCTGACATGAATGCTGGTGGCAAGCTCATTAACAGACGTCTTTTAAAGAATGCATCCCCTGTTCATTTTTTAATTCGGGCAACTACATCACATTGTTAATGACATGCATCGAAATGTTTCTTTTTCTCCGGCTTGCAGCTCGGCCCAGAACCGCACGTTCAGCGTGCTGGCCTCGCGCGACGCGTACCTGGCGGCGTCGGACTTCATCTACGAGTACATCCTCGACAACTCTAACGGCGGCAAGTGGACGCGGCGCGACCCCACCCAACACCCCACCATCGTGGCCAAGTTCTCGGACGACCTGCCCGACCAGTGGCACAACCTGACCGTGCGCGTGGCGGGCCGCGACAACAACGCGTGGGACCCGACCCCCTCCATCACGCTCTGGTATCAGGACACCACGCCGCCAGTCACGACCATCACCGCGATGCCGGGAGCCATGTCGTCCGACCCCGCCGCCAGCTTCACGTTCATCGCGAACGAGCCGGGGACCTACTACTACAGCCTCGACGACGCAGTCGAGATCAGCACGGGGGCCATCAACACGGTGACGCTGGCCAACCTGACGGAGGGCGTGCACGTCTTCCGCGTGCGCACCAAGGACGTGGCGGGCAACGAGGGCGCGTACGACAGCTACCGTTGGATCGTGGACTTTGGGCCACCGGAGACCAGCGTGTACACCGGGCCACCCACGCCCACCCCCGAGACGACCAACTTGTTCGTGTTCGGGTCGTCGGAGGCCGATTCGACGTTCGAGTACAAGGTGGACGGTGTCGGTGGGTGGACCCAGCTGGAGGCCGGGGTGGACTCGGTGGTCATCAGCGACGCGGGCGAGGGCATCCACACTCTCCGAGTGCGGGCCACGGACGCGGCGCGTAACGTGGACCCTACTCCGGCCGCATACACCTGGACTGTGCTGGGTGCCGATGGCTTGTGGGGCAAGTACTGCGCCTCGTGCTCCTATCGCGTGGGCGGTTCACCGCCCAGCCAGTACACGCCACCGGACGCGGACACCGTCCAGCTCGCGAGGAGGGATTGATGGGGTGGTGGGAGGTGATGCGAGTCGAGATGACTGATGGGGGTAGGAGTGCGGTGGTTTTCACCCCAACGCCTGGCTTTGCCTGCCTGCCTGTCTGATGGCGATTTCCCATGGCTTTGTGGATCGTTGAACACAATCGATTGCCCCTGCAGAGAGTATCTCGGGAGTTGGTCACGGCCCTTGGATGGCGTCCTGGCTAGCAACAGGGCGCGCATGTTAGCATAATCATCTCTGTCAGTGGCTGGCTGCATGGGGACACTTTATGCGAGGGACGATGCCCGAGGAATGGTGGTGGTTTGCATTGCGGGCACGCGTGTGCACGGCGTGCCCATGCATGGTCTGCATTGCAGCCGCGCGGCTTGGCTTGCTGGGTTGCCTTTCTGCGGGCAGTAAGTCTGTGCAGCTGGTCATTTGGGGGGGCCCCTTCCTGGTCTATTGGTGCCTGGCAAGCTGGGATCTCAGGAGGCAGCCTGGCAGGCGAGGAAATCCAGATAGACAATCCAGGGAGGCGGACGTGGTGGGCCTAACTTTGGAGGCCTCGCTGGTCCTCCCATGTACTTATACACAACACCGGCCTATTGTTGGAGGGCCAATGGGCCAGCCGCTGCCTGCAGTGCCTTGGATGGCCTATGGCCTATGTCGCGATGGAGGGGGAGTGTGGCTGTGGGCGGGCCACGCCGCAGTGTACGGCCCGCTTGGCAGCACAAGGGGGATACTTGGGAGCTAGCCTGTGTTTGCCTCATGTGCATGGAGATTGGGTGGGAGCGGGCACGCGGGTGCACAGCTTGTGCCCTGGTGGTGGTGGGTAATGGGCATGCATGATGGCAATTTGTGGCAGGCTTCACGGCGACCTGAATGGGGCAGATGAAATAAAACGAGACAGGGAGGCGGCTCTTGGGAATAGGGGCACTTGGAGAAAGGGTGGGCCTGGTCATCCCATGATTTCATGTTGATTGCATGTTGTTCACATGGAGTATCAGCGCTGATGTCTGCGACTCCATGGCCTGCCAACTGAGTGAACTGACTGCCTGGGTTTTCACGAGGAAGCAGTTTGGTTGATGGCCGGCGTCAAAGGCTGGGTTTGCCACTTGCTTTGCTTATGTTTCGCTGGGCGGTCTACCGCTTTGCTGACGCCACCGTCGCTTTCTGGGGGGTTCCCTGATGTGCAAACTGTTTGTTAGTCGCTCTTTATGGTTAGGGTTTAGCTTGGCTGGTGATGAGGTTGCCGGTGCATGTCGGCATGAACCCTACACAACCAAAGGAGGTCACTTGGGATCATCTGCTGGTTTTATGGCTTCAATCAAGGGCAAGATTTAGTTAGCTCAGGTAGTATTCAATGGCATCATTAAGTAGCGTGGGATGGCAGAGTGTGTTATCCACCTTGGGCGTTACGTCGGGACTGACAACGAGCACTTAATGGCTACTGTCAAGTGGTCCCCATGGCATGCTATGTAAGTGCTTACAGCAAACATGGCTGCGGCCTGCTTGCATGGTTACGTCCTGTGATCATGTCCGGTAAGGAAAAACTGTTTTTTTAGGTAATAATTGTCTAATATTTAAATTGTTTTTGCTATAAATCCTAGTATTAGATCACCCAAACCTGAAACGGGATGCGAAAATAACAAGGACCCCCCAGGAAATGACATAGACCATTCATCGTGTGGGAGGTCTGCCCGAGGGTGAACCACATTAGAGCGAGACAACCAACTTATCAATGAGGTAACCAACAAAGGCCAGAAATCACGTGACACAATCTACGTGATAACCAACACAGGCCAGAAATCTGGAGAATCCGGACCATCGTAGCTTGAGCCTGCTGCAACTCTTGTGCCATGCAAAACCTGCTCAGCAAACAAGTCACGTTTCCTTCTAGCTCCGTATTCCATGCAGGTTTCAACCGGATCAGATCAATCTCGACATAGCATCGCATATATCCTAACGGCCGTCAGGCCTGTTTGGACTACGTGGTGGTACGGCAGCCCAGGTGCACCTCGGTTCTGGACACCCGAGTGTTTGACCACCCACGGTGTGCTCTGACCACCGGTTGGTCAGTGCGCGCGACCATTCGGCTCCGGTTCCACGTCCCCGCGCGCCGCGCCCCAGTGGTCCGCCCTGACTGGTCTGCTCTACGCCCGGTCCGGGGAGATCCTGAGGACTGGCGTACGGACGCCGAGCACGCGCGGAACCGGTGCCGACTGGAGTACCTGTCGGCCCTGGACGCCCGGGCGGACGTCGACGAGCTGGACCAGGGTGCCCCCAACGCCGCCATTTTTGCGGGCTTTGCGGCCCGTGCCCCGTTGCTGGCGGCCCGGCACCTGCCGGTCATGCCCCGCCGCCGCCCCGGCCCGCTCTACCGCCAGGACCCCAAGGTCTTGGCCGCCCGGCACCGTCTCAAGCGTAACCGGGACCCGCTGCAGAAACCAGTGCTCAAGGCCGCCCTCGTGGAGGCCTAAGAGCACGCTCAGGACGCAGAGGCGGCCCAGTGCATCGCAGATGCCAAGGCCTGCCAAGCTCGCAACCAGGGCAAGGACATGTGGTACCACCTCGATCGACCGGCTCGGTGGCCGGCGGCAGCGCACCCCGGTGGAGCACACGGGGGACGGCACGGCGCCGGTCAGCCTTGACCGATGGTTGGCACACAATGTTTCCTTGACCGGTGGGGCTCGCGCCCCCCCCCCGCCGCTTCACCCCGAGACGGCCGCCCGCCTCGGGGTTGCCGGACCCCCGCCGCCGCCAGCGCCCCCCTCCTCGGCCGCAGACTACCAAGTCCCCGCCTTGCAGGAGGGCTGCCTTGCCACCAACGACGTCGTCCACCCCTTCACTTTGAAGGAATTGGACGGCGCCCTTGCTCGCCTGCGGTACGATGCGGCGGTCGGTGCCGACCACCTTTCTGCTAAGCTGCTGAAGACCCCTGATCCGGCGGTTAGGGATCTTCTGCTGGCGTTCTGCAACTGTGTCCTGCTCTCTGACGAGCCTCCGCCTGCTGAGTGGCAGACGGCCATCCGCGTCATGCTGTACAAGCAGGGCTCTGCTGCTGACCCCGGTAACTACCGGGGTGTCTGCCTCCATAGCGCCGCGCTGAAGGTCTTCATGCGCATGATGCTGCACAGGCTCCGCGCTGGACCCTGGCACACCTGGGTGAGTCTCAGATGGGTTTCCGTCGTGGTCGTAACACTGTCATGGCTGTGTTTGTCGCGCGCCGGTTGATGGAGGAGGTGCGTCGCCTCCCCCCTGACAGTTTGCCGCTGGTCTTCATTTTTGTTGACGATATCAAGGCCTTTGACACGGTTCTCTGGGAGGCTCTTTGGGCCATCCTAGCTCTGGATCGGGTACCACCTGCGTTTATTGCTGCCATTCGCCAACTGTATGAGGGCTCACACTGGCAGTAGTGCGGACTGCGGAAGGCACCACGCCACCATTCCCCCTTCACCACGTACGGGGTGTGGCAAGGTTGTGTCCTGTCCCCATACCTGTTCATTATTGTCGTGGATCACGTCATGCGCCGGGCACGTGCGCGCTTTACTGCTCTTAACCCTTAAACTGTACTGAGTCCGTTTTCGTGGCGCCAGTTGAACTGGCGCCACTCTAACGGACTGAGTTTGTGCGCCTTGCAGGCGCCGCGCCAAAAATAATTTAACGGTCAAACCTGGGGGGATCGAAAGATCTAGATCTCAGCTTTCCGTAGACCACTTCAGACCGTACTTTGGACACTTGGCCAGGGAGTACTGATCTGGCAAACCCAGGGGGGTACCCTGGTCCTGAGGTACTTTCGGCGGGAAAAAAATCTGCGTTTTTTGCAAAAAGACGTGCACGACGACGAAACGACGTTTGACCTCGACAGACATGGCGTCGCCTACTGGCCAGCTGCTGGCCACATTTCGACTGAAACTTGGAATCAAGGTGGCATTGCCTCCGGCCTACTTCGGGGAGGCATGGGCAGTGCAGGAATTCGGTGTAAATCATGCGCGCCACCGCGTAGACGGCAGGGTAGCGGAGTTGGTACGCGGCCAAAATGCAGCATGGTGCAAGTTTCCCGGCGATCCATTAAGGTATAAGTTGACGAAAGACGAGATTTTTAAGTGGCAGAAGATAGGAGATGTCTCTAGGCCTGCGGAGGATGAGGTGGAGGAGGGAGGGGATGCAGGCGACGATGGGCAGGGGGCTGGGAGCGCAGATGACGACTCAGATGCCCCGGAGTCTTCATCGGAGCCCGACAGCGATGACGAGCAGGATAGCGAGGATATTTCCTCCTCCCCGCCCAAGAAACGTGTCAAGCGTCGTGCAGGCAACCCGAGGAAGACTCCTGCCATCGCGCCTGCTGCAAGGAGGCGTCTGCAGCAGCTGCCCCCTCCGGATCAGCCCGACTCCGAGCCCAGCGACTCTTCTGATGACGACGACATCGTTCCCGCGCTTGTGGACAGCGATGCTGAGTCGGAAGATGCGGGGGATGATGCTCCGGATGGTGGCGACGATGGCGGGGATGAGTGGGTGTTCGGCACTGGCAAGCCGGATCCTGCAGAGCTGCCCCGAGTTCCGCATGGTGCGCCGTTTGACCGTGAGCGCACGGCGATGTATCAGAACATCCCAGGTGTTCCTCACAGGTTTTCTCCTCTCGACTTGTTCCTGCTGTTTTGGCAGCCTGCCCTCGTGCTGGAGCGGATTGTGACCGAGACAAACCGCTATGCCGAGGAGAAGCAGCGCTCGGCATCTGCTGGGGCACGGGATTGGTCGCCTCTTTCCATGAGCGAGCTGGGCAAGTGGCTTGGCATCCTCCTGACCATGTCACTCGTGGGCATGCCTGCCCGGGAGGATTATTTTTCTGGCCAGCCACTCGGTGCTGCTCATGCTGCCAACCTGCAGCACGTGATGCCCTTGTACCGCTTCCAGCAGATTACACGCTTCTTGCACTTCCAGGACTCTGCCCAGCGCCCTGCCAACACGCAGACACGCGAGTGGCGACTGTGGCAGTTCTTGTGGCTGGAGGACATCTTGAACAAGGCATACAAGAGGTACTTCATCCCGGGCAGCGCGGCCGCCATCGACGAGAGAAGCATCGCGTCCAGGCACAAGTTGTGCCCGATCAGGTGCTTCAACCCAAGCAAGCCTGCCCCCTTCCACGTGAAGCAGTATTGCCTGAACGACTGGCCCACCGGCTACCTCTACCATGCTAACACGTACGACAAGCTGCCCCAGGTCAATCACACCTTCCACGTGGTGAGTGAGCTCGCCAGCACGCTGCCACACGGGGTCCACATGGCCATGGACAGGTTCTACACCGGGCGCGAGGTGATTGAGACATGCCACCGCATGGGCCACCGCGTGGTGGGCACAGTGCTCCCCAACCGCCGTGGCATCCCCGTCGCCGAGGTCAAGCGCCGCATGCCCCGCAGGCCAGCCCAGGGGGACTACGCATGGGCTGTCAACAAGGATGGGCTGACCCTGTGCGCCTGGCAGGACCGCAAGCTCGTGTGGGTGCTGGGCAAGGGCATCCCCTTGGAGGAGGCGATGGTCAGCCGCCACGGTGGCCGCGACCAGCGCGTCATGGTGACTGCCCCGTCCCTCATCCCCGCGTATTGGAGCTGCTACAAGGCGGTCGACAAGTTTGACCAGCTGGCCAGCAACTACGACCTGCAGAAGGCCCTCGTCTCGCGGGTGTGGTGGCACCGGGTCGCCACAGGGCACTTGGCCAACTCAGTCGTCAACGCCTACATCCTGCAGACTCTCACCCGCGCCAACCGCCCCGACTGCCTCTCCCACGTGGGGTTCCTCAGCTTGCTCGCACAGCAGCTAGTGAACAACCAGTGGCATGGCGCCCGGCTGCCCATCGACCGCATCGCGGAGGCCCACCAGCCTGGGCTGGACGGGCGGTTCAGCGGCACCCACCTCAGGCCCGAGCGCATCCCGTGGACGGAGTCGGCGCAGTGCGTCGTGTGCGCCACGATCCCCGAGCGCAAGCGCACCAATTTCTGGTGCAAGGACTGCAACCAGGCACTGTGTACGGGCACGTGCTGGAACGTGTTCCACGCTGGGCCAGTGGCTGGCCTCGACGACGACGACCGCCGCCAGCGTGCCATGCAGCCCCTGTCAGCCCGCAGCCCGGCTGGCCGCGCGTGGGCTGAGGCCAATGGCCGCACGACCCGCACGCTGGCAGCTGGCACCCAGCTGACAGGGCCTCGTAGGAGGCAGTATCTGCGCATCCAGAGGCGCAATCCGTAGTTTGGCATATAGCCAGGTAGCCTTGACAGCTAGCTACACCCTTGGCTAGTCATGCGCTATACCGCGCGCGCGCTAGTGCCATTTTGGCCCCTTGCGGCATGTTGGCATGTGTTATATGGCATGGTCTCTTGTTTTATCACCTGGGTATGGTGCATTATGCCCATTTGGGCATCCCTTGTTGTTTTATGCCAATTGGAATAAAGTTTTGTGTTGTTATGCTACCATTTATACCCCTGTCAGCTGGCACCGTTATAACGGTGCCAGCTGGCTTTGGCCATTTCATACCTAGCGTTCACAGTTTTGTGACATATCATGTTGCCAATGCATTTTGGGCATGCCTGTGAATATATTTAACTCCTCTCAAAGGGCCAGGGCCAGCAGATTTGAATAAATGGCCCATAATGCATTATGCGTGTCTCGAACCCCATGGGCAGTGTACCAGTTAGAATGCGGTGGGATATATTGCTTGAGAACACTGAGAGCTGTGTGCAATGAATTGCTTCGTTCATTAGAAAATAGGTTTACCCTTTATCAACGTTCCTCTCACCGGCTGCGCCGCCAGTGACCGTTGGGTGCAGACCGTTGGCCCGAGGCCGCACGATGACAGGTAGCTGCCTAGTCACTGCATCGTGCGATCACAGATCAATGCACGCTGCAGTACGGTCCCTATCTAGGATACTCTAGTACCGTCCAATGACAGGACACTACGTATACTGGGTACTGACATCTGTCACGTACCTCAGTACCCAAAGTACCTATCTAGGGAAACGTATGCGACTCGACTAGCATCCCTATCTGCATAGCCCACGTGGTATTTATATTCACATACCAACGTGGGTTTACAAGGCTTATTCATACGTTGTATTCACAATGCCTTTGAGACTTAGTCTACAGCAAAGCATGGAGACTAACTCCAGTATTGTTTTATTATTTATTTCTTAATGCAGGTCTGCACCCCCAACATTATTGTTATTGTTTTTAAGTTGATTAGGGGTACAAAAGAGACATGGCTGGTTGAGCCAGGTTGGTTACAGCTGGCTGTTCTGGCCAGGTGTTATATTGCACATTAAATAAGGTGTACACAGCTGGCTGGTTTGGCCAGGTACTGAAGCACACATTAAGTAAATGGATACAAAGCTTGTGTCCTCAAGCTGCAAATGGATACAAATCTGACCTAGCCAGCACTCACACCCCACAACGAATGTGTTGAATTTTATGGCGCCCAGCAGCTATCGCTGTGGTAAGGGGGTGTGGTGGTTGTGTACTGTGCTATGGCCAGTCATTTATTCAAACACTGACTCTGATATCATAGGGGTTCATGTTCTGAAAGAGGAGCTGGTACTGTTGGCCAGCAGCATCCCGCAGCTTCGTGAGAGCGTCTGCTGGGTTGTCCTCATCATCCACATGAGTCCAGCTGGAAAAATAGGTGGCCTCCTGTTTGAGGATCACCCAATCCAAGTCAGTGTGGACAGCAGCAGAGACAGATTTCTTGGTTAGAAAACTGATCACAGATTGGCTGTCAGTATAGAGATGTGAGATGACATTGCATGTGCTGCCTGCCTGGGTTTGTAGCCAGGTGAGCATGTGCTGCAGGGAACGAGCATGCAATGCAGCAGACACCACAGCACGACATTCAGCTGAGTTGCTGCTGCCAGGTTTTCTGCGGTGTAGCCTGCTGTACCAGGAAGTGAGGGACATGTAATCTGACCTGTTGGTGAGAAAAAACAGCCCTGATTCCCGTGCCCCCATCTGATTGATTGTTCTGCTCTCCATGGAGCTGTCCATGACACATTGGATGTGGATGTCTTCCATCAGATTCAGGCCATGGAGGATGAGGGGGGGACAGTCATTGACCAACTTCCTGATGTGACTGCATTTGATCTTGACTAGAACATCATGGGTGACCCTGCTGATGACAGCTAAGGGAGCCCCACAGATGGCTGACCACCACCCCAGTTTGCCCTGAACAGTGGCACACATATGTAAGGGGAGGTAGTTGTCCTGCAGCAGATCTAGACAATCTTGGATATATTCTGCAGGAGGGGAGAGAGAGCAGACCCACTGATCTGGCTGCCTATGCAGCTGCAACATGATGCCACAGAACTGGATGGGGGTTGTGCTCAATTCCACCTGTTTGCCAATCTCATATGATTCCTGGACCTGCTGAATAAAGGTTTCCACCTCAGCTCTAGGCCCACAAATGAGTTGGTCATCTCCATGCCACACAAAGAACAGCAGTCCAGAGGGGGTGGGTACAACAAAAAAGCATGGGTCCAGGTCATCATACGTGGCCTTGAGCTTTTTGAATACTTCCTCTGCTGAGTCTCTGAAAATTTTTGGGGCACTGACAAGCCCTTCCACCCCAATGTTGATGATAAGGTGGGGCTCATCAATATAAGGTTTCCACACAGCTGGGGTGTCTACCACGTACACCTTCCCTTTCCACACAGATTCAGCCTTTTCTGGGTCCCCCCTGAGGAAGGCCCTTTTAATATCAGTGGCTTTGCAGACATAGTCTTGGCCTGCATTGAGGTTGTGGAGGAAGAGGGAGAGCATGATCCTGAGTGAGGTTTGTTGCAGCCCAGGTGTGTATGTTTCCCCTTTTGGCAGTGTGGAGGTCCCCTTTAATTCTGTGACACATGGTCTGGCATGGAAGATTGGGGAGCCCACTTTTTGTGGTTTTTGTTTGAGAACAAATTTTAATCTGAGCTTTTTGGCTCCCTCTGGCACGTCCCATGAAGGGGTGACAGGCGGTTTGTATTGAGGGTTTTTGGGGTTGGGCAGGACCCATTCCTGCCTGGCTTGGTGGACAATGGCCATCAGCCACTTGGTAAACCCTTTTTGTGTTTTGCATTCTTGTATGACGTGGGAGATTTGGTGGGGTGAGTGCATGGCTATGTCCCACTTACCCAGCCCAAAGGCTGAGGGATGGAGGAACTGGCTGTGCACTAACTTGTCCAGATCAGGGATCTCCCCTGGTGCATACTGAGTGTTGACTGCCTTGATGACAGCATCCATACCAGGGACAATACTGGAGAGAGGGATTTTAAAGTGGTCCAGAGGAACTGCACCCACCCCTGTGACACTGAGCTCATTAGCTGAGATAAGCACCCCAGGATAGGATACAAAAGGTTCCCCCAACAAGGTGTTACCAGAGTACCCCTCCACCACCTGGAAGGGTGTCTGAATACCAAGTATAGGGAGCATCACTTGTCCCACTACATCCAGTGAGCTTTGGCCTGAGAAATCCTGCACCCGTGCCCAAAATGAAGGTGCAATCTCAAGACCAGGGATGGCTTGTGCACTGATCACACTGACCTGTGCCTGAGTGTCTATTGCCAGGGTCCAGGGGTCCTGACTAGTGCACACAGCTGAGACTTTTGCCAACCCTGCGGCCACAGCAGCTTGTTGCTTATGTGACCTGTGTAATGCTTGCAAGGCGACTGCCAATCTTGACCTCAGAGCGGGAGGGTTGGCAGACAATTTGGTGCCTTGGGGCTGAGCTAATGCTTCCAACCCAGCTACCTCGTGCCTGGTTAAGCAATCCCCAGGTTGTGAAGTGGGCCTGGCTTCACTGAGGGTGGAAGGTTCACAGAGGGTGCTGTGGTGCTGTCAACAGCAGTAATTGGTGGCTCAGAGCTACTGCTGGGCATGCTGGAGTTGCCAGATAGAAGTAGTGAGTCCATGCTTAAAGACTCTTCCCCAGGCACGTCTGCCATGGGAGAATAATACTTCTTAATTCTATGACAGCTCACCCTGTGACGCTTCCCATTGATATTGTGCTTGACCTCCACGGTCTTGCTGTTTTTGGTAAATCCACGGATGGTAACTGGACCTAGCCAAGTTCCAACCTTACCAAAGCTGTTTTCCTTGTAATAGAGAACTTGATCACCTTTTTGGAATACTGGCCTGGAATGGGTTTTATCTTTTTCTGCCAGTTTTGCTGAGGTTTGTGCACGTGCAGTGTTGTACAGTGCTATCACCTCTGGGGGATATACACCTGCCTGCAGGCCTGCTGGGATTACTTCACCCCACGTGGCATGCAAGACAGGTCTCATGTTTAGGGTTGTGCACATTTCATGACACCAGAGTGCCCTGTCACAATAGACCCCTGAAGTAGCATCCTTGGAAGGATTTTTGGCTAGTAGGGTTTTGACAGATCTGATGGTTCTTTCAATGACCCCCTGACCCTCATGATCTTCCAGCCCAGCAATCTCTATTGCTTCACACCCTTCCAGGTCAGTCAGACAAGAAAATTGTTGATCAAGCAAAATTCTGTCAACTGGGTAGAATCTGGGTAAAGCAATCATGAGTGCAACACGTAGCTGCCCTGCAGACATGCCAGGTAGGGGTTCCATTACTGTGAACCTGGACCATGAGTCTTTTAGGATCAGGTAGGGTTGGACATCTTTGTTGATGTGCATCACATCCCCCACTATCATGCCCCTATTGGTGGAAGGAGTTGCAGTATGCCATTTTTGAGGTTTGGGGCTATTGAACTGACATTCTTGACAGTGTTGTCTAGCCAGTTTTACTGCATTCCTGAGTTGTTTTCCCATGCTACTACCCCCCAGCCGTCTGGCCAGTTCCTCAGCCACTGTT
Organism: Mesostigma viride; assembly: GCA_009746045.1. Classification (NCBI taxonomy): domain Eukaryota; kingdom Viridiplantae; phylum Streptophyta; class Mesostigmatophyceae; order Mesostigmatales; family Mesostigmataceae; genus Mesostigma; species Mesostigma viride. The sequence goes on along the minus strand of RPFO01000667.1, from coordinate 7,482,458 downwards.
TCATGACCCATGGCTAGGTGCAGCTGATGAGCAAGCTCCTTGATATCTATGGAGTTGTCAACAGTAGGGGTTAGTGCTTTTATGTAAGGTTCCAGAACAGGGTGTTGGGAGGACAGTAAGGTTGCTGCCTCAAAATCAATTATGCCCTGGTTGCCATCCCCAATGGTAATGAGATCATCATCCTCAGAGTACATAAGGTGAGTGAACTCACATTGATTTGGGTAGCGAGGCCTGTTGCAACGGCTGCCTGGAGGCCCCAGGGGATGACGTGCGTGCCAGCAGCCCGGGCAGAGATCCACCCCGTTGGCCAGGGAGTCGTTGTTGGGGCAGTTGTGCCGTGCGTGCCCTCGTTGGAAGCACCTCAGGCACCTTATGGACCCCCCAGGGTTGCCAGGCTGGTTGTTGTTGTTGTTGTTGTTGTTGTTGTTTCCCTGCTGGGACCGGTTCTGGCCCTGCTGGGACCTGTTGTTGTTGTTGTTTTGGCCCTGTTGGGACCTGTTGTTATTGTTGCCCTGCTGGGACCTGTTGTTGTTGTTGTTGTTGTTGTTGTTGTTGGGGTTGCCATGCAGGGGCACACGGTGCCACGTGTTGCCACGCCCCTGAGAGCCACTGCCCCCTTGGTGGGAGGACTTGTGGGTCTTGGGTGCCCCCCCTGGCTGGCCTGCCCCTTGCGTTTGTGGCCTTGGACACCCTGGACCTTGGGGTCCTGGGCCTGGTTGTTGCCAGTACCCAGGGGGTCCACTGCCTCCTCGATATAGAGCATGGCAGCTCTGAAGTTGTCCCAGAGGGACTTGAGGCCTGTAAGCAGGGTAGCCAGGACAGAAGGTTGCAAATTAGCTTTTGTTAGCCAGGTGTGGATGAGATACCTTGGTTGGAGCTTGAGAAGCTCAAGGTCTTTCTCAATCATTACCCTGTATGTTTTTGCATCCCCAGAGAGGTTATTCTTGTTCACCTTATATGCAGCAAGCCAGTTGAAACGTTCTACTGCTTCCATGTGGTTATTGGTAAGCACTAGCTGTTTCAGATCAGTGATAAAGGTAGGCCACTGTTCAATGGCTGCTTCAGGTGTCAGGGTACGTTCCTGATAGGTTTGAATCAATGCTCTGATTGCAGGAGATGATTGATGGAATGTGGAGGAGGCCCTGAGAGCCTTAAACTGATGTCTAAGGTTAAGACCTTCCATCCCATACTCCAAAGCAAAAACAAATTGCTTAGCTTGTTCAACAGTGTGACCCTCAGGCAAGCCAGCAATATTGATTTTGGATTCCTTTTTATGAGGGTTAAACACACCTGTGAGAGGGGGGTTGGCCCTCAAGAAGCCGTCGGTTGCTTGTTGCAGGCGGGTGGGGTCCAGGTTGATGGTCCCCCGCTCATACCGCGACATCAGGGCGCGCAGGCCCTCGACAGTTTGCAGCTGGTTAGCTGTTAACTGCTGATCTTGCAACGAGGCCAGCTGGGCCTGGAGAATGGCGAGCTGTTCCAGGACATCCCCGCTCCTTGGGGGGGCCTCAGCAGGCCTGTTGGGTGCCTGTGGCACCTCTGCACCTCCCCCCAGGGCCTCCTGGGGTCCTGGCCACCCCCCCTGGTTTGGGAGGGGGCCCCAACCCACAGGGCGAACCTGGGGTGGTGGGGGAGGGGGAGGGGGGGTCATGGTGGCCCTGGGGGAGCCCGGGGGTGTCCGGGTAACCCCACTGGGTCCAGCCCCATCGGTGGAGGGGCGGGCAGGGGTGTCTGCCTCTGCTCTCCTCCTGGCCTCCTCCCGCATGAGACGCTTCATCTCCTTGCGTACCTCATGCTCCCGGAGGGCTGCCTGAAAGGCAGCCTCATCCTCGGGTATGTCAGGGAGTGGTTCTCCCATGATCATAGCAGGCCGGACTGGACAGTCCGCCTCTTTGCCCTTCCTCGCGCCCAGGGCCAGCAGTCCCTCCTTGTACTGCAGGGGTTGGGGGGGAGAGGGTTTCTTGCTGGTGGTTTCCAGCGGGGGGGCTTCTTCAGCTACCACCCCATGTTTGGCCAAGATGGCCTCCGTGACCCTGGCTTGGGTGATGGAGGACATGGTTTTAAAGTGTGCTGACCGAGCAAGCTCGGCCAGGTCTTGACTGTCCGCATAGTCCATGGGATAGTCAGCATTTTTTAAGAGGTCACGTAACCGCTGGGTGGCCTCGCGGTACGCGTCCGCCATCGCCTGGTGGGTAGCCAGGCGACGGGCGGCTTCCTCTTCATATTCTTGCCGCTTAGCGGCGAGCCGAAAAGCCGCCTCTCGGCGGACCTCTCGGTCCCGCTGCCGCGCTCGGCGTTCTTCATTTGCCACCAGCGCGGCCTGCTCGACCGCCAGGAGCGCTGGGGTAAGATTGATCTCAGTCTCCCCATCGGGGAGACTGGCAGTGTCGGATACCTCATCGTCGGACATTGGTTGTCCGGCGATGGGTTCCACAGGTTTTCGCACCACCCGTGCGAGTTTAATACTCTCCATGTCCTTCTTCTTGCGAAGAAGGGACGCAGAGGGTCGCCCAAACGTTAGCTCAATGTGGTTATGTCCCTGGGCGAAAGGGACATTAAGGTTTGATGTGGCGGGACGAAAGGTAATCGTCCCGTCCGGTGCCACCGAGGCCGTCTGACGGGGCATACGCTCCCGAAGAGATGGCAACGTGGGGCCGGACTGTGGAGCCTCAGTGGGGTTTACCACCGAGGTCTCCGCAGCCATGGCCGCGCCAGCCGTGGTTGCGGCTGGGGCGGCCGCCGGAGTCGAGGGTAAGCCGGTCTCCCCGGGGGGAGCCGTCTCGGCCTCCGGCCTCGCAGGGGAGGGGGGTAGGTCGGTCGGCTTTGCAGCCGCCGTCCCCTCGTCCTGGCAACCATTGTGAGTCTTTTTGTTCTTTTTCTTTTTCTTGGAAATGGCCGCATCGCCAGCCGGCTTCTTGTTGTTGTCTCTGGGCATCCGCCGATCCTGCCCATCATCATCCTCGTTGTAGGTAAGCTTCTTAGCGACATTCTTGTTCGTGATAGCCATGGTAGCAAATAAAATTCAAGTTAGAATGCGGTGGGATATATTGCTTGAGAACACTGAAGCTGTGAGCAATGAATTGCTTGGTTCATTAGAAAATAGGTTTACCCTTTATCAACGTTCCTCTCACCGGCTGCGCCGCCAGTGACCGTTGGGTGCAGACCGTTGGCCCGAGGCCGCACGATGACAGGTAGCTGCCTAGTCACTGCATCGTGCGATCACAGATCAATGCACGCTGCAGTACGGTCCCTATCTAGGATACTCTAGTACCGTCCAATGACAGGACACTACGTATACTGGGTACTGACATCTGTCACGTACCTCAGTACCCAAAGTACCTATCTAGGGAAACGTATGCGACTCGACTAGCATCCCTATCTGCATAGCCCACGTGGTATTTATATTCGCATACCAACGTGGGTTTACAAGGCTTATTCATACGTTGTATTCACAATGCCTTTGAGACTTAGTCTACAGCAAAGCATGGAGACTAACTGTACCCCCCTGAGGGGGGTGCTATTTTTAGCAGGTGTAGGGCATGGATATGTGACCAACCAAATTTCCCAAACATTATTTGATATAAAAGCATGCTTGGTTCCAAGGGTGGGCCAGAAAATGTTATTTGGCTAGTTACTGCCAGGCGCACAAAGATACCCAAACTCAGTCCGTTCTCGTGGTTTGAGTTGACACAGTTGAAGGGTTAAGGGGTTCGAGCCAGGCTTGGACATCCTTAACGAGAAAGAGCACGGCGGGGTTAAACCTGGTTACCGCCTGGCCGACCTGATTTATGCGGATGACACCACCCTCATATCGCGAGCCCCGAGCACATTCAGACCTGGCTGGACTGTCTGGGCCTGGAGGCGCGGGCGGTGGGGTTGGAGATTAGTGTCAAAACTGAGGCGATGGTGATTGGGGCCTCCAGTACACCACCGCTGCCGCCCCTGCTCGACGGGACGGAGGTCCCGTTCCGCGATCGCTTCAAACTGTTAGGGAGTTGGCTTCCTGACACTGCAGACGATGTGGACACCCGCATCGGCCTGGCCTGGGCCAGGCTCCGTTCGCTCAACACCAACTGGCGCTCGAAGGGCCTGGGCGAGCACTGCAAGCGCATGCTCTTCAAGGTCCTCGTCCTCACGATGCTCACGTATGGCGCCGAGGCATGGACACTCACACCCAAACTGCATGGCAGCTAGGCTCAACGGCACGGTTTACAGGATGCTCCGACAGGTCCTTAAGACCTTAACGTAGGGTTTTCCGAGCGCCCGTCATCAGAGTCTTTGTATCATGGTATGCCTCGTATTTCGGACGAGATTAGGCAGCGTAGGATAGCATTTGTAGGACACCTTGCTCGCACCAGCCAGGTCGACACCGCCCTTGGTCTTGCCGGCCCCCAGTGGCTTGGCCAGCCATGCAGGGCGACACATTCTGACCTGGCCTGGCCCCAAGGGCATTCCCAAAAGGGTAGGGAAACCTGTCACGAACTACATCCAGATATGTTGCTGGACGACCTAGTGGTCCCAGCCCCTGAGTTTGAACACCGCATCCACTCTCTCTCCCGTCTTTGGACTGCCCCATGCAGGACAAGACGCGGTGGCAGAAGATTGTCAAGGCTCACACGCCCGACCCTGTGGGCAAGCCCCCTCCCCCCAAGAGGAGGAGGCGTTTTGATGAGTAGTGTAGTTAGGCTTTTCTAGACTAGATAGCTTAGAGTTAGGTTAGTTGGATTACGCGGCTTCCTCCACTCCACCCATCCATCATGGAATAATAATGTGCTACATGATCTCCCAACGGAGGCATGTTATAATTTAATTTAATTTAATTTAATTTAATTTAATCGCATACATGGCGGTGCAGGTGCCCTGCATGGCGCACCTAGAGCAAGTGTCGCTTAATACATTCCCATAAATCCCACCCTTGCTGAGGAACTGTAGCCCAGACTGTATTAAAAGCCATATGCACCGTGCTGACAGAATCTTGCAGCACGCCATGCAGCATCGACAACTGAGGGGCGCTGAGCCCGGCGTACGCAGATATAGTCAAGGCACACCACCCGATCCGACGGCCCAAAAAAGGTGGCAAACTGCTGGGCGGGGCGTGCGAAAGAAGCATTGCATGCAACCAGCGCAGATTCTGCCAACAGATCCGCAAAGAGAGCCGTGTTACCGTTGGCCGTCGTGTTGGAGGGGGAGTACTGAGCACCTCCAGTGCCAACTGGCAGCGTGGCGTTGGCGTCGAGCAGCATAACCAGGAAGACTGTGCCGAGCTGGGATGCTGGCCTCCTCCTCCTTGAGGGCGCTGAATTCTAAGGCCTCACGTTCCGCCTGAGCTCGACCCGCATGTGGTGCATATCCCACGATAACGGTGAGCGTGTGGTGAGAATGGCCCTCAGTGGCCGAAAATAAAGTGGCCACTAGCTGACACGCGGGGATCTCAGCACGGTGGACTCGGGTCGAGGTGAGCTGATGCTGCCGGTGAGCACAGGAGGCCCACACCACCTTGACCCGGCGCGGCCCCGGCCGCCACCATAATGGAACCGCCAGCCCGCGCGGAGGCCGGTCGTCGACCATGAGCCCGTTGAACCCTTGCTGAGGGTCGACGGTGCGCCAATCATCCTGGACCCCGAGGACGGCGATCTTGTTGTCGGCACACAAGGCGATCAGCTCGTCGACCCGTTGACGTGTCACGTGCTGGGGTGCGTTGCTCGTAGAAGGATCTGCAGGGAGGGTGCGCACATTAAAGCTAGCAGTACCAAGAATGGGCCGTTGCCCTATATATTAGCGGGGGGGTGGGGGTGGAGGTGGGGTACGTGGACAAGGGTAGTGCTGGAGGTGGGGGTGGGGGTGGAGGGGGTGCATGGGGGTGGAGGAGGGTGGCGATTGGGGTTAATTTGCTTATCAACGCATGGCCAGTCTTTCTTTCAGGGCGAATATGCGTCCTCTCCGTCCTGGCTGGGGTTGCTGGCGTGTCGACTGAGCCTCATCCCGCTCAAGGCGGGCCAGGAGGCGATTGACGCTGGAAAATTGGCGGGAGGGTTGACCGTGGCGTGCCTGGCGACCTTGCATCCCGATCATGCTCGCACGGTGCGACATGGGGTTGGAAAGGGGCTTGTTTATTAACAAAGGCTGTGCCCAAAGCCTATTGTACCGCGAGGCCGCGAGGGTGTGCCCTTACCGGGCGCCCTCCATGCCGGGGACGTGCGTTGACAACGACGATGCAGCTGGGGCTGGCTTGGGACAAAGCATATATAGTCACGTGTCTATTAATTAATTAATTAATTAAATAATAATTACAAAGCATAGCGCCTCGATCAACAATACATGCTAACAAACTGCAAGACCCGCTGTCAAGGCTCTTCTTATCGAGTTTTGCCATGCATACCAAGTTTTGGAGAATGTCGTCGGAATCGTTTGCTCACGGAAGCTAGAAAAGGTGACCACCCTCGTGCCCACATGGGAAACAGGCTCCACTCCCATGAACCTCAAAAACACATAGGCCATCTGCACATGCCGGGGCCAACGGAAACGCTCTGGCTGGTCGTAGGCCGGCCCGACCAAATCAAATTAAATGAGATTATAATATTGAACGACCTAGATAGCTTACACCATCCATTCCATCCCATGTTCCCCTCCCACTGAGAACTTGTGCTCACGTGACGCAGTCACGAGTCTATTAATTAATTAATTGAACGACTCGAACACGCGGACAAAATAACGGCAGGCTCGAGCTACCATGGTCCGGATTCTCCCGATTTCTGGCCTGCGCTGGTTGTCTCCTTGATAACATGACTGCGTTGGGAGATGATCATGTAGCACGTATTCCCTCGCTGATGGATGGAGCGGTGAGCGAAGCCACGGGACCTAACTAAGCTAACTCTAAGCTAATCTAGAGAATCCTAACTGCTCTAGAAAATCCTAACTACTCAGCAAAGCACCCCTTCCTCCAGGGGGGGGGGGCTTGCCCACCGCGGCTGGCGTGTCAGTGAGCGTGGGCCACGGTCTTCAACCTCTGCTAGCTTGTTCTGCATAGATAGCAGTCCAAGCCAAAGAGAGAGGGAGGAAAAATGCTGTGTTCAAACTGAGCTGGGGCCACTAGGTCGGCCAGCGACTCCTGTGTATAGTTCATGGCAGGTTTACCAGTCTTTCAAGGAATGTCCTTCAATGGCCGGGCCAGGCCAGGTCAGGATGTGCTGCCCCGGCTGGCCAGACCGAGGTCAGTGTCTACTAGCTACCTGACTGGTGCGAGCATGCATGCGCAAGATTAATTAATTAATTAAGTACGTGCTCCCGTTGGGGAGTCACGGAGCACCGAAGTGCTTTTAATCCAGGCTGTGTGTGCACAACAGGAGAAAGGGCAGAGACCCCCAGTCTGCTTCATGCCTAAGGCATGCCACAGCTGCATTCGGGCACGCTAGCTAAACGGACACGCTAACGATCCGGCAATCTGTGGGTGCAATAAGACCCATGTGAGCAGGGCCGGCATAACAAGGAGCGTGGGCAAGTAATCTGATCATAGCCAGGACGTAGCATGGCTGTACAAGGACTAAGCTAAGGCTATGGCTGGTTGTGTACCGTGCGTGAGCGGTGCACGTGACTCGGTAAGTTGGCACAGCTATAGGCAAACATTCTAAGCATGGCTGCCGTAGCGGCAGTGACTACCAATGGATACAAGCTAGGGCTATTATGCAAGCTATTCTAGCCCGCTGGGGGCGTCCACATCTTGTGGTTGATCATCAGGTCCCCGCCCCTCCAGTACACCTTCAGGCTTCTGGGGGTCCTGCTTGTGGCGGAGGTATGCCTTGTGGCCACAGGTCGTGTCGCTGCTGCTGCTGAGCGGGGGTCAGGTTGTCGTCCAGCGTCCCTGGAGGTGAGGTCGTGCAACCGCTTGCGACGGGAAAGGAACCGCTGCTTGTCCTCACGGGAGAGGAGGTGAGCAGGACTGGTGGGGAGCCGCCTTATCCCGTGAGTGGGGAAGGCGGTGGCACCCACGCAGTTCTACCTCGCCTACCCAGGGCCCATGAGGGTAAGGAGCTGGTCCTTGAGCTCGTCGGCAAGGGAGCATGCAAGATGTCCTACGAATGCTATCCTACATTGCCTTATCTCGTCCATAATGCCAGGCATACCCTTATACAAAGACTCTAACGACCTATGTGTGGAAAACCCTGCATTCAGGACCTGTCGAAGCATCCTGGTAACCGTGCCGTCCAGCCGGGTGGCCATCCTGTCCGTGAGCGTCCATGCCTCGGAGCCATACGTGAGCACAGTGAGGACTAGGACCTTGAAGCTACCACGCGCTTGCGGTCCTCGCCCGGGGTGTTCGAGTGCCAGCTAGTAGGGGTTGAGCGAGCGAAGCCTGGCCCAGGCCAAGCCGATGCGGGTTTCCACATCGTCTGCGGCGTCGGGGAGCATGCTCCCCAGCAGCTTGAAGCGCTCATGCACGGAACGGGACCTCCGTCCCGTCTAGCAGCAGCGGCCGTGGCGGGCAACTGGTCTGAGCCCCAGTCACCATCGCCTCGGTTTTGATACTAATCTCCAACTGCCCGGAGTGCCCGCGCCTCCAAGCCCAAACAATCTATAGCCAGGTCTGAATGTGCTCGGGGCGCTCGATGAGGGTGGTATCATCCGCATAAATCAGGTCGGACAGGCGGTAACCAGGGCCACCGCCGCCGTGTTTGCGATCGTTAAGGATGTCCAAGCCATGCTCGAACCCCTGAGCGGTAAAGCGCGCACGTACCTGGTGCATGACGTGATCAACAACAACAATGAACAGATATGGGGACATGACACAACCTTGCCACACCCCGTGGTGAAGGGGGAATGGTGGGGTGGTGCCTTGCGCAGTCCACACTACTGCCTGTGATCCCTAGCTCATACAGCCAGCGAATGGCAGCAATAAATGCTGGTGGCACGCGATCTAGAGCTAGGATGGCCCAAAGAGCCTCCCAGAGGACCGTGTCGAAAGCCTTGATATACCGACCGAGGCCAGGGCAAACAATGGAGCAGAGATCGCCTCAGCCGGGATTCGATCATTCCACTGTCCACGGGTGCATACGACTACTCTTAGTATAGTACTCTTTCTGGCCCTGCGTCCGCTCCATGCTTTCAGGGAGGAATGGTGGGCCTGCGTGAACCCGGGGAGCAAAAGAAGATGCCAAGTTCCGAATCAGGCTCCGGTGTCTGTTTCGTCGACAAACAGCAGGCAAGTCAAGGAATGCTTACAACACAACCCCACCAGTTGCAAGACATCCAGTCCCTAATTGCCAACAACATGGTCAAAGAACTTGGACCTCGGCCTGGGCCCAGCCAGTTCAAGATAGAAGCTTTCAATAACTCTCCAAACATCATAGTTGGCGGCGATATTAACCACATCGTGCAGCAGTCCAGGGTCTGCGTCGTACCAATCCACCGGTCCCACATTGCCCGGGTCAAGCACATCGATTAAAATAATAAATTAATTTACACGTGGACAGCGTCACGTGACCATAAGTCCTCAGCGAGATGGAAATGGGATGGAATGGATGATGCTAGCTATCTATTTCCTAGTCTCAGCGTTGTGGGCACCTTGGCCGGAATCACTATGAATGCCATACTGGGTCACGCGCAGTGCCCCACCGACTGGGGGATGGTGTCCTTCATTACCGTAGCACATCGATGAATGTCCGGATAGGAGCAACGCTGCAGTCCCTGAGTTCCGAGACTCCATCTTTCTGGCGATTATGTCGGGCAAGCGATGAGATATTTTTGTTCAGGGCGGGCATCACAATGCAATATATAGTATGGGCGACACCGGTACTTGATGCAGAAGATATTGTCATGTCCATGTAATTATTTTTCTAATGAGATCAACATAGTACTCCGTGGCCTGCCCATTGCGCATGACACGCAAGTACTTAATTACGTACTTACTTATAGGCGACAACAAGATAAAGGATGGAATTTAGTATATCATGCACAGAGGCACCCAATACATTCAGCGCAACATTTGTGCATATTGCTCTCAAGCTGTGCATATGGTCTTTTACGAAGTTGATATCTGAATGAGTACAAGTTATCTGATGTGAACACCTAACACAACATGCAGGCATGCGAGAAGCTCCTTATAGACTAGGTCATTTCCTAGATAAAACCAAAAACGCTATAATCCCATAAGTAACATATGATTGTGTGCATTACGAGTAGTTGAATGTAAAAAATTCTCCAAGTTAACTTATACTTTACCTTCTAGAACAGCCTAATAGGATAGCACATTGACAGGACAAATAAAGCAGGACGTACGTTTAATCTGCGGCCAATTTCGAAGTCGAATGCATTTGCCCCCAGCGCCCTAGTCTCACCTCCTAGTTCATCGCCTGCTCAGGCGATAGCATTCGCTGAAAGACCGGGCGGAGCGGATGCCCGGCCGAGCAGGTCCTTGCTGACCTGGCTGTAGCCAGGCTCGTCTTCGCCTGGGGAGAATATGAGCTCTCGGAGCAAACTCCCTGCTGGCAAGCTTTCCATGAATTATTGGTGTGAGATGTAGATGACGCATCTAACAGACCAACGATTGTGGACATTACTACACATACTTAACACCTTAAATTTCAAGCTTGGGAAAGAAGAGCCTGCCTTCCATCTTGGTACAGGCACTTTCCTGGTCCTCCCGGGGTTGACCGGCATCGGCATATAACATTGTTGTCAGGATTTTAGAACAGCCTTGTAGGATTGTCCGCCAGCAATACCCCCCCCATGCATTGCTGACCTGTAACGTGCAGCGTCTGCTTGCACAGCCTGGATACATTTGTTGCGCCGCAAGCCTCGGCCGCCACCTCTACCTCTACCTGTCCTGATACTACCTAAACTAGTGACGCTTCTATTTACACCCCTAGCGAAAGACGACCGAGACGAACCAGATCTCAATGCATTTACATATGTACTACTGTAATACGCCATAGGCCATTTAATCAAACCCGTTTACTCCAGGAAAAGAGGAAGGAAACACAACTAAACTGCCGTGACCCAAGCTAATATGTGCTAATTCATTTAACACACGCCGAGTGACCACACAAGGAGTGGAACGTGCATAAATGGTCACCAACGGTCCAACAGGCTCGGGCCGACCTGGCCCTCGCCTGCAGAAACACAGAAACACAAGCAGGTGCACAGATGCACGCCTGTCCACTACATTCTACAAAAGGATAAGGACCACTAATATAGTACGCGGCGCGGCGCCCAAAGGCACCCACTATACCACAGTACTGTTACGGGGACAATCATGTCCAAACTAGAACTGCACGTAACCTAGGAACAACCGAGGCCAAGGACCTAATTTACGTCCGTAACTACAACGAATTGTTACGCGACGTAACACCTCCCCCCCACAAAAGGTAGGGAGCCCTCTCCCTACGCAGAGAGGAGGGAACCAGAGGGGTAGGAAAATAATCCTAACGCACCCAGCACACACCAACACAATCGATAGACCATCCCAGATACAAAGCACCAATAGTTCACACGGTCTCCACCACCACGCCGGGTGGTGTAGGGTTAGCCAGCACCAAGCCTGGTGGTAGGTTCCCCTAACTGCCTGGAACGGAGTCCTGGCCGGGGGGACGGCACTGGGCAGGACACACAGAGTAAACACATCAGCGCTAAGGACCAAGAACAGCCAACCAACTGGCCAGAATATGAGGGCGACTCTACATACCGGAGGGACAACACCCTCAGGTCGGGCCTAAGGCCCTCTATCTAGTGGCCATCCGTCTGGTAAGTGCCACGAGAGGCCAGCAGGACCTCCAGGTAGGCCTGGTAGTGAGCCACATCCTCAACATTGTCATGCCTATCTACAGTGAGGAAAACATCGGCCCACACGCCGTCAGGAAAGAGGCCCAGGAAGGCCCAGTAATACCTATGCTGCGTGAGGACGACCTGGCCACGGGCCCAGTCCAGAAAGCCACAGGCAAAGAGGCGAAGGAAAGGCTCTACCGCGATCAGGCAAAGGGCCCGCAGGAGGAGGCGATGGTACCGAATCCGAGGGCGCATACCCGTCGGGAAGAACAGGTCCACCAGGGGCTCCACGTTGGACGGCCACAACCGGATGTGCCGAACCTCGCGGGAGCGCCACCGACGAACACACTGTCGCGACCCGAATGTCTCTAGGTAGTCGCTGGCACGAGGAGGAGGGTGACCGCGGGAGTCTAGACCCTGGCCCGGGATAGGCGCCGGGCGGCGGGCATCCCACTCAAGGATGGGCTGGAGGACCGTAGTGTACGCCGCACCCGGCACCGCAGGAAACTCTACTGTAAGGGCATCCGAAGCCATAATGCCCAGAGGGGGAGGGTAAGCCCACTGAAACCCACCGTAGGTGTCCAAGTCGTTGTGGCGCCTCGCCCAGCGATACAGGACGCGCCGGACCAGGATCTCACCCTCGAACACCGGATCAGCTAAAATAACCATGTCGAACGGAGGCCGATCAGTCTCAATGGGTAGGCCACGATCCCGGGGCGCCCGACACACCTGGGAGAACCCATAGGACATGGGAGAGATGGCAAGCTCAGCAGAGGCGCGCGGCAGGTCACACTGTCGGCAGGCGAGTGCGGACATACCATACCCCGGAATGGGCGTGTCACGCGACTCCGGCGTCGCGTGCACCACAGAAGGAGCCCTGTCCCGATCACCCTGGGACAACTCCCTGAGGGAATCGGCAGCGCGGGTGGCGCGAGGATCCTGACCGGTGGACCGAACAACCGCGGCCAAAGACCGCGAGGCCGAAGGAGGAGGGACCGGAGCAGGGGCTGACGCAGGGGCAGGAGCCGACACCGACGCAGGGGGCACTGGTAAAACAGGAGGTCGCGCCGGACCCGAAGCCAGAGAGGGCCGTGACGGACCCGCCAACGACGCAGGCGCGCCGGTCTCCGTTGCCGGTGCACCCTCAGGCCACATGTTGAAAATGGGGCCCGTAGGGACAGGCAGTCCTGCATAAGATTGACTACCGTCCAGGCCCCAGTCAGGAACCGGAATCCTCTGCGGAGGACCACCCTCCCAAAGTCTGGGAAGCCCGCTAGTATCGCCAAAGAAACCCCGCGACGTCTGCGCCTGAGCGGGAGGAGGCTCGGAAGCAGCGACGGAGGGCGAGCTAACAGGGGCAGGAGACTCCCGCGTAGGCGCAGGTAGAGCGGTAACAGGCGCAGAGGCAGCAGGAGTCGCAGGAGCCGCCGGAACCACAGCGACCGCGGGCGCAGGCGGGGGCGCGGGCGAAGCCGTAGTCGCCGGGGCGACAGAAGGGGTAGGGGGCGCGGATCCAGCCGGCGTGGCCGGGACCTGCGCCTGGGCCGCAAGGAAGGCCCCAAACGCCGTGGTCAAAGACTGGATCTGAGCCTGCATAGCCGAGACCGTCGCCGAAAGAGGATCAGGCAAACCCGAAGGGGTAGGCTCCACTGCGACATCCAGCGGCCCGGAAGGGCCTCGAAATACAGCTCAGGGTCCGGTGGGGGCGGGGACGGCAGCGAGCTCTCAGCCGGAGGGGTAGGCTCTGACATGACGGCTGCGGAGGGGAGGGGACAACCAACCATCCGTCGACAGCAGACATAACATAAGAGAGGAGAAGGTCTACAACTAGAGCTTATGCAGGGTTTTATACTCCTGCAGCAGGCGACTACACCCATCTAGCTCACTCTCAGTATACCAGACCTTATCTACCTCACTACGAGCATACATCCACTTCACCTTATACTGGCGCTGGGTACCGCGGCCTTTTTTGATATCTCTATGGGCCACGATACCCTCTACCTCATCCTCTACCTCACCAGTATCCGGGTTATGCTCTAAAGGGGCAGGGGCCAATTCTCTACCAGCGAACGTGCTCTGATGATAGAGCTTCAGCTGGCTTCTATGAAAGGTGCGAGAGTGGGTCTGCCAAGAGGTAGGAATATCTATCTCATACAGAAAATTACCTACTCTAGACAACACACGGAAGGTCCTAAGAAGGCGGGCCTAAGTTTCACTTTCAGTTCAGCTTCGAACTTATGAGCGAAGCGGCCAACACGGGGGCCTTCTACTAAGACTAAATCTCCTATTTCTATCTCAGGTGCTCTTCTATCTAATGAGGCACGCAACCTAGCAAGGTATTTGGCCTGCGCCCTATGGTACCCTGCAATAGCGTTGTCGTGTGCATTCTTCATCTTATCTAATAACGCCTGCACACCTTCTACAGTATCCCGGGACACATCATCCTTGTCCCTTAAAGGACTAGCTAAAAGAGAGGTAGGGGTAAGAGGTTGTCTACCAGTATCTAGGAAGAAGGGCGTATAACCATGCGCAGCCTGAGGGCATTGTTAAGGGAAAACTCTACCAAACATAGGTAATCCTCCCAATCACTCCCAGAGCCATTCACATAGTGACGCAGAGCTTCTTCCACTACCCTATTCAAACGTTCTACTAAATGAGACGAGGAGGAGTGGTAGGCAGTACCGAAGGTGACCTTGGTACCGATAGCAGCGAAGAACTGCTGCCAAAAATCAGAAGTAAATAACTTATCCTTATCACTAATAAACTGCCTACTCAAACCATGATATCTATATACGTTATTAAGGTATAGGCGTGCGCAATCGCGTGCGGTGAGTTCTAAGGGACACGGCACGAGATGACACATACGAGTAAAACGATCTACAAAAACAAGGATCTGGGCGTTACCTCTATCATTCTTCCTAAAAGGTCCTACAAAATCCATCATAATGGAGTCCCACGGCATGATGGGATCAGGTAAGGTCCTAGGCTCTGCTATCTGTCCTACATTGTTGGGTTTCATCTCCTGGCAAGATTGACAGGTTCTAACATACTCATCTACATCCTTTAAAAGGGAAGGCCAGTAGTAAGAGCGGGCTACTAGGTCCCGTACCCGTTTACCACCCTGGTGAGCAGCTAAGTCATGCAACTCAAAGAGCAAGGAGGAGCGACAGATAGGAGGGACATACAGGCGCCATTGAGGGGGAGAATCTGCTATCTGCACATATAAAAATCCACCTACAAATTTACAAGGGTGCTTGCCTAATTGTTGGGGATGGGCAGCAATGGCAGCTAATGCTTCCGGCTCAGTGGCCGTAAATCTACTAATAAGACGTTCGAGATCAGAGGTAGGCATCGCTACAGAGGTATCCAGAACAGGTTTAAAGAGATCTCCTACCGCCTTGCCAAAGAGAAGGGGAGGTCCTAGAGGGACTATGTGTTCATAAGACTTTCCTGACCTAGTCGCTATATGGCTAAGCGGTATAGAAATTTTATTTTTCCCCTCCCCCCCACCGAGACCACAGGAAGGGCCTCACACGGGAGAGAGAGTCCTACGTGAGAAAGGAGATCAGGCATGCGAACAGCTGTATGAAAGAGGTAGGCATAGGATTCATCATCAGGTAGTTCACCATACGGGGTTACACCCATAGTAGTAGGAACTAGAGTAGTATTGAGAACATCAAGGTCCTCGAAAAAGGAGTAATCTGCACGACGAGAGAGTGCATCTGGTACTATGTTATCTACACCCTTAACATACTGAAGTTTAAAAGGGGAGAACTGTGCTAAAAACTCCATCCAGCGCGCTTGACGAGGGGTAAGGTTGGGTTGTGAGAGAAGATGGGTAAGAGGGCGGTGATCTGTCTGGATAACTAATCTATAAGGATCAATCTCACAGGGTTCATTCAGACAAACATCAAATTGAGCACCTTTAAGAAAGTGCTGCCACGCGTGGCAACAGTACACCACAGCTAATAGTTCTTGCTGGTGGACGGGATAGTTACGCTCCGCAGGAAGCATTGTCCTAGAGATATACTCGATTGGCTGTAAGCCCTGACCCTGATCCTGGAGAAGGACGCCCCCTATAGCTACCTTGCTAGCATCTGTGGCTACAACAAAGGGTTTAGTAGTATCCGGTAGGATGAGTACAGGAGGGGAGAGGAGTAGGGATTTTAGACACTGAAAAGCCGACTGACATTCACTACTCCAAACAAAGGGGATATCCTTCTTTAATAGATGATTAATAGGAGCTGCTATAGTTGCGAAACGCGGGATAAAACGCCTATAGTAAGAAGCAATTCCTAGAAAACTACGTACACCTTTAACGTCGGTAGGGGTAGGCCATTCCTGAATTGACTTAGTCTTATCCGGGTCGGTAGCGACCCCGGCATCTGACAGAACGTGCCCTAAAATGGGACACTTCTACCAGAGCGAACTTTAGCACGGCGCGCCCATAAAGAATTTTCAGCCATGATTTCTAATACTTTCTTTAAATCACGTAGGTGCGTTTCAAAATCAGGAGAATAAATAAGGATATCATCTAAGTAAGCTTGAGCACAAGAACGGTCATGCTCAGATAAAGAAACAGAGGAGAAGGAAGGATCCTTTAAATCAGAGGACACTTGAGGAAGGTGGGAATTTCCCATAACAGGTCTAAGCACTTCATTCATTAACATTTGGAAAGAGGCAGGAGAGTTACAGAGTCCCATAGCCGCTACTCTAAACTGGTAATGCCCAAAAGGGGTAGCAAAGGCGGTTTTGTGGCAATCCTCAGGAGCTATACGTAGTTGCCAAAAACCATCCGCACAATCTAGTACTGTGAAACAGGTAGAACCTTTAACCTTATTAAATATATCATCAATACGAGGTAGAGGGTATTTAGACTTCACAGTAATATCGTTTACTTCCTATAATCAGTAACTAGGCGAAACTTGCCATTTGGCTTAGGAACTAACAGGACACCAGCGGAGTAGGGGGAGTTACTAGGCTCTATCAATCCTGCTTCTAATAGTGATACTAAAATCTGTTTTAGTTCCTTTAATTCTGTAGGGCCCATTCTATACATCGGAGAGTGCGTAGGAACTGCACCGTCCTTGATAACTACACGGTGTAAAACAGAACGAGGAGGAGGATAAGAAGGAGTCTTTTCTTCAAATACTTTTGAGGAATCTATCACAGCCATGTATCTTACTATTTCATTTTCAGTAAATCCCACTCCTATTGTATCCACTGTATTTACATCTATATCCACACTATTATTAGTGATAGGTATCTCTTGTACTTCTAACTGAAGGAACATACATAATAGGTATCCATATTCCTTTAGTTCAGATCGCAATTCGTCATTGGACATTAATACTTCAGGTATAGGTCTCACAGGAGGATCAACAGGTGTAGGAGGAGTAATATCTACCAAGGATAAATTTTCTAATCTATAATGACGTTCTGGTACCCAGTAGAGCTATCTGGAAACCAAATGACCATAGTATCATAATTAATAGTGATTTTATTATCCTGATGCCAATCTAATCCTAGTAATACATCAGCTGTAGTGATAGGGCCTATAGTGGCCGTCAGGTTGACCGTACGTCCTTGTATGACCAGGGGAAGGGACACCGTACCCGGGGAATGACTGGTGCGACCGTCAGCATAATGGACAGTGACAGTTTTTGTGTGAGGGGTAGGGACTAGTCCTAAACGCCTAACTAGGGCCTCGCTCACAAAGGAGCTAGCCGCACCGCTATCCACTAACACAGAGACATTCAAGAGTTCATCAGCATGCAGGAAGGGGTCTACAACAGTATGAGGGACGGTTAAGCCACCATTCAAGAACATAAGAGGACGCACACGTAGTGGTAGGGATGATTCAGCTCCTACAGAGGTTATAAAAACAGGCAAGCAAAAATTATTATCTGGGGTACTATCTAAGGACCTGTCCAGGTTACCCCCGGCTGACAGGCCTACTGTTCCCCCTCCCCCCCAAATCCATAGGAACGAACCCCGAAGAAGACCCTGGCGGAAAAGCCACTGCTGGAGGGTCACGAGGGATTGAAGAGGGTGCGGGAGCCTGATTATCATAGGGGAACCCTGGGGATCCTGTCTGCACAGCATTCAGCCTACTAGGGGTAGCTGAAGGAATGCGTCCTGAAGTGGGACGAATAGGAGCACGCTGAGGGGTACGAGGAGGGCGAGCGTCGGGATGAGGGGGAGCACCCGAAAGGAACTTGGGGCACTCACGTTTAAGATGACCTACTTCCTTACAATGATAGCAGGTAATATGAGAGACATCCAGAGCTGAAAGGTCAGTCACACAGATATCTAATTCTTCTACATAGGAGTTCTCCTCCTCAGGGGTAAGGCTAATATTATTAATACGGGAACGGGTAGGAAGAGAAGGTGTGGAGAAGAAATCTGCTACTCGTAAAAGATGCTGGCGCACATGCTTGAGGGGCAGGTCAGTAAAACGGTAGGCAGAGAACTGGCGCTTGACTTCACGCAATAAGGGTCTACTGAGGCCCTGAAGGAAGCGAGCACGTACTTCTGCACCCGACAAATCCCTAATTCGTACCATCTGAGCATCAAACTCTTTCATATATTCTTTGAAGGACTTGGTACCCTGCTGCAAGGTGCCAAAGGATAATCTATCCTGCCAATCTGCATCGGGAGGGACTAAATGGTTCTCTAAACGCTTGAACAATTCTGCTACAGAGTTTGGGTAGGCATGAGAGGCAAGAGACTCACACTGGATGAGGTTAGCAAGTTCAGGAGTAATGCAGGTAGTAAGATAATGAGGAACTAGTACAGCATCAGAGAGGCGCCACCTATTGTGGTTCTGCCAGGACTCTGTGTTCTGGGTGAGCAACATAATGAAGGTGAAAAACTGTTGAGGGGTAGACTTGACATCCAGCTTAGGAAGGTTGGCAAAGAGGGGAAGAGCAGGAGGCTTAGGGGGATTAGAAGAATCAGTTTTTCCCATAGGGCCACTATCTTCCACTGCTACATAAGCGGGATAGAAGGAAGGGATAGGAAAAGTCTTGGGTAGGGGTCTAGAGGGAGCCACCGTTTCGGATGGTGCCCATAGGAGAAGGGGACAGTATATTGCTCACGAAGAGAGGAATAGGCAAAATGATCATAATTCCTATCATCTAGGGGCATGGTACTGAAATCATTATTAACTTCTAAATCAGCCACACGGGTAGGAACCTGGGCAGCCTCATAGGCCGTCTCAGGGTAGGACCAGGAAGCAGGTGGGTAAAAGGGAACTGCACTAGGGCGCCCAGAAGGGCCGACAGGGGCCGAGGTACGACCCGTGTTAATAGCAGGCATTGAAGGCACAGGGTGGGAAGGAGGCCTAGGAGCATTGTTAGTGTGTGAGGACCTGCTGGAGGGGTGAGCCAAGGTTGCAGAAGGGGCAGGGGCCTGGTTCACAACGAAAGAAGGTTCCTCACTAAATCTGACTTGGGAAATACGTTGTTCATAGGTAGGTGGGGTAATTGAGGGACGACGGCGACCACCAGCAACAGGAGAAGGAGGTGAGGTACGCAGAATACCTTGAGGAGTGAGATGGTGTACCGTTTCCAAGGAGTCCCGTCGGTTACCACGAGTATTGTTATTGTTATGTTATTAGTAGTAGTATTATTATTATTATTGGTAGGTATAGGCGACATATCTCCACCCACTGGATCCATCTTTAATTACGTAAAGGAATAGGAATCAAAAGAAGAAAGCAACAAAAGAAAAAGGAAAAACCTTGAAGGTCTGCAGCAGGAACAAAATTAAAATCAATCCTTTTTAACAACAGTAATGGATAGGGAACCAAACTCCAAAGTGAGAGGAGTATCTGAAGCAGATGCAGATGCAGCCCGTTTAGGGGGAGAAGAAGGAGGGGTAGCAAAGACTAGAGCTTCTACTGGAGGGCGACCATGAGGAATAGGGCGTACATGCAGGCCTAAATCTGTTTGGCTATGATCTATAAGGAACTGCTGAGCTTCTTCAAAGGACATAAATTTCTTATACCTAATTACGTTATACACGATTCTGAACGATCTTCCTAGCGTCGGACCAAGAAAGGAAAATGGAGGACCATTGAGGCGTAATCACTACGTAATATTTAGCTAGACTATTATCGCTAGAAGAATGGGAAGGAGCAGTAAAAGATCGCCGTTGGCTCATGGTAACGCACCTGGTAGGTCTTGAGCAGTCAAATGAGGAGAACGAGGAGAAGGCGACTTATCTCGGGTGTCTGAAACCGAACCAGATTGACGACGCACGTAGGGACGATGTTTCCAGCGCCAGGTGGTCGTAAGTATCCGGTTTCAAGAATTCTGCGTCCGGCGAAGGGTCGTCTAAATACGAAGCAGGCACGATGCAGAAAAAGGGTAATCTACGAGACGCTAGCCGTCTCTCTATCGTCGAACCAAAACCAGCAACTGTCTACGGCAGTAAACCATCTTTCTAAGGAAACAAGACGAGGAGCAGGAGCTATATACGAAAGGATTTTCCGCTTCGAGCAGGTCTAACGTCTAGGCAGGGCGTGTCCTGAATCAGGCAGCACTATCCTCCTAGCTTGACGGCGACCCGCCCATTACCTGTCAAGTACGTGTCGTCTTCTTTTTCCCAGCCGCGGAAGGGTTGATTCAATGACGTATGTTGCAAAGGATCGTCGTCTCGCTCTCTATCTAAACTACCTCCGAGTCCATTGTTACGCCGCAAGCCTCGGCCGCCACCTCTACCTCTACCTGTCCTGATACTACCTAAACTAGTGAGGCTGCTTCTATTTACACCCCTAGCGAAAGACGACCGAGACGAACCAGATCTCAATGCATTTACATATGTACTACTGTAATACGCCATAGGCCATTTAATCAAACCCGTTTACTCCAGGAAAAGAGGAAGGAAACACAACTAAACTGCCGTGACCCAAGCTAATATGTGCTAATTCATTTAACACACGCCGAGTGACCACACAAGGAGTGGAACGTGCATAAATGGTCACCAACGGTCCAACAGGCTCGGGCCGACCTGGCCCTCGCCTGCAGAAACACAGAAACACAAGCAGGTGCACAGATGCACGCCTGTCCACTACATTCTACAAAAGGATAAGGACCACTAATATAGTACGCGGCGCGGCGCCCAAAGGCACCCACTATACCACAGTACTGTTACGGGGACAATCATGTCCAAACTAGAACTGCACGTAACCTAGGAACAACCGAGGCCAAGGACCTAATTTACGTCCGTAACTACAACGAATTGTTACGCGACGTAACAACATTCCCCCCCACACGTTTAAGATTATCAGGTTTCAGATCATGAGACTCTGGATTTGACATATAATAGTAGTATAATTGTAGTAGAATGTAGTAGAACTAAGTAGAATCGAATCAAAGAATTAAGATTCTTTCAGATCGTGAGCCCTGGATTGATCAATGATCGGACCCCAATTCATGGGGGGGGGGTGTAGTGACTTAGTACCGGGCGAAGCAGGGTCGACGTTACCGTAATTAACGGGTGGACGTCCGGTCGTGTGTGGCGGGTGGCCCCGGACTTGTACTGTAGGGTGTAGACTGCAGGTAACTTAGGTATCTAATATACTTAGGTACACAACTTAGGTATCTACAACTTAGGTACAGTAGGGTTAGGCACTGTAGGGTGTATCTATAAAGGTGAGCGCGGCCTGCGCGGGACAACTATTATATAGATTTTTTTTGTTGCGGACTTGCGGGGCTCGGCCGCTCGGGTAATCAGTACTAGTTATAGAGTGCGTAATGATTAGTGCTTACCCGAGCCCCGCCACTAAAAAATTCACAATGATTGTGACTGCAGTAGATTTGAGGTTGCGCTAAGGTGCCGAGTGCTGACCTGACACAACTTAACTGATATATATTCATTGAGAATGATAGATTACGGAGGTGAGATAGGCATGCAACATAAGGAAAAACCCGAGAACTGGGAGAATAACCCTGAAGAAATTAATAGTAATCTGACACAGACATCCAAGGATCACGCCAGCGGCACAAGGTACAACTAACTATACATCACAAAACTACACGCAGCAACAGCGCTGCCGGCCCACCATGCAGGCCTGGAAGGAATCTAGACCGCATGGGTCGCGACAAAGTCGGCCCGGGTGCGGCGGAATAACACATCAGCCACGGTGCGAGTGAGGGCGAGTGACAGACGCTGCCGCCAATACGAGGACCACGTGCGGGCCGACCACGGGGCGGTCTGACCCTCGAGGTCGAGGCGGTCTTCACGGCGCTGGCAGCACTCGTGGAAAAACTCCGCTGTCTTGGGGCCCATGGCCCCGAACTCCTCAAGGACAAAGGGGATGACCCGGTGGGGCCCCACATTGCCGTAGGAGGCAAACTTGTCGCGCTCAGCCACAGCGGCAGCAGCGCCGGCATCCACAGCCGCCCGGAGGATGTGGCGACCGGAAAGCGGCCTGATATATATTAAAAATATAATTACTTACAGCAGAGTGAAATCACTCAAACCAAAGCAAACGCCCAGCTATAAACCTATATACAGAGCCATGTCAAAGCTCTATACTACGATAAGACCAATGGAAACGCCTAACGGGAGGAACCTAATAGCCCTGCTGCACCGCAAAATCAGCCCGCGTACGGCGGAGCATGATGTCAGCCATGGCCCGAGTCAGCGCCACCGACAAGCGCTGACGCCAATATGACGTCCAGGTCCGCGCCGACCATGGGGCCCGCTGGCCCTCTAGGTCCAGCCGGTCCTCCCGGAGCCGGCAACACTCCTTGAAGAAGGCGGAGGTCAGGGGCCCCATGGCCCCAAACTCCTCCAGGACAAAGGGCACCACACGATGGTGCCCGACGTCGCCGTAGGCCAGGAGCTTGGCCCGCTCCGCCCGGTCCGCCGTGTAACCTGCCGTGAGGGAGGCCCCAGCCACGTGGCTAAGAGCCAAGGGCCGCGCCACCGAAACGTCAATAAGCAGATGCCGGCCACCCCCCTCAAAGTCCAGCACCACGATGTCAGGCCGGTGGTTGGGGGAATAGAAGGCAGCGCCATCCGCATCCTCGGACCGGATGTTCGCGTGGGGGAAAACCGACCGAATCATGGCGAGCACCACCGTCAGGAGGACAGTGTGCAAATACAAATACCAATTCTGATTCTGTTGGCCCCCCATGCAGGCAAGGTAGTGAGTCCCCGTGGGATCCAGCGGCTGCCCACAGCTACCACAAGGCCGCCCGGCCGGAACAAGAGGCTGCGGGGCAAATAGCTGGTGCCGGAGCGCCACCGAGGCCTGATATATATATTAAAAATCGCCTTGGCTCCCAGCCACTACTCGGTGGCGCTCCGGCACCAGCTATTTGCCCCGCAGCCTCTTGTTCCGGCCGGGCGGCCTTGTGGTAGCTGTGGGCAGCCGCTGGATCCCACGGGGACTCACTACCTTGCCTGCATGGGGGGCCAACAGAATCAGAATTGGTATTTGTATTTGCACACTGTCCTCCTGACGGTGGTGCTCGCCATGATCCGGTCGGTTTTCCCCCACGCGAACATCCGGTCCGAGGATGCGGATGGCGCTGCCTTCTATTCCCCCAACCACCGGCCTGACATCGTGGTGCTGGACTTTGAGGGGGGTGGCCGGCATCTGCTTATTGACGTTTCGGTGGCGCGGCCCTTGGCTCTTAGCCACGTGGCTGGGGCCTCCCTCACGGCAGGTTACACGGCGGACCGGGCGGAGCGGGCCAAGCTCCTGGCCTACGGCGACGTCGGGCACCATCGTGTGGTGCCCTTTGTCCTGGAGGAGTTTGGGGCCATGGGGCCCCTGACCTCCGCCTTCTTCAAGGAGTGTTGCCGGCTCCGGGAGGACCGGCTGGACCTGGAGGGCCAGCGGGCCCCATGGTCGGCGCGGACCTGGACGTCATATTGGCGTCAGCGCTTGTCGGTGGCGCTGACTCGGGCCATGGCTGACATCATGCTCCGCCGTACGCGGGCTGATTTTGCGGTGCAGCAGGGCTATTAGGTTCCTCCCGTTAGGCGTTTCCATTGGTCTTATCGTAGTATAGAGCTTTGACATGGCTCTGTATATAGGTTCATAGCTGGGCGTTTGCTTTGGTTTGAGTGATTTCACTCTGCTGTAAGTAATTATATTTTTAAAATATATATTAAAAATATAATCACTTACAGCAGAGTGAAATCACTCAAACCAAAGCAAACGCCCAGCTATAAACCTATATACAGAGCCATGTCAAAGCTCCTGATATATATAGCATATATGTTCATTCAATGAATATCATTCATTGAGATATAGAAGTGCCATCCACCAAGCTACAGGTCTGACCGGCGCGATAAAAGGGCTGGGGCAATTGGTCAATGGGCCAAACCAGTAAGGTCAGGGTTGCAGTACGTGGGCACCGACGATGGGCGTGATAGTGATGATGGCGGTCACTGGCCGGTGCCAGCTGGTCATGGGGAATTTTCCATGACCAACCAAATTACTGGTCACTATCAAAACTAGTAAAACTGGCTAACTAAGCCAAACGCAACCCGTTGCGACGTTCCTCGGCGTACGTTGCCGCCAGAAGATTTGCTGCTACCAATATGGCAAGTACATTCCTGCGTCGTGACAGCACTTTGCATAGCCTGCATTTTGGATCCGGATGCCTGTCCTCTGGTTGAATCGTGGATCTTTATTCCCAGCCGGGCCGAGGTCAAGATTCTCCGCATTTTATGTAAATTTCTCAGCATATCGATATCTTATGCTGATGCGGCATTCCTATGGTCTACTTTGGTTGGCTGCCTTGACTTTCTTGTCAATACATGCTGTGATAATTGGCATGATTACAATGGAAGGCAGGTTGGGTGGTCGAAACTGCTACTCTATAACCCTATTACTCTGGCGACTGCTCTGGTCACCACTGGTGTCGTGGAGCTCCTATCTTCTAATGGGGTAACTGCTCGCATTCTCCCCCCCCAGCTTTCCTCTTTCGTTGTCCATGTCGACCCAGCAGAATTACATGCCTTCGACTTTCTTGGTGTTCTTCTTCCTAACTTACATTCATTCCACCGTTACACGGGGAATTCCCTCGGCCCCTGCCATACTCAAGGCTAGTAGTATACATTTTCACTGCTTTCCCAGAAATATGCCTTGGTCTGTTACCAGCGGCCATAATAAATGATCTACAGAAATTCCTTGCCCAATACTTCTGGATAGTGCCTGCATCCCCTGCATTACCGCGGTTGCTATCATACAAGTAGCCCATGCTTATTTCCTGGGTACAATCAGGGCTCCTTGACTGAGAAAGAGTTTGCAACCCATGGACGTCAATATTTCAAACGGGATCGCTCCATCAGGCTTTTGCCCACTGCGGGACTTCCCCAATGCTGCTTCTCACAGGAGCCTGTGCCGTGTATGTCAGTCCCAGTGTGGCTGGTCGGCTTCTTAGACCTGGAAAAGGATGTCATGCGAACGGATTCCGAGAATATAGCTGTCCATGCACCGTTGTCAGATGTCCTTGATCCAGAGAACTGACTTAAGTTGATGGTCCATCCAGTGCGGTGCCTGCTTGTTGGGTGCGCCTTGGCCACAGATGATGACATACATGTGCCCGCTCTCATACCTCAGTGGTCGTTGCGTCGCAAAACCTTGTTCCCCGAAAGCTATCCTGGATGCAAACGTAGGCACCCCGAGAATGTTGTTTTTGGGGCTCTTTTGCTTTTTGTGTTCTTACACATTGTCGTTGTCAGGTTATGCGGTATAATTTCCCCTACTCAGCTATCACTTCCCTGGGTTAGGACTTGGTGGATACCAGTACCTGCATTATTATACATAGCTAGCCAGTTGCTGGCAGAGTCAGGTGGTATCTAGGAAACCATGCAGGTGCAGCGTACCCACCACAGCCCATTTCCCTGTTCGGCCCTTAGGCCCTAGGAGGATAGGAAACAGGCTTAGCCCAGGACAGTGTCTTCTAGCTTCTTCCTGCAGGGCTGTGTAGGGATTATTAGTTGGATGGTAAGCACACTGTACCCATGTTCGTTCAAGCTCCCCGTGGCGGCTACAGGGCATGCATGTGGAGCCCACTGCATGGCCAAGTTTGTGTCAAAACAACGTTGTGGTGACTTGTGAAGTTCTTGATTGTGGTCAGCGGGCAGCCAGCCTGAGCCAGGGTGCCCCAGCGGCACCTGATAATGCACATTTCTGGGAAGTGTGCGTAGCTTCCGAATACAGGTGCGCACAACCGGTCAACTTGGTGACAAGTGTTACTAGGATTTTTTATCTATAACTTTCACTTCCACCAGACAATACACAACAGGATGATTATTTGCCTGCAAATTGAGAGCTTTAGACCAGAAAGTAAAACTGCTAGTTGGCATGGTGAATGCCAAGCTTTTGGCAGGTTCAATGCACCTCCAGGTTACGTTGCTGGTCACTGAGCACCTTTGGTTTTTCCCTTTGGTAATATGAGGGTTGAGCTGCCTAGCCGGGCCTAGATGCCACCAACCCACGCCGTATGCTGTTGTTGTGGTTGATGGGCATAGGGGCTGACATACTGCTCTCGTTTGGAAAGCCTAGGTTTGTTTTCTTTTTGGTTCATCCTGTGTGTAGACTGGTGCAGCAGTGACCCATTCACGTCAAGCAAGCACTTTAAGCGGTGCAAGGCACAATCACCAGGGCACCTGCTTTCCTGTGGATAAATTGGTTTCCTTCTACATGCCATTGCTCCGCTTTTTTCCTATGGCCTTCCCCTTTACAACTTGAATGCAGGATATGCTGGTCACTTATGCCGGAGGGGGTGACCTGATCCAAGTCAAGCATCTGGTGGAAGTCAAAGGGGTGGATGTGAACAGCAGGGATTGTGTGAGCGTTCTTTTCCCTGTGCGAGAACTCTGAGAGCCGCCCTTGTTGTTGTTGTGCTCACTGTGCCAGCAACCTCACTATTTTTCCCAGCTGCGCTCATGGCTCGGAAGGTCAACTATTTTTTCTTTTGGCTGCAGAGGGATGAGGGACCCAGGGCCAGGGCAGGGGGGAAGAGAAACAAGGAATAATAACGAGAGAAGTGGGGTATAGAGAGTTGATGGGGGCGAGAATGAAAAGGTAGTGGGGTAATTGTGGGTAGGAAGTTGATTAGTTGAAGCAGGTGCAGCAACGGCAGAGTTAGTAGAAGAGGCGCAGCGGCAATGTCGGCGCTGTCCTTACCGGTGGTTGTGTTTGTGTAAAAGCCCAGACGTCCTGCGTGCAGCCAACTACATAACGGCAAAACAACCATCTTGTTATAATGGTTTAATGTGTCTGACCACGCTTCTTGGGGCATCATACTGCGCAAGACTACTACATGTCGTTACCACCGTCATGACAATTGAATGCTTCGTAATGGCAACGTGCATGAGCCAATTTTTTCAGCCTTCTGAATGGTGAGAGAGATGATGATTTGTGCCTCGTGAAAAATTGTGCATCAACATAATTGTAACTGCAGGCATTGGGGGTTTTCCTGGGCTCCATGACTTGGTGATGACCTGTGCATGCCGCCTGCTGTGATTTGCATCCCTGGCCCTGCGGGGAACAGCATTGCGACGCGCCACTCCACGTTGCTTCCTGGTTGCTTCGGTAACTGTTTGCATGGACCTGTGGATGCTGCATGCTGTGTGTGTTTCCCTTCTCATGTGGTGTGGGATGGAATGCAGCTTGGAGGGACTGCGCTCTATTGGGCTGCCTTATATGGCCACCTGGAGGTGGTCAAGTACCTGGTGGAGGACAACGGGATGGACGTGAAAGCCAAGAGCGACGCAAGTGTCTTGCAGTTATCACGAGTTGAGTTACTTTCTCTTCTATTTTTGGTTCCCTTCCTGTTCTCAATACTGTCACTCTTGGTTTGGGGCCTTTGCTTTAAGCCTATCTCTTGGCTACTGCTTCTGGGTGCGGTCCGCTTCGGCAACTTTTTCTCTGTGAGAGGTGGATTCAGGCACATGGGCATATGTTTTGTCGCATGGTTGGCACGCATAGGACATGGAATTGATCTCCTTTCCTCTTCGGGGCACCTTGGATGGGCGCGCCCATGACACCATCTTGTGTACGCTGCTCGCTGCTCTTTGCATGTTCACTGTACAAGACAGGATGGTGAAACTGCGCTTCACGCCGCTGCTCAGCGAGGCCACCTGGAGCTGGTCAAATACTTGGTACAAGTCGACGGGACGGTCCTGGACACCAAAGACAACGTAGGCATTTTTCGGCTGCCTCATTTCTCGGCTGCCGTTTGACATTCCTGGCTGTCTAGCTGGGGATGGATAGGCGGTGTTCTGGACTATGCCCTGTCACATACCCGGCAGTGTGAGCATGAAAAGACTTTGTTTTATCTTACTTAGCCACCCTTTGCCTGCGCCATTCGACGAATGAGAAATGCACCACCTGGTAGCATATTTTTCTGACAGCATTTATGTCCCAATCAGTTACATATAAGACACCTGTCAATAAATGCTGAACACCAAACTACGTACAAAGGTGCGCAGAACACGGGGTTGATACCTAGCCCCTGCTCATCTTGTCCTTGTAGTAGTATACCGAAAGGGGCACAGAAGAGGATGACTTGTCACACCCGCAGTGAAAGGTACGGGCGGCATGTTGTAGCCAGTCCACCGGTGTTAAGATTAAGATGTTACCTTCCCACCTCGCACACCTGCGCTTATGGCCAGAAGGTCTCTTCCATTGCAGGGGGGGAAACAAAAGGGGCGGGAGCAGGAAAGTATGGATGTGGGAAAGGGATAAGGAGATAAGGACATGGGAAGAGGGTGGGAAGGGTGGCAGCGGCAGCATGTGCAGGGGGGGAAAGGGTGGCGCTGTCAGTGGCTGGGTCGCTACTGCTGGCGGTGGTTTTGCATGGACCGCCATTCTAGTCAGTCCACTAAGCCAATGGCTGCAGAAATACTTGAGCAGTTATAGCACGGAGACGTTACTAATTGTGTCACTGCCATAGGAAGCTATTCATGTGCTGGCCAGGGTCTGGGGGCCTGAGCCTTCTGGATGCTGGGCCAGATAAGGAATATTCCTGTCCAGTGGGGAAGCCGCATGAACGAGGTCCAAACATTTGTGGTCTGAACATGATGTTTCTGGTTGCTTGCATGCCTTCATTGCCACGTGCTTGGCGTTATTTGCACTTTGCTGATGGGAAGCATGAACGCAATGCGCTGCACTGGGCCGCCGGAAACGGACACCTGGAGGTGGTCAAGTACCTGGTGGAGGACAAGGGGATGAGCTTGGATGCCAAGGACAAGGTAGGTGTTGGGCTGAGTTTTGTGTTTATACACAAAAACTTCGACAGATGGATAGTGCGCTAAAGTTTGTGAATGCTGTTGGCTGTGGTGTTGGTTGCTCTCGCTCAAGACAGCGAGGATGTATGCAGCTTGTACAAGGTAGCTGCATCAACTAAAGTCTCATTTACAACTTGACAGTGTGTAACCCCAGCGGGCTCCATGACTTGGTGATGACCTGGGCATGCTGCGCGCTGCGGTTTGCATCCCTTGCCTTGCGTGGAGCAGTATGAGCAGACACCGCTTCATAAAGCCGCTCAGCAGGGCCACCTGGAGGTGGTCAAGTACCTGGTGGAGGACAGGGGGATGGACGTCAACACCAAGGGCCAGGTAAGTGTCCTGCCAGGCTTGAGGAAGCAGATGGAGGACTTTCTCTCCTTCTTGGCTTGGAAATGCTCGCTGCTTGGATGCCTAGATATGGCTTTGTGGATGCATTCACAGCTATCTGTGGTCTCATCCCCATTTTTGTTGGGCAGAATGCCCTCCACTGCGCTGCTCTCAACGGCCACCTGGAGGTGGTCAAGTACCTGGTGAAGGACTACGGGATGGACGTGGAAGCCAAGAACGACGAAGTGTCTCGGAGGTTTAATCACAAGTTTTAAGTCCCTTTCTCTGCTTGTTTTTGTCCCCAAGACTGTCACTCTTGGCCTGGGGCCGCTGCTTCAAACCCATTCCTGGCCACTGCTTCCGGATGCAGTCCGCTGCGGCAACATTTTCTGTGTGAGAGGTGGATTTGGACGCATGGGGCATATGTCTTGTCGCATGGTTGGCACGCCTTGGAAACTGGATCGATCTCGTTTCTGTTCGGGGTACCTTCGGTGGGCGCCATTCGACTAATGACAAATGCACCACCTGGTAGCATATTATTCTCCCCCAATGCACACAGCGTTCGTGTCCCAATCAACTACTAGTATATGTAAAACACCTTTCAACGCACCGAATGCCAAACTAAGTACGAGGATGCACAGAGCTCGGGGTTGATACCTAGCCCCTGCTCATCTTGTCCTTGTAGTAGTATACCGAAAGGGGCACAGAAGAGGATGACTTGTCACAGCCGCAGTGAAAGGTACGGGCGGCATGTTGTAGCCAGTCCACCGGTGTTAAGATTAAGATGTTACCTTCCGACCTCGCACACCTGCGCTTATGGCCAGAAGGTCTCTTCCATTGCAGGGGGGGAAACAAAAGGGGCGGGAGCAGGAAAGTATGGATGTGGGAAAGGGGTAAGGAGATAAGGACATGGGAAGAGGGTGGGAAGGGTGGCAGCGGCAGCATGTGCAGGCGGGGAAATGGTGTTGCTGTCAGTGGCTGGGTTACTACTGTTGGCGGTGGTTTTGTATGGACCGCCGTTCTATTCAGTCCCCTTAGCCAATGGCTGCAGAAATACTTGAGCAGTTATAGCACGGAGACGTTACTAATTGTGTCACTGCCATAGGAAGCTATTCATGTGCTGGCCAGGGTCAAGGGGCCTGAGCCTTCTCAATGCTGAGCCAGATAAGGAATGTTCCTGTCCGGTGGGGAAGCCACATGACTGAGGTACAAGCGTTTGTGGTCTGAACATGATGTTTCTGGTTGCTTGCATGCCTTCATTGCCACGTGCTTGGCATTGTTTACCCTCTGCTGATGGGAGGCAGAATGAACGCAATGCGCTGCACTGGGCCGCCGGAAACGGACACCTGGAGGTGGTCAAGTTCCTGGTGGAGGAGAAGGGGATGGACGAGGACGCCAAGGACGAGGTAGGTGTTGGGCTGAGTTTTGTGTTTATACACAAAAACTTCCACAGATTGATAGTGCGCTTAAATTGGGATGCTGTTGGCTGTGGAGTGCGTTGCTCTTGCTCAAGACAGCGAGGATACTTGAAGTCGTGCAAAGCATCTGCATCAACTGAAGTCTCATTTACAACTTGTCAGTGTGTAACCCCAGCGGGCTCCATGACTTGGCGATGACCTGGGCATGCTGCGTGCTGCGGTTTGCAATGTGCCCCGTCACGTACTCGGCAGTTTTTGCATCAACCTTAGCCACCTTTTCCCTGCAGCATTGGACGCCTGATAACGCACCACATGGTAGCATATTTTTCTGACACCGTTTGTGTCCCGATCAGTTACATATAAGACACCTGCTGAACACCAAGCTACGTACAAAGGTGCACAGAAGAGGATGACTTGTCACACCCGCAGTTATAGGTACGGGCGGCGTGTTGTAGCCAGCCCACCAGTGCTAAAATGTTACCTTCTGACCGCGCCCACCTGCGCTTATGGCCAGAAGAAGGTCTCTGCCATTGCAGGGGGGGAGACAAAAGGGGCGGGAGCAGGAGAGTATGAATGTGGGAAGGGGATAAGGAGATCAGGACATGGGAAGAGGGTGGGAAGGGTGGCAGCGGCAGCATGTGCAGGGGGGAAAGGGGGCTCTGACAGTCTGACGCTGGCTGTGTTGCTACTGTTGTTGGTGGTTTGCAAAGAATACCGTTCTTGCCAGTCTACTTAGTAGCAGATTGCCACAGAAATACTTGGGGCATTACAGTACGGAGATATTACTAAAGGTTCCACAAGCACAAGAACGTGACTTTTTTCTTGGCTTCGTCATGTGCGGGCCAGGGTCTAGCAGGGTGTGAGCCTTCTGGATGCTGGGCCAATTGGTGAGCATTACTGTCCAGTGAGGAAGCTGTGAACATTGCAGCTGTGAACATTGCACTTGTATTTGTGGTCTGAATAGGATGTTTCTGGTTGCTTGCATGCCTGCATTGGCATGTTCTTGCTGTGTTTTGCCCACTGCTGATGTGGACAGAATGCGCTGCATTCGGCCGCCGGAAACGGATACGTGGAGGTGGTCAAGTACCTGGTGGAGGACAGAGGCATGAGCGTGGATGCCAAGGACAAGGTAGGTGTTGGGCTGTGTTTTGTGTTTATACACAAAACCGTCCACAGATTGATAGTGCGCTAAACTTTTGTGGATGCTGTTCGTTGCGGTGTGGGTTGCTCTTGCTCAAGACAGCGAGGATACTTGCAGTGTGTACAAGGTATCTGCATAAGCTGAAGTCTCATTTTCAACTTGTCAGTGTGTAACCCCATCGAGCTCCATGACTTGGTGATTACCTGCGCATGCTGCGTGCTGTGATTTGCATCCCTTGCCCTGCGTGAAACAGTATTGCAACACGCCGCTTCATCAAGCGGCTTGGGCAGGTCGCCTGGAGGTGGTCAAGTACCTGGTGGAGGACAAGGGGATGGATGTCAACACCAAGGGCCAGGTAAGTGTCCTGCCAGGCTTGAGGAAGCAGATAGATGACCTTCTCGCCTTCTTGGCTTTGAAATGCTTCTTGGATGCCTTGACACGGCTTCGTGGATGCATTCACGGCGATCTGTGGTTTCATCCCCATTTCTGTGCAAAAGCAGGTTGGCCAAAATGCGCTCCACTACGCTGCTCTCAACGGCCACCTGGAGCTGGTCAAGTACCTGGTGGAGGCCAAGGGGATGAATGTCAACACCAAGGATGAGGTAAGTGTGTCGGGTTTATTGCAAAGCCCATGGGCAGCTGACTCTTGTGCTTGCTTGGGGTCCCTGACCTCCTGCAGTGTTGGAAGTGCATGGCATTCAACCGTGTCACGTGTCTAACAGTAATCCCGGCAGAAGGGAAATTGGAGAAGCTGTTGCCACAACCTAACCTTCAACTTGTTTAGATGGGGAATAAGCATAACATGTTCGGCTCATTCTTCCTCTCGATGTCATTTTTGTCGCACTTCTTTGTGCAATACAGGCTGGCAGAACTGCGCTCCACAACGCTGCCAAACATGGCCACCTGGAGGTGGTCAGGTACCTGGTGGAGGATAAGGGGATGAATGTCAACACCAAGGATGATGTAAGTGCATGGGCATAATTGCAAAGACCATGGGCAGCTGACTCTTGTGCTTTCTTGGGGTCATTGACGTCCTGCTGTGTAGGAAGTGCATGGCATTCAACCATATCACATATCAAGCTGTAAGCACGGCAGAAGGGAACTTGGAGAGTCTATTGCCGTGACCTGACCCTGCCACTGCTTCACATGGGAAATAAACAAAACATGATGTGAACAACACACAATGACTGGTGCAATATTGATTGCACGTTTTTGTAAAGTTGATGTCTTATTTTCTTCCTGGTGGGTGTTGTTTGAACTTTATTTTCACCCTTGGAGGAGGATCAGAGTGGATGAAGAAATGAAAATTTTTGAGCTATTTTCTCACTTTTTAGTTGCGTTTTAGTGCGGGCTCAAAGGGGCCGATCTGCCACCTGTAGTGTAGCTCTACCTACACCATGTGAGGTGCTTGTGCTAGTGACATAGAACTAGAGTAGGAGGGGCCGGCTTTGTGCCCACTGTGACGTGTGCCCCCCCTTTTGTGGTAGTTTGGTGAAGTACGAAAAGGGGGCGCAGCGCCTTTAATGCACTGTCAGAGATCTTGAGATATATGTGTAGATATCTGTTCACACGTACGTATTTGTGCCCACGTGCGGTGGGCACAGGGAGGCCTTTTTGCAGCTCGTAACACTTGTTGGCAAATTCCAGCAATGGCGGCTGCCGCCAAAGCGGCTAGCCCGCATATAAATCGAGATTCCCGGCCTCTCCTGCAAGGGGGGGGTGCTCAAATAAATTGTTTTGTATGCCGCTGGTTAGGGTCCAGCCGGCGGCAGTGTCACTGCCTCGAGGCCATGGCTGTGGCTATCGGAGTACAGTCCACAGATTTTCCCAAGGGTGGTGCGAGTCGCTTTTATCCGGGAAGCTGCGTCTTTCATAGGCGCCGTGGAAAAAAGGGTGGTTCAGACAACGCTGATCAGTGCGAATTAAAGCCACCGACGGAGGGGGATAAGCCATTGGGCAGTGATGCTTTAGGGGCAGGGCAAGTCGACGGTCTGCGATGCAACTGATGGCGTGCCCACGACATCATCTTGTGGACGCTGCTCGCTGTTCTTTGCATGTTCACTGCGCAAGACAGCTTGGTGAAAATGCGCTTCACACCGCTGCTCAGCGAGGCCACCTGGAGCTGGTCAAGTACTTGGTACAAGTCAACGGGACGGTCCTGGACACCAAAGACAATGTAAGCTTCAAGAGTTTGATATTCCTGGCTTTTGAGGTACGTCGAGGCAGTGGTCTGCAATATGCCCTGCCACACACCCGGCAGTTAAAAAAAAAACTGAAGGCACCCTATGGCCGCCAGTAAAATTCCTCCGATTGAAAACTGGTCACGGCCTGCGGCCAGGCCATGGAGATGTGGGATTGTGGAGGCGAGCATAATATTTGGGGGGTATGCACCTGCAGTATGCATGATTATGCACGATGAAGCCCGGATTTTAGATCCCATTTTAAAACCGTCTCTTTACTGCTGAGCTCCACTCGGCTGTGGCGACGACGAGTGCCTACGGGACCCACATGAGGGCGGGCATGAAGCGGCAAGGAGGTCCGGAGCCAGCCCCATGATAACGAGGGGCGTGGGGCTAGTGGCAGTAGCCCTTAGCCCCGGGAAATCCGGCAGCTGCTGGTTGGGCTGGTGAAGGCGCTTGGGTGAGGTGGACACATTTCCAGACGGCGCAAGTGCTAAATTGCCAGCCTTGGGAAGCACCCCCTTTATCAGGGGAACGAATGTGTCTCCGTCCTGCGTTTGCCAGAAAACCGTAGCGACCATAGGGGGGTGGGGGGTGGGGTATCATCACGCCAATGGAGCCTTGCTAATTCCACGGGGGTTGTTTTCCTACCATCAAGGTTGGTAACGGCCTAGGTGGCCAGAACTGGGAATGGGGGAAAGCTTGGGCCAGGGCGGCATGTGTTGGGCCCCAGCGTGGTGAAACGGCCAGCTTGACAATGACTTGTACAATGGGTTTAATGGTGTGGCTAGGCTCCACTAAAAAGCATGCACACAGTCATTGTAATTAATTTTTTCTCATGAAAGCAAGGCACGGCACTCCAATGGACCTTAGCTTTAGCCTATCCATAGAAAACGTCATGTCTTTTTTGGCTTGGACAAGCTGGCTTTCTAGATGCCTTGACATGTCACACAGCTGCCTGGAGGTGGTCAAATACCTGGTGGAGGACAGAGGCATGCGCGTGGACGCCAAGGACAGCGTAAGGGCGTTGGCATCATTTCACAAACCCATGGGCAGCTGACCCCTGCCTGCTTGGGGTCATGTGCAGTCGGGGATAGGGGGCACTGCCAAACGGCTGTTGGCGATGGTTTTGCAAGGACCACCTTCTAGTCAGTCTGCTTAGCGAATTCTGAAGATTACGTGATACAAGATCATTACTGTGTGTTCCACTGCCGCCATAGCAAGGGCGTGGCTGTTTCCTTGGTGTCGTAATGTGCGGGCCAGGGTCTAGGGGCCTGAGCCTTCTGGATGCTGGGCCATATGCGGAATGATCCTGTCCGGTGGGGAAGCTGCATGAATGAGGTGCAAACGTTTGTGGTCTGAACATGATGTTTCTGGTTGCTTGCATGCCTTCATTTGCACGTGCTTGGCGTTATTTGCACTTTGCTGATGGGAAGCAGAATGAACGCAACGCGCTGCATTTGGCCGCCGGGAGCGACCACCTGGAGGTGGTCAAGTACCTGGTGGAGGAGAAAGGAATGAGCTTGGACGCCAAGGACAAGGTAGGTGTTGGGCTGTGCTTCGTTGTCATACTCTAAAATTAGAGCAGATTGAAAAGTGCTGGCCTCTCGGCTCCTGGTGAACATCAAGGGCTGCGGAAGTTTCTTGAACATTTTTCATGAGTTTCAGTACAGAGCTAGGGGCACTGCCAACGGCTGTGTAACTACTGTTGGCGATGGTTTGCAAGGACCACCTTTCTAGTCAGTCTGCTTAGAGACTTCTGAAGATTACGTGATACAAGATCATTACTGTGTGTGTCGCACACCGTACCATAACGTCTGACTGAGGCGGAGATATTTGCTTTTTCGTCCGACCATTGTGAGATATTTGTAGATTGCCGTCCACTTGGAATTGGCGGCGGTGGTTGTATTGGTCCGCGCCAAATTTGCTGAGATTTTGACGGCACACGTGGCTGTGGATTGTGGCTCGACGGCACACTTGGCAGTACGGACTGCACCGTGTATGTTTCAGCAGGTTGTGTCGCACTGGCTTGTGCGACGACCGTTCGGCAATGTTTTAAACTCGACTGTTACTCGGCGTGCCTGCTTTGATGGGCGTGCCCATGACATCATCTTCTGGATGCTGCTCGCTGCTCTTTGGATGTTCACTGCGCAACAGGATGGCCAAACTGCGCTTCACACTGCTGCTGAATGGGGCTCTCTTGAGCTGGTCGAGTACCTGGTCAACATCAAGGGGGCGGTCCTGGACACCAAAGACAATGTAAGCTTCAAGAGTTTGATATTCCTGGCTTCCGAGGTACGTCGAGGCAGTGGTCTGCAATATGCCCTGCCACACACCCGGCAGTTAAAAAAAAAACTGAAGGCACCCTATGGCCGCCAGTAAAATTCCTCCGATTGAAAACTGGTCACGGCCTGCGGCCAGGCCATGGAGATGTGGGATTGTGGAGGCGAGCATAATATTTGGGGGGTATGCACCTGCAGTATGCATGATTATGCACGATGAAGCCCGGATTTTAGATCCCATTTTAAAACCGTCTCTTTACTGCTGAGCTCCACTCGGCTGTGGCGACGACGAGTGCCTACGGGACCCACATGAGGGCGGGCATGAAGCGGCAAGGAGGTCCGGAGCCAGCCCCATGATAACGAGGGGCGTGGGGCTAGTGGCAGTAGCCCTTAGCCCCGGGAAATCCGGCAGCTGCTGGTTGGGCTGGTGAAGGCGCTTGGGTGAGGTGGACACATTTCCAGACGGCGCAAGTGCTAAATTGCCAGCCTTGGGAAGCACCCCCTTTATCAGGGGAACGAATGTGTCTCCGTCCTGCGTTTGCCAGAAAACCGTAGCGACCATAGGGGGGTGGGGGGTGGGGTATCATCACGCCAATGGAGCCTTGCTAATTCCACGGGGGTTGTTTTCCTACCATCAAGGCTGGTAACGGCCTAGGTGGCCAGAACTGGGAATGGGGGACAAGCTTGGACCAGGGCGGCATGTGCTGGGCCCCAGCGTGGTGAAACGGCCAGCTTGACAATGACTTGTACAATGGGTTTAATGGTGTGGCTAGGCTCCACTAAAAAGCATGCACACAGTCATTGTAATTAATTTTTTCTCATGAAAGCAAGGCACGGCACTCCAATGGACCTTAGCTTTAGCCTATCCATAGAAAACGTCATGTCTTTTTTGGCTTGGACAAGCTGGCTTTCTAGATGCCTTGACATGTCACACAGCTGCCTGGAGGTGGTCAAATACCTGGTGGAGGACAGAGGCATGCGCGTGGACGCCAAGGACAGCGTAAGGGCGTTGGCATCATTTCACAAACCCATGGGCAGCTGACCCCTGCCTGCTTGGGGTCATGTGCAGTCGGGGATAGGGGGCACTGCCAAACGGCTGTTGGCGATGGTTTTGCAAGGACCATCATTCTAGTCAGTCTGCTTAGCGAATTCTGAAGATTACGTGATACAAGATCATTACTGTGTGTTCCACTGCCGCCATAGCAAGGGCGTGGCTGTTTCCTTGGTGTCGTAATGTGCGGGCCAGGGTCTAGGGGCCTGAGCCTTCTGGATGCTGGGCCATATGCGGAATGATCCTGTCCGGTGGGGAAGCTGCATGAATGAGGTACAAACGTTTGTGGTCTGAACATGATGTTTCTGGTTGCTTGCATGCCTTCATTTGCACGTGCTTGGCGTTATTTGCACTTTGCTGATGGGAAGCAGAATGAACGCAACGCGCTGCATTTGGCCGCCGGGAGCGGCCACCTGGAGGTGGTCAAGTACCTGGTGGAGGAGAAAGGAATGAGCTTGGACGCCAAGGACGAGGTAGGTGTTGGGCTGTGCTTCGTTGTCATACTCTAAAATTAGAGCAGATTGAAAAGTGCTGGCCTCTCGGCTCCTGGTGAACATCAAGGGCTGCGGAAGTTTCTTGAACATTTTTCATGAGTTTCAGTACAGAGCTAGGGGCACTGCCAATGGCTGTGTAACTACTGTTGGCGATGGTTTGCAAGGACCACCTTTCTAGTCAGTCTGCTTAGAGACTTCTGAAGATTACGTGATACAAGATCATTACTGTGTGTGTCGCACACCGTACCATAACGTCTGACTGAGGCGGAGATATTTGCTTTTTCGTCCGACCATTGTGAGATATTTGTAGATTAAGATCACTCAGCTCCCAAGAAGACCAGCATTTGATTGAATACAATAAGTGGAGCCCTGCCACAAATGCAGCAGTTAACAGTGGCCTTAAGGTTTCTCAATCCGCACGCGGAAGCAAGAAGCCTCCAGGGTGGGAGGGAGGGGAAAGAAACAATTGCGGATCATTGCCTGCCTAGCTTGCTTAAGGCATGGCCCGCCGACACACAAGCTGACATCATCCTAAATTAATTAACACCGGCATGCGTCACACACCGGCCTGAACAGTGCTGAAAACGCCACTACAAACAGCGTGGCCACGCACCCCCAGGCTAGTGCGTTAACCGTACAGGTAGTTGTACAAGGTTCCCAAGACTGACAAACAAAAACCGCGCCCATCGACCCCTTGGGCCGGTCCGAATCCACTATACAATAATTAATCACGACTCACTAAATAACCCAAATCAGCCAAAGATTCGGTAAGCAACCAGCCGACCCTACAGGTCCCCACCTAACCTCAGCTGGTGCAACCAAACACGAATCTTTGCAAGTGAAGTCGTATAAAACCTACAATTAATTTTCTCGGACCGCTAATTAATAGCCACCGACCCTTATAAACAACCGGGTCATCCAAGGAAAATTCGGGCGAGCAGGAAACCCTTTGTACAGATCGAATTAGTCAGCCCATGTCGCAGACAGCCTTCCACATCCAGGCCAAGGCATGGCGGCCTTATCTTTCCCGCATGCGTTAATTAAACTATATTCAGAGAAAACCGATTAAGATCACTCAGCTCCCAAGAAGACCAGCATTTGATTGAATACAATAAGTGGAGCCCTGCCACAAATGCAGCAGTTAACAGTGGCCTTAAGGTTTCTCAATCCGCACGCGGAAGCAAGAAGCCTCCACCCAATTACCCCCCCTGGCGCCAACCCCATTGCGCCGATTAAACTCATGACCACCGTGCGCGAAAGAGCGTGTCGCAACATCTTAAATGGCGACTCAGCCCGCGCTAGGCTATATTAACCCCCGCAGGGGCCCGCTGGTTACAATGCGACACAAGCCGGTGACCACCCCAAAAGCAAGCCCTCAAAAAGAGCCAGCATTTCGCAATTCCGGAACCGTCCAAAAAGGAAAGAGGTTTTACGACACCATAATAGACTGAGCCGCGCAGCAGGTGCTGAGACGAAAAGGAACGACAAAGGTCTGGCGTAGCCTCGCCTCCCTGAGACGCCCTCCCCAACTCGAGTCTCGCAATAGGGAAATTTCTAGCTTCGGAGCGCAACTCTCGCGCGGCTCCTATTGTCCCCAACCACCCCTCCTCGGCAGGGGCAGCTGGACAACTGACCTGCCGCCACAAAAAATATTTATGAAAAAAAAGGCGTTGCTGACAGGAACCTGGTTCAGGACCTTTTGAGTCCAGGTCACGTCCCACGCACCATCGCAAGGTGGCAAGCCTGCGATGTGACACTAGAGCTGTTTTAGAACTTATAAACAGCTCCGCCGAAGCTGGCCAAACCGCCGGAGTAGCGCCCCATCCTTCGCCCATGTCAAAAAGACCCGCAGCCGGGGAAAACGACATGGGGGTAAATTTAAATTTTCTTTCCGTTGCACGACCAACTATACTATGCTTGGTCGAACAACTTAGCGGTTGTGCCACCATCTGCCTCGGCTACAAGACAGATGCAACCCGCGCTAGAATGTGCAATTTTGCACAGGCGGCCATTGCCGCCATTGTGAAAGAAACAATTGCGGATCATTGCCTGCCTAGCTTGCTTAAGGCATGGCCCGCCGACACACAAGCTGACATCATCCTAAATTAATTAACACCGGCATGCGTCACACACCGGCCTGAACAGTGCTGAAAACGCCACTACAAACAGCGTGGCCACGCACCCCCAGGCTAGTGCGTTAACCGTACAGGTAGTTGTACAAGGTTCCCAAGACTGACAAACAAAAACGCGCCCATCGACCCCTTGGGCCGGTCCGAATCCACTATACAATAATTAATCACGACTCACTAAATAACCCAAATCAGCCAAAGATTCGGTAAGCAACCAGCCGACCCTACAGGTCCCCACCTAACCTCAGCTGGTGCGACCAAACACGAATCTTTGCAAGTGAAGTCGTATAAAACCTACAATTAATTTTCTCGGACCGCTAATTAATAGCCACTGACCCTTATAAACAACCGGGTCATCCAAGGAAAATTCGGGCGAGCAGGAAACCCTTTGTACAGATCGAATTAGTCAGCCCATGTCGCAGACAGCCTTCCACATCCAGGCCAAGGCATGGCGGCCTTATCTTTCCCGCATGCGTTAATTAAACTATATTCAGAGAAAACCGATTGCCGTCCACTTGGAATTGGCGGCGGTGGTTGTATTGGTCCGCGCCAAATTTGCTGAGATTTTGACGGCACACGTGGCTGTGGATTGTGGCTCAACGGCACACTTGGCAGTACGGACTGCACCGTGTGTGTTTCAGCAGGTTGTGTCGCACTGGCTTGTGCGACGACCGTTCGGCAATGTTTTAAACTCGACTGTAACTCGGCGTGCCTGCTTTGATGGGCGTGCCCATGACATCATCTTCTGGATGCTGCTCGCTGCTCTTTGGATGTTCACTGCGCAACAGGATGGCCAAACTGCGCTTCACACTGCTGCTGAATGGGGCTCTCTTGAGCTGGTCGAGTACCTGGTCAACATCAAGGGGGCGGTCCTGGACACCAAAGACAATGTAAGCTTCAAGAGTTTGATATTCCTGGCTTCCGAGGTACGTCGAGGCAGTGGTCTGCAATATGCCCCGCCACACACCCGGCAGTTAAAAAAAAAACTGAAGGCACCCTATGGCCGCCAGTAAAATTCCTCCGATTGAAAACTGGTCACGGCCTGCGGCCAGGCCATGGAGATGTGGGATTGTGGAGGCGAGCATAATATTTGGGGGGTATGCACCTGCAGTATGCATGATTATGCACGATGAAGCCCGGATTTTAGATCCCATTTTAAAACCGTCTCTTTACTGCTGAGCTCCACTCGGCTGTGGCGACGACGAGTGCCTACGGGACCCACATGAGGGCGGGCATGAAGCGGCAAGGAGGTCCGGAGCCAGCCCCATGATAACGAGGGGCGTGGGGCTAGTGGCAGTAGCCCTTAGCCCCGGGAAATCCGGCAGCTGCTGGTTGGGCTGGTGAAGGCGCTTGGGTGAGGTGGACACATTTCCAGACGGCGCAAGTGCTAAATTGCCAGCCTTGGGAAGCACCCCCTTTATCAGGGGAACGAATGTGTCTCCGTCCTGCGTTTGCCAGAAAACCGTAGCGACCATAGGGGGGTGGGGGGTGGGGTATCATCACGCCAATGGAGCCTTGCTAATTCCACGGGGGTTGTTTTCCTACCATCAAGGCTGGTAACGGCCTAGGTGGCCAGAACTGGGAATGGGGGACAAGCTTGGACCAGGGCGGCATGTGCTGGGCCCCAGCGTGGTGAAACGGCCAGCTTGACAATGACTTGTACAATGGGTTTAATGGTGTGGCTAGGCTCCACTATAAAGCATGCACACAGTCATTGTAATTAATTTTTTCTCATGAAAGCAAGGCACGGCACTCCAATGGACCTTAGCTTTAGCCATCCATAGAAACCTTAATGTCTTTTTTTGCTTGGACAAGCTGGCTTTCTAGATGCCTTGACATGTCACACGGCTGCCTGGAGGTGGTCAAATACCTGGTGGAGGACAGAGGCATGCGCGTGGACGCCAAGGACAGCGTAAGGGCGTTGGCATCATTTCACAAACCCATGGGCAGCTGACCCCTGCCTGCTTGGGGTCATGTGCAGTCGGGGATAGGGGGCACTGCCAAACGGCTGTTGGCGATGGTTTTGCAAGGACCATCATTCTAGTCAGTCTGCTTAGCGAATTCTGAAGATTACGTGATACAAGATCATTACTGTGTGTTCCACTGCCGCCATAGCAAGGGCGTGGCTGTTTCCTTGGTGTCGTAATGTGCGGGCCAGGGTCTAGGGGCCTGAGCCTTCTGGATGCTGGGCCATATGCGGAATGATCCTGTCCGGTGGGGAAGCTGCATGAATGAGGTGCAAACGTTTGTGGTCTGAACATGATGTTTCTGGTTGCTTGCATGCCTTCATTTGCACGTGCTTGGCGTTATTTGCACTTTGCTGATGGGAAGCAGTATGAACGCAACGCGCTGCATTTGGCCGCCGGGAGCGGCCACCTGGAGGTGGTCAAATTCCTGGTGGAGGAGAAAGGAATGAGCTTGGACGCCAAGGACAAGGCAGGTGTTGGGCTGTGCTTCGTTGTCATACTCTAAAATCAGAGCAGATTGAAAAGTGCTCGCCTCTCGGCTCCTGGTGAACATCAAGGGGGGCGGAAGTTTCTTGAACATTTTTCATGAGTTGCAGTCCCTTTCTCTCCTGTTTCTGGATTCCCAACACACTTACTCCTTTTCTGGGGCCTCTGCTTTAAGCCTGTCTCTTAGCCACCACTTATGGATGCTGTCCACTTCGGCAGCTTCTTTTGTGCAAAAGATGGATCTGAATGCCCAGGGCAGCACACGTCTTCTTGCAAAATTGGCACGCATGGAAATTGAACTCGCCTGTAACTTGGGGTGCCTGCTTTGATGGGCGGGCCCATGACATCATCTTGCGGACGCTGCTCGCTGCTCTTTGCATGTTCACTGCGCAAGACAGGATGGTGAAAATGCGCTTCACACCGCTGCTGAGCGAGGCCAACTGGAGCTGGTCAAATACCTGGTACAAGTCAACGGGACGGTCCTGGACACCAAAGACAATGTAAGCATTTGCCGGCTGCCTAGTTCTTCGCTTGATATGCCTGGCTTCCGAGGCACATCTAGGCGATCGGACACAGGGCGTATGTCTTATCCTCAGGTTGAAACACATTGGAAATGCGAATCTATCGATCTTTTCTTTTGGTCGGGTTACCTTTGATGGGGGCGATCGGGACATCATCTTGTGGATGCTGGCCTTGTGCTGGCCGCTGTTCTTTGCATGCTCACTGTGCGCAACAGGATGGCCAAACTGCGCTTCACGTTGCTGCTGGATTGGGCTACCTGGAGCTGGTCAAGCACCTGGTCAACATCAAGGGGGCAGTCTTGAACACCAAAGACAATGTAAGCATTTGTCGGTTGCCTCAATTTTCGATTGAATTACTTGCATCCACGGCCCTGCGTGCAATATTTTGGGAACACGCCGCTTTACAGAGCTGCTTGGGGAGGACGTCTGGAGGTGGTCAAGTACCTGGTGGATGTCGACGCCAAGGGCCTCGTATCCTGGCACATTTAGCAGGCTTGAGATGGGGGTATAGCACTATCTCTTTCTTGGCTTTCAAAATCCTGCTGCTTGGACACCTTGACACGGCTTTGTGGATCCATTCACGGCTATCTTTGGTTTCCCCTTTTTTGTGCAAAAACAGGCTGGGCGAAATGTGCTCCACCACGCTGCCAGTTATGACCACCTGCAGGTGGTCAAGTATCTGGTGGAGGACAGGGGGATGGACGTGGACACCAAGGATGATG
Source organism: Mesostigma viride (assembly GCA_009746045.1). NCBI lineage: Eukaryota > Viridiplantae > Streptophyta > Mesostigmatophyceae > Mesostigmatales > Mesostigmataceae > Mesostigma > Mesostigma viride. Next base: position 7,438,715 of record RPFO01000667.1, on the reverse strand, counting down.
TAAGTGCATTGGCATCATTTCATAAACCCACGGGCAGATGACTCTTGTGCTTGCTTTGGGTCATTGACTTATGGTGTGCAGGAGTACATGGCATTCTGCAGTGCCTCATGTCTAGCGTGGCAAACGGAAAGCTACGTTTGAGAAGCTGTTGCGTTAACCTGACCTTCAACCGCTTGAGATGAGAAGTAAACAGGGCATGTTCGGCTCGTTTGTCCATTCAATGTGGTTGTGACCGCACATTTGTCTCTTTTTGTTTCTACTGGGTGTCCTATGAACTGCAATTTTTATTCAAAGGGGGGGAGCGGGGGGGAATTCTACCAATGGGGTAATGACGATGATAATTCTGATTTCATCACAAGCGGTATTTTCCCAAATCTTCATTCTCTGCCGCAGCAGGCGGTGTTGCAATTCTACCTTGGCCTGTGCAGAATCCTTTAAGCTCTAGTTTGTGAGGCGCTTAAATGTGTCTGCCAAGTCTTGCATGTGCAATTATTTTGATCTATGCAAACGATGCAACTGCTCTAATCTATGACAAGGTTTTGGCAGGAAGGTAATCTCACAAGGCTGGCCAGTAAGAAGGCCACGTCATCATCATAATTACTCGTCCACTTCAGGCTCAAGCGGTCTTGTAAAGACAGTAACATGCTCTGCCAGCCACTCTGCAGCTGCTAGAATAACTTATAATACTAGTAGAAGTACAGAGGGAAAAGGTTCAAGAAATCATGGTGCTTAGGAAAAAGCCGAATGAAGTGGCATGGGAGCAAACATCCTCAAACAGCCATTGATCTTGATCCCCGCTGGTATAGGTAAAACCTATTTTAGTGACAATTGCAGTGGCTTGAATGACACCATCTGGTAAGCCCTACCATACAGCCACATCATTCCTTGCCTGAACAAGAGACAGCACCAAGCTGTGCTGGCCTGCTGGGATTGGTAAAGAAGCACGCTGCCATGGTCAAGCCGCCCTTGTGCCTGCCTGTGTGAGGCACTTTGCCCCGCCTTGTAGCGGACTATTCAGTGGGGAGCATGGTTGTAAGTAGGAATGTTGGGGGCTCATGATGCACACCGCCTGTGGCTGTCTGTCTGTCATTGTAACCTACACAGGCAAAGGCCCCGCTGTTTTTGGTGACAAGAAGATTGTTTATCAACCCCACTAGTTCCCCAGGCGCCCCTAACACACAGCCCAACATTTCTCTCTAACACACAACATATCTCCCTAACACACAACACATCTCTCTAACACATCCAACCACAGTCGGGCAAGACGCCCCTGAATCATGCTGAGAAAAAAAAGCATGTGGGCGTGGCGCGCTTCTTGTGCGAGGCCAAGAGGAAGTCAGAGCAGCAAGCGGCGGAAGAGGCCCAAGGGAAGGCGGAGCAGCGAGCAGCGGAAGAGGCCAAAGGGAAAGCAGAGCAGCAAGCGGCGGAAGAGGCCGAAGGGAAGGCGGAGCAGCAAGCGGCGGAAGAGGCCCAAGGGAAGGCGGAGCAGCAAGCGGCGGAAGAGGCCCAAGGGAAGGCGGAGCAGCACGCGGCGGAAGAGGCCCAAGGGAAGGCGGAGCAGCGAGCAGCGGAAGAGGCCAAAGGGAAAGCGGAGCAGCAAGCGGCGGAAGAGGCCGAAGGGAAGGCGGAGCAGCAAGCGCCGGAAGATGCCAAAGGGAAGGCGGAGCAGCAAGCGGCGGAAGAGGCCCAAGGGAAGGCGGAGCAGCAAGCGGCGGAAGAGGCCAGAGGGAAGGCAGAGCAGCAAGCGGCGGAAGAGGCCAAAGGGAAGGCGGATCAGCAAGCGGCGGAAGAGGCCCAAGGGAAGGCGGAGCAGCAAGCGGCGCAAGAGGCAAGTGGGGTGAGTGCGGTGCATCTGGTTAGTTTTCTTTACTGGTAAGTTTGTTGCCTTTCTTGGACAAGTAAGAAATGTGCAGTTACTGACACTGGCCTTGGTGTGTCCCTGCCCTAAAAGGTAGCAAGTGCACGGATGTATGAGAGCCAAGCTATTACAAAATACTAGACACCAAGAACGGTTTCATGGAGGCACAGTCACTGGCATGCATATTTGGCGGACAACCCAGCTGCTAAAAAGTGATTGTTTGTCGCAAAGGTTGCCTGGTGCGCAGTGCAGCACAAGCCTTGGCCTACCCGCAAATTGTGGGCTTGCCATGGCTTTTCCCCTAGACCCGGCGGCTGCTCTTGCCTGAATTCTAAGCGATGCCTCCCTGTGCTCCCTTGGCAACTTGCCTTTGCGAAACAGGGACAGCTGGCTCAGGCGGATGCGAGCAGTAACCTGGAGGAGGGCAAGGACGTGGCAGAGGGCGAGTGGGTGGAGGTGGATGCCGACGCAGAGGAGGGCGAGGGGGTGGAGGTGGACGCCAACGCAGAGGAGGGCAAGGGGGTAGAGGTGGACGCCAACGAAGAGGAGGGCGAGGGGGTGGAGGTGGATGCCGACGCAGAGGACGGCGAGGGGGTGGAGGTGGATGCCAACACAGAGGAGGGCGAGGGGGTGGAGGTGGACGCCAAAGCAGAGGAGGGCGAGGGGGTGGAGGTGGACGCCAACGCAGAGGAGCCAGAGGAGGGCAAGGGGGTGGAGGTGGACGCCAACGCAGAGGAGGGCAAGGGGGTGGAGATGGACCCCAAAGCAGAGGAGGGCGAGGGGGTGGAGGTGGACGCCAAAGCAGAGGAGGGCGAGGGGGTGGAGGTGGACGCCAACGCAGAGGAGGGCAAGGGGGTGGAGGTGGACGCCAACGAAGAGGAGGGCGAGGGGGTGGAGGTGGATGCCGACGCAGAGGAGGGCGAGGGGGTGGAGATGGACCCCAAAGCAGAGGAGGGCGAGGGGGTGGAGGTGGACGCCAAAGCAGAGGAGGGCGAGGGGGTGGAGGTGGAGGCCAACGCAGAGGAGGGCAAGGGGGTGGAGGTGGACGCCAACGCAGAGGAGCCAGAGGAGGGCAAGGGGGTGGAGGTGGATGCCAACGCAGAGGAGGGCATGGGGGTGGAGATGGACCCCAAAGCAGAGGAGGGCGAGGGGGTGGAGGTGGACGCCAAAGCAGAGGAGGGCGAGGGGGTGGAGGTGGACGCCAACGCAGAGGAGGGCAAGGGGGTGGAGATGGACCCCAAAGCAGAGGAGGGTGAGGGGGTGGAGGTGGACGCCAAAGCAGAGGAGGGCGAGGGGGTGGAGGTGGACGCCAACGCAGCGGAGGGCAAGGGGGTGGAGGTGGACGCCAACGCAGAGGAGCCAGAGAAGGGCAAGGGGTTGGAGAAAAAGGGGGTGACCTCGTCGGACCTCACAGGCCCAGTAAGTATTCTGAATTTTCCAGTTGTGAAACTGGAAAATTAAGCTGCACAGGATTCATTTTCAGGGCAGACTCACGAGCGCTGTCACTCATAGCTCCTTCAAGACGCCCCGCATGATCTGGGCAACCCTCCCTGGCATCGTATTTTTTAAAGCCCAATTTCGTGAATGGAAAAAAGGAGACAATTGACAAAGGTGCACGGCCAACGAGAGACAGCCAATAGACATGCACTCGAGAATGCTGCAGCTGGGCAGCCGTAAAGGACGTGGATTTTACCAAGTTGGAAATAAAAGTTATGATAAACCACAAACAAACTGATAAATAAATTGGTTGTCATTTTTTGATGGGGTCAGCATGGGTTTGCACGCTGTCTGTAGAATAGTTTGCCTTAACATAATTTTTTAGTCGGAGCAGCATTTGTCTCTGTTTAGAACTACAACTGTTTTCTGCCTTCAAAACCAATTACCAGACCATACCACACTACGTCCTGTGTAGGCCAGTTCTGAAGCATGCCAGCCTCTCCAATAGGGACGGGGACCCTCCTAGGCCTGACCATCGCATGCCATAGTGACTGCCCGGAAGAGCGATTCTGAGGGTAGGGTAAAGCCTCTGGCTGGGGACTGCTGAGCATTGGATGCCTGAGGTTCGCTTGCCCTCTGTACCACACAGGAGGTGGTTCTCCAGGCTGCGGCCAGCGGTGACCTTGAGCAGGTCGCGCACATGGTAGAGGACAAGCCATCTTCGTCCAGATGCCCAACGCGTCCGCTGCGCAGGAGGGTGTTCCCATGCCAGAGACAGCGAAGTGAGGCAGCGAAGCGACGTGGAAGGGACGGGGCGAGAACGGTAAGCGGGGTAGCGATCGAATAATAATCAACTCGAGTTGGGCGCCTTGGTCACAAGTGCATTCACAACTACACTACTCTCGATCATTGTTACTTCACTTCTTTTTGTCAGTGTATGTATGGTCAATCGTTACTCCAGTTGGCTTCGATTGGCTGCGATACCAGCCATCCAATCAATGGTGGGGCCAGTCCATCAAGCAGGTGGGCAGCTGACCGGCAGGCAGGCAACTGGCTGGTTTTTGGTGCACCCCTGTTTCACATTGCAAATTACCTTTACCCTCTCTTTTGCCCGAGCTGGTCTGATATACTTTGTGCCATCCATGATTGGGCCCAGCCCATGTGTGGATCTGGAATTCCGGATCGTTTGTCGTGCCACCAACCAAATAAACAAAAAAACCAACCAACCAACCAACCAACCAACCAACCAACCGACCAACCGACCAACCAACCAACCAACCAACCAACCAACCAACCAACCAACCAACCAACCAACCAACCAACCAACCAACCAACCAACCAACCAACCAACCAACCAACCAACCAACCAACCAACCAACCAACCAACCAACCAACCAACCAACCAACCAACCAACCAACCAACTACGCAGTCGGCCCTGCTGGCAAGGGCGAACGAGGCAGGGATGAGCAGGGCAGGGACGAAGGAGGCAGGGACGAGCAGGGCAGGGGCGAAGGAGGCAGGGACGAGCAGGGCAGGGGCGAAGGAGGCGAGGCCGAAGCATCCCGCGGTGCGCTTCTTGCACGTGGCCAAACTGAAGACGAAACAGCAGCCTGCCGTGCATGCCGAGGGGACCGCGGTGGATGCAGCCAAGGTGCATGGGTGGTACTCGTGCCAATGTCCGTATAGTGGCCAACAATCTTGAAGGCATACAAATGCTAACTTGGGAGCTGGCGAGCCTTCACATGATGTTCTTGCGATAGTAATGTTTCTGATTAGCTCCTGCTTGCATTTGCTGTTCGTACAATAGCACTGGTACTTATGCCGCGTGGGTGCGGGTAAGCTTGATTCTTGCTCTGTTCTTGAGATATGCTCTGCCATAGAGTATTTTTTGGAGTAAGACCTGTGCATTGCCTAGCCAGCAGATCTTGTACCTGCATTTAAACTGCGTTACGAGAGTCTCCAAAAGTTCCAGGGACCTTACCTCTACTCCAGCATGTGAGGAAGTGCCAGGTGTAGCTTCACTTACGCACGTCTTGAGGAATGGCCGCCGAAGCAGCTGTTTCCTGCCGTCCTTATCTTTGCATTTTAGTAACATCCACTAGCTTAACATGCACAAACTACCGCCCAAACATACCCTAACTCTAAACCCTACACTACCATAATTGCTTACCCCAAAAAAACACAACTCCAAACCCTAGCTGGCTGCCACCCCACCATCGCACACTGGGTGCTGGGCTTTAAGGCATTCGATAGTGCTCCATGACCTTACTACAAAAGAGGCCTGCCTTCCATTAACTTAGAAGTCAATTGGCATGCACTGTTCACACCCAGTTGCAACATCAAATTCTCACGGCTGATAGCCTTCTTTAAGCTATGTGAGATTTAACACTACATTAACTCAAATGTGCACCAAGGATGCTGCCATCCGGGCGGCTCCCTGCCTTTTTGCCGTTTCATGCACTGCTATGGGTTTCATTTTTTATCAGGCACTGCATTGGTATAAGACTTCTCTTAATTAACTTTTGCATGCCTGCTTGTAAGCTGCGGCGAGTACCGTAGCATTCTGCTGGCTGTTATGTGCAGGGTGCGGGTTATGGCATGTCATCATTGCGGGGCGCTGGGGTTTACGGTTTATTAGTACTACTATAAGGCTTGCAACAAGACAAAAGATAGGCTCATTCTGTGTCTATAAGGCTAAGCCTAATTATGAGAATTAGGCTTGGGATTCGGCTACTGCGTGTCTCCTGCGCGTAAGACCTTGCACTCTGGTTGCCTCTGATCGACCCCTATGGCTTGTGCCGTTTGATCCACACAGGAGCTTTTCCGGGCTGCCCGACTTGGCCATCTGAAGAGGGTCAAACACCTGGTGGAGGTCAAGGGGGCGGACGTGAATGGCAAGGACGAGGTAAGCCTTCCTGCCCAGGTAGATGAGAGCACTTTGGTTCAGCTGGACAGCGGTGACACTGCCAGGCTAATGTGATGTGCTAGGGGCACTGTCATGCTTCCCAGCTGCTTGTGTTAGTACAGGGCCAGCTTCGGGGGGGAGGCATGATGTAAGGGAAGGGAAGTGGGAGGAGGGCCAGTGGATAGGTGGGCGGCAGTGGGAAGATGTGAAAATGGGCATTTTCGTACTACTATTATGACAACAATATGATTACAGAGATAATTATATTGATAGTAACTAACGTTAGGGATAGTGGGGTGGGTGGCAATGGGGAAGGGGGGCATAGGCCATAGGGGGGTGGAAAGCCCTTGGGGGAACAAGGGGTGAAAGTGCTAATGAGTTTTTTGTTTTCTGGTGCCAGCTACGGCGGTGGCAATGGTGGCACTTGCACTTAGTAAGCATTGGTGACAATGGTTGGCACAGAAAATGTCATGACAGTTCCTTTCGGCAGTATTGGTGCTGCCAGTGTATATTATCTTGGCAGAGGTCCTTGGCAGAGGCAGGTACCACCGCTATGAATCAGCAGGCTCCTTACTAGGCATCAGCAAGGGCATAAGAATGATGGAAAGCCATGCAGGCTATTAGTAGCGAACTTTTTCAAAACTCAAAAAGCATGTGATGCCTGCGGTACTGCTGACCTGGCGGTAAGGTTGCATCCCCCTACCGATGGCTGTTTCTGCCCCATTATGGAAGCAACCTGGTTGCATGGAGCATGAAGCCATAGCAAAGACATTTAGCACCTTAAAAAGCCAAGCTTTTGTTATGCTGGCGAGCTGTATGTGAACAGCTACCTTGCTTCAGTGGGTTCCCAGTGGAGACAAGTTGACGCTGCTCCCCTTCATTTGCACTGTGAATATCATCTCCCCCCCAGCTTGGCAACACGGCGCTTCACGAGGCTGCCTCAAATGGCCGACAGGAGGTGGTCCAATACCTGCTGGGGCGAGGGAGACTGGGGGCGGACGACGAGGGCTGCGTAAGTGGTTTGTGCATGAGCTCGCCCTAATTGCTGCATGCACCGCAATCTGAATCTCCATCTGGTCTAATTGAATTGTCTCGGCCTGCCTGAAAGGCCGCATGACCAAACAATTAAAAATTGTGAATTGTGATGGAGCCACTGATCTGTTGGATGCATTCTATTTGCCTTGTGAGTCGCCCCTTCCTGTTTATTCAAACGCCCTGACCATGGCTTTGTGAATGCTCCTTGCTGCGTTTACATCCCTTTAATGCAAGGCAGGCTGGACGCAATTCGCTTCACAGAGCTGCCTTTGATGGCCAAGTGGAACTGACGAAGTACCTGGTGGACACGAATGGCATGGGTCTGGATGTCCAGACGGAGGTGTGTACCCTTTCTCGATTCTCATACTACACAGTATTTATAAAGCTGCATAGATGGCAACATGATAATGTATGTTACACCCGTTTGCTCCCAAGAATCACCCGTCTCTATTGGAACACTTGTGGACTGGGCCATCATGAATGGATAGCAAGGTGGAAGGCAATAATAAGAAAACACTTCAGCGTGTAGTGCTTGCCCCCATCTGACTTAGAAAAAAGGTTGGTGGGTAGGTAAAAGAAAAAACCTAGACGACAAACTAGCTTTGGCTATATATTCCCCTTCGGCCAAGCAGGACAGCCATTGACAACCGTCAATCAATTTTCGTGTAGCATCTCACTTGCGTCACAAACTCCCTACAAATCATTAGATTCATTATATTTGGAGTGTTCCTACTCCTAATTCCAAAGCCCACTAGGGCTTGCCGCGTTAAGTGCTTGCGTCACAAAAGAATCGCCACTGACAAGAGGCTACCTTCACGTCACTTACCTGTGACGCGGGATTTTCAGCAATGTTGTACACTCTGTACTAGATCCTCAACCTAGTGGCGCCCAGCCTGACCTGAAGGCCAGGCGGAGCACAAATTCCCTTTTTAAATTTATGACTTGTCTAACGCCTGCCATCCGTGTGGTCGGCTGGGTTTAAAGGCCTGCGTCTCTCTCTCTCTCTCTCTCTCTCTATATATATATATATATATATATATATATATATATATCTATCTCTATCTATCTATCTATCTATCTATCTATCTATCTATCTATCTATCTATCTATCTATCTATCTATCTATCTATCTATCTATCTATCTATCTATCTGTCTATCTATCTGTCTATCTATCTATCTATCTATCTATCTATCTATCTATCTATCTATCTATCTATCTATCTATCTATCTATCTATCTATCTATCTATCTATCTATCTATCTATCTATCTATCTATCTATCTATCTATCTCTATCTCTATCTCTATCTGGTACCACTTTACTATAATCTATCTTCAGAGAAATCCGATTCTTGTATGGATCATTGACAACCATTCCTATTGGCTGTTGCTGCCTGCTGCGGTTGCATTTTGCGTTGGTGCAAAGCAGGCCGGGCGCAACGCCCTCCACCTTGCCGCCTTCAATGGCCGCCTGAAGGTGGTCAAGTACCTGGTGGAGGACAAGGGGATGAGCGTGGACACCAAGGACAATGTAGGCATGAGATGGCCATGGGACTTGGAATATCATGCGCAGGGATGTTGCCTTACTGGTGATGTATACTGGGAAATGTCAATTTGGCCCTGGCAATACTGTATGAGGGCGAAATGGAGCGCATGGATATTCAATCTCTCAACACTTTCCCAGCACAAAAGGCAAACACGGCAAACGTCCCAAGGAAAGAACCTGTGCAAGCAGTATGGCGAACATGGGAGAAACGTCATGGGCAGGGGCAGTAGCAGGAATGGCAGCAAGCAGGCGATACGTGTGCGCACGCGCGGATTGTGATTGCGCAGTGGTTCGGGCTGAAGAGCCAAGGGTGTGTGATCGCATGAGAAAGACAGACTGGGAGGGGTAGGCAGATGTAATATGCCAAGCATGCGATCCCGTGATTTGCATTGCTGCTATGACGCTTCCAATCCTGGGAGACAAATCCCGCAAAAGGCGAATCTTTTACTCTGTTCAGTTAGGCTTTGCATTTTCCATATCAAGCACATCCGCTACTTGCGGGGAACACTCCTTGCCGACGTGCATACCGAGTGCCGCTATCTGTTGCAGCCTTAGTCTGGTGCCTGGGGCAACAGCGTGTACTCTTGGTTGTGCCTGTAGAACCCTTATGTTTCTATTGTGTCTATGTGCGCTCCATTGCCAACGGACCGGCTAGCTGGCATCGTGTGAGGGAGCTGCACGAAGCGCCGACCAAAGCTCTGCTGGTTGGGAGCCTCCTAAAGTCCAGGCTGCTCGGTAGAGTTTTTTTTAAATTCTGTTGCTCGCTGCGACTTCATTGCTTGTGCCCACAACAGGCTGGACAGAACGCGCTTCATCTTGCAGCTAGAGCCGGCCACCTGGAGCTGGTCAAGTACCTGGTGGAGAACAAGGGGATGGACGTGAACACCAAGGACATGGTGAGTATTTCAAACTCATTCCGAACCAAAGCTCTTCTAAGACAATTTGCTACTTGTCACCATTATAGCTACGAATGCTCCGTGGCTGTTCTCCCGATGACTATTCTCCCGATTTCTGGCCTGCGCTGGTTGTCTCCTTGATACGCGACCGCCACCAGTATGCCTTGGCTGACTAGGACGGCTGACTAGTACAAGCACGCGACTACTAGCATGCCTTGGTGACAACAATCATAACTGTTCCTTGGCTGCTGGCTGGCTTCAAAGATGGTTGTTATCTGTGGGAATGCCTTGGCGATATTCCTTGCAAACGCTGCCTGCCGCGCGGTGTTTGCAACTTGACCAGTGGCGTTCATGCAGTTTTGATGCCAAACTGCGTTATCTGCCTCGTGCTCGTGACGATGTCCTGTCCGCGGGTGCTGCTTGCTGCGGTATTGCATGCCTCTGTGCTCAACAGTCTGGCGACAAGCCTCTTCACAGCGCTGCCTTCAACGGCCACCTAGAGCTGGCCCAATACCTGGTGGGCAAGAAGGGAAGGGGCGCAGGCACCAAGGCCAATGTAAGTGTTTGACTTATTCAAAATAGTCTGTGCAAGTGAGCAGGGCTGCGCTTATACAAGAATGGCAATCTTTGGAACAAGAACAGGGGCTGCGTCCCCGGGGGCCCCGTACTAAGCGATATTTTGCCTCTCCGGCGTTTGTGGCCGGTCTCCGGCCGGACACGTCACCTACTCTACTACAACCGTCTATGGAACGTGTGCACATGGGGGTCCCACTGTCACACGAGCAAATATTCCAGTCCGGGCGACCAACTTAAGTGAAAATTGTCCGCTTGAGCGAATTCCGTAGCGCGTTCTATGTTTTTTTCTAATTTAATTTTTTAAATTCTGTGTATCAAGTTGGGGACCAACGCCGGGCGCAGCGTACTCGGAATTACAACAGACGTGCATCTTGAAGAGTACTGACGCCAACCGTGTCTGGAACGAGTGCACGTTCAGGGCGCACTGAACGCGAGCCAACGTTCCACTTGGTGCTGCGTCGGTAACCAGTCGACGCCCCCGTACTTTGGTTGAGGTTAAGAGGGGCCCACGCAAGACCCCGCTAACCCATATATCATGATACCCCGCGAACCCATCATCACCAATCAACTAATTAATTGCTTAAACTCACGCTCATGGTCCTCCCTGCGAGCCCATAACATAAGGCACTGTCGTACCGATAATGACGGAAAGCTTGACGAACGGAAAAGCAGCACAATTTCTAAAGCTTCACGCTCTTAAGAACAATGTTAAGAACAAAATAAACGCTTCCTTAAGGCTGAATAAAGGCCACAAAACCAAACGCAATATGCGCATATGCATAATGCAACATACGCATACGCCATATACATTAATTAATAACGCAATACGTGTATGCGCGTAACGCGCTGCCTTACCAACGATACTCCCTACCGGCTACATGCAGTTTCACCCATGCAGTATGCCCCTCAGATCAACCCCTGTCACCTTTCTTTTCAGCACAGCCGTTTGCTAAGAAACCACAAGCTTGTGAGCCTCTAAGCACAGTGAAGCCGGTGCTAAGAAAGGTGTCCTCAATATTCACATAGTAGTATAACTGAGTGCTTTTAGCAAACACCTTCCGAGAAACCACTCGACAAAACTCCGACATCCTGCCGACATGCCATGGCTCGCGCCTTTACACGTCCCAGCCATGCAACGCAGATAACATCATTAAAACCTGCCAGGGATCTGGCGACGAACAGGGCGGACTGGCAAGGTATCTGCTACCTGACTTGAAAGAAGGCATACCCTCACGTTGATAACGTTGCTAAGAAGCGAAACATTTAAAGACGTTGAGCACAGGATCCTACCACAAAAGGAATCGTCTTTCTGCCAGGGGCATAAGAAAGGGCTCCCCCTCCCATGCAGAGACGTCGGACGCCCTTGCCGCAAGCATGGACAGTGTCGCACCGATAATGATGGAAAGCTTGACGAAAAGCAGCACAATTTCTAAAGCTTCATTAATAACAATGTAAACGCTTCCTCACCGCTGATTGGATCCCACAACACCTGACATTGCAAAATGCACAAACAACATCATTAAATGATCTTCTTTCAGATTCGCGCGATTTCTCTGCATTCCGCCATCCGCATGCAACCGTTGTCTTCGTCCCTCTGTGCCTTCGTTGCATCCGTTGAATGAAATCAACCCTGCCGAGCTGTTCTTGGGCACGCAGCGACTGCGCGGTCGCCACGACAACAACCGGGCAACAAGCCTACGACGTTTGTGACACACATACGGCTTGAATCGTTTCCAAGGCCGCAATTCTGTGGTCAATACGCCACGCTACTCGAATAAGGAAGAGTTTGCGCAACAATTCGGGAAAGAGTTTGGGCAAACAACCTTCTGCACGTGAGCCAAAATCACGCAGTTTGCTGATCTGACAAAAGTTTGGCCGCAATGGTGGCACATTTTGGCCCAACTTTGGCGCACAACCGCGGGGCGCAACCAAGCCAACGGCATGCATGTAAGGGAACCCCTACGGTCGACCACCCAATCGCGGTCAGCGCGGCACGCTACTCGCACGCGGCACCAGTTTGCGGCACCATTTCGCGCAAAATTTTCGCTGCAAAAAGTCGTAGTATATAGGGCAATTTGATGGGGATTCTTAGTTGTGGATGTCAAGGCTATGCCATACCCGTGCCTGTCATCAAATCCGTTCTGTTGCAGTGAAGGAGCCCTATGGCACAAGTGCGCATCGCAGGCTCATCTATGCCACCAACCAACCAATAAATAAAAAAACTAACAATCAACCAAGCAACCAACCAACCAACCAATCAACCAACCAACCAGCCAGCCAGCCAGCCAGCCAGCCAGCCAGCCAGCCAGCCAGCCAGCCAGCCAGCCAGCCAGCCAGCCAGCCAGCCAGCCAGCCAGCCAGCCAGCCCACTGACCGACCGACCGACCGACCGACCGACCGACCGACCGACCGACCGACCGACCGACCGACCGACCGACCGACCATGCAAGCAACTTACCAACTAACCAACATGCAAACAACTGGCCACACATCACGTCTGCGTGATCGACCACAACCACAGGATGGGGTGAGCCCACTCAGCATCATCGAGGCATCGAACTACGTGGCGGTGGCGCACTTTTTGCGCGAGGCCAGGCTGGAGGCACAGCAGCGAGAATAGGGTGGGAAATCATGGTGAGTCTTTCTTGAACGTGCTCGGACCATTTCAGGGCCCTGTAACAATAGAATCCCCGAAACCTCAGCCTTTGCTTGTCAACCGTATGCCAAGGGTTGATTGTTGCTCATGGTATGCCACAGCAGTGCAAGGGTGCTGCTGTGTGCAGCAAGCACAAAATGCCGTCACCGCGAGATGAATCTTTCTTCATAGCAATACAGTGATTTAGGTGGCACGCCAAAAGCGCCAGTTTTCTCTCGCACTTCTGTGCATCCTGGGAAGCAGGGCGGCTGCTTGCTGTCCTCCTGCGGCTGCTCTCCCCAGTTACACTCTTGAATGAGTCATACGCATGGCCCATGCCATGGCGGTAAATATGGTGCATGTGTGTGCCCCAGTTTGGCACTTGGCACACATATGCACCGGCTTGCACTCACATCGCATGGGCCCTGTGCATGGCACATCCTTCTTCTGTTTTTGTGAATGCCAGCATGAACATTTTTGAGTGGTAGACTAGTACGTGCTACTCATGACACACAAGGTATTAGAGTAGCACCATCTAGAGCTGGCTTCTTCTAGAAGCATGTTATTCAATGCTAACAAACTGTTAACACTTGTAAAGACAAGTTGGCCATGGCAGCCCTCCTGGCATGCTGTAAGGCAGTATCAGCTAAGCATGGGTACAGCCAGATGAGAGTAGGTTCATGCCTGGGGAGCCTCCTGGCTTATCTGTGATCTGAGCGGATGATTTGGGCCACGCCGGCCCTTATTCTGGTGGGGGCCACGCGTGCGACGCAATATGGTAAACATAGTGATGTGGGCCACTGCGCCCGCACTTGTCCTACTAGCAGTGAGATAGCGCAGATAGGCACCCCCGTTCCATCTCCTTTTTAAAAAAGGAATTACTATGCTCATGTGACGCAGTCTTGTGCTTTAATTGACCAATGGGTGCAGCCAGCCTAGTAGGTTGTGTCTGCCACTGACACACATCTTCATTTGCATGCATACCTTGAATGTTGCTTGATGATGCCACCAGATTCAAAAGGTTCCGCCAATGCAAGTACCTGATGGCCGAATCGGGGGGGTTAACTTCTGCGCCAGTTCAATTCTTGAAGAATGATGTAAAGCCCACGGAGGGCTGAGCGCCCTGGACCCAGATTAATTAATTTATTAATAGACACGTGACAGTGAACTGTGCGTCACGTGAGCATAAGTCCTCAGTGGAAGGGGAACATGGGATGGAATGGAGGACGCTAGCTATCTAGTTCCTAGTTACAGGGTTGTGGGCACCACGGCCCGAATCGCTATGAATGCCATACGCGGTCAAACGCGGACCCAGATGAGATTGACTAAACTATTTGCATGGAAAAGCTGGTTGATGGCTGCGATCGCGAACCATGGCTCTCGCGCACCAACACGCAGCACATGGCTTTCCCAGGTAATTCTTTGATTGGCTTGAACCCATGTACTCGTCTTGGAGAGAGAGTCCTCATTGTGTATTAGGGGTCAACAACTCGTCTTGTTGAGAATTCATGCATACTACGTACTGCATTCATAACATAAAAGGGCTCAAAACTTGACAAGACACTGATTGCCTGGCGCACTGGCTGGCACCACAAATTCAAAAGGCTCGATAATTCTGTTCACCGTTTGTTCACGAAACCTAGAAAAAATAGCTCTCCTAAAGCCTACATGGAAGCTACTACCATGATCTGACTTTCTTTGAATGTCTGGAAGCGCATGCGCCACAACATCCACCTGCACATGGCAAGCCTGTGGGGGCTCCGCGTGTGACCAAGTATGGCATTCATAGCGATTCGGGCCGCGGTGCCCACACCCCTGTAACTAGGACCTAGATAGCTTATACCATCCATTCCATCCGCATTAACGGCCAGGACCTTCCTCCAATGACGGCGACCCCCATGGATACCGCCGTGCCAGCGCCCCAGCCCCCTGCTCGGCCCCCGCCGTCACCGCCATTGCCACCGGCATCGACGGTCACCTGCTCCCCAGCACGTGTGGGGATCCGCCGGGGCAACTTCAGCGCAGGTATGGCTGCCAGGCTTGGCCGTCCCCCTAATAAATTCGTTCGCTTTGCACCTGAGCCGGAGCCCGCGCTGCGAACCCTTCTCTCCTATAAATGACGACGCTCGCGGCCCCGCGGCTCCGCGGCTCTAGCAGTGGGATCTGCCTAACTCCCCTTCCCGCCCCTTTGCCTTCGCAGCCCTCGGGCTGTCGGAGAGAGAGCAACGGGTCGGCAGTGAGCCAGGTTCGCCCCGCCTCGCGCGGCCGCCTCCGAAACCTCCTCAGACTGCACGCATTTCTTATGTGTGCAGACGCAGACTCATTCTACCTGGCCACCCGAGCCAACCGTCGGCGTCGCCTCGACGCGTTGGCAGGAAGAATCGAAACGGTGATTGAAAGCAGAAGTCCCCAACCCGCCCCCTACCCCACCACCTCCACCCCCACCCCCATCACCACCCTGCTCCATCTCCGCCCCCACCCCCGCCTGCACCCCCCTTTTCGGTCAACGCGCGCCCTTGGTCATCGCCATCTTCAACGCCCGCACGCTCCAGCCCGACGCTGACCGCTGTCACTGCCTGCGCAGTGACGACTGTCAGTGCCATCGAGTCTCCAATCTTATTGGTTTCTGCATCGACAATAATATCGCCGGCCATCCTGGGAATCCAAGAACACAGGCGCACTGCATCGGCCCGCGGATCAACTGCCCTTGTTGCTGACGACATCGACGGCTGGCGGTTCTACTACGGAGGCGGCGACGGCACCGGGAACGGGGGCGTCGGTCTCCTCTGCTCCCCGCTCGCCGTACGCCACATGGGCGAACCCCAGCTGGTCAACGCTCGGCTCCTCGTGGCCACTTTTCATTCGATGGAGGGCCACTCGACCTACGCCCTGACGGTGGGCGTTGGTTACGCACCCCACTCCGGCCACCCAGAACAAGACCGCAAGGACTTCTTTGCAGCGCTGGAGAACCTGGCGAACAGCATCCCTGGTCGCAACTACCTCGCTCTGCTGCTGGACGCCAACGCCACGCTACCACCGGGTACTGGCGGATGTCAGCACGCCCCCAACGGTACGGTCTCCGATGCCAACACTGAACTTTTTGCTGATTTGCTTACGACATGCGATTTGGTCACTGCCAACACCCGCTTTCCACATAGTCCAGATGCTTTGGTCACACACACCTCGCCAACTGGCACTGAACGCTGCATTGACTATGTTGTAATGCGCTGAAGCGTCATCAAGGATCTGTACTAGCTGCTCGCTCGCATGTGATCCCCCTGGTGCGCTCCGATCATCGCATCGTCGCCGCCCGCATCCGCCTGCGATTCCCCTCGCCCTTTCGTAAGCACGTGGCACCACCTGATTTGCGCACACTTCAGTTGCTCGAGAAATCTGACGACGCTCTGGAGGACTTCCCTGAAAAACGCGCCCACAAGCGCGCGGCAGAGGCGTTCGTCGACGCGCTGGACATCCCGGCCAGCCACGCCCAGCTGCTAGCTCGCTGCCGGCCCGGCATCGGCCCTTCGGCACCTCGCTGCCAAGCTGCCCGCCGGGCCGGGGCCCTACTGCCCCCCCGCCGCCCGCCCCGCTTCACCAGCCTGCACCGGCTCCCCGCCGTCATCCAGGCCCGGCAAGCCCTGCGCGACAACAGCGACCCCGCCCGCTACGCCCGCCTCAAAGCCGATTACCACTCGGCCATCCGGCAGGCGACCAAGGAGCAGGAGGACCTTCATGTCCGCGAGTACTTCGCCCACCTCAAGGACCAGCACGGCAAGTACGCCTGGACCCGCCTGCGTCATGCCAAACGGCCCGCCGGCGGCGCGCAGCCGGCGCCGCGGACGCTCTCTGGCTCACCGCAGCAGCAGCTCGACCAGTGGTATTCCTCCCAGTCCCGGCTGCTCGGCGCCCCCCGCCGCCTCCGCCGCTTGGCCCTCTGGCGGCCGCACGCCTGGCAGTAGCACCGGCGGACGTCCCTGTGCCGCCCACGCCGCCCGCCGCTGAGCAGGACTACACGTACCCAGCCCTGACGGAACCCCTGGCCGACCCCAACGAGCTCCCGCCGTTCACCGAGCTCGAGCTGAGCACCGCCGCCACGCAACTCCGCTTCTATGCCGCCGTTGGACCTGACCAGCTCCCAGCCCCGGTGATTAAGCTGACGGCGCTCACGGGGTTCCTGCTTGACGTCTGCAACCGGATCCTGCTTGCCGACGCGCCGCCGATTCCTGAGTGGCAGCACAGCTACCGTATTATGCTGTACAAAAACAAAGGTTCCCCTGACGACCCCGCCAACTACAGAGGAGTCTGCATCCAGAGCGCCGCACTTAAGTTGTTCATGCGCATGATCCTCAACCGCCTTCGTTCTGCTCTCGACTGTCACCTTGGGGAAAGTCAAATGGGCTTCCGTCCTGGGCGCAACACCGTCATGGCCATCTTCGTCGCGCGTCGCCTCTTCGAGGAAATCGCTCTCCTGCAACCTGGTGAGTTTCCCGCCATCCTGATCTTCGTCGACTTCATCAAGGCTTTTGATTCTGTCCTCTGGGACGCTCTATGGGCTGTACATACTTGCTCGCGCTCGCGTCCCCACTCCCCTGATTACCGTCATCCGCACGCTGTATGAGGGGTCGACCACTTCGGTGCGTGCACTCAACACCGTCGGCATTACCCCGCCATGCCCACTGCAGACCGGCGTCTGGCAGGGTTGCGTCCTGTCGCCGTACCTGTTTATTATTGTAGTGGATTATGTTATGCGCCAGGCACGTGCTCGCTTTGCTAGCATTGCAGGCCATGCCCCTGGCCTAGCGATCACGAATGAGCTTGGGGAAGGGGGGCCGACTAACAAGCAGAATTTACTAGCTGACCTCATTTATGCCGACGACATCACGCTCATCGAGAAGCCGGAGTCTGCCCAACTTTGGCTGGACTGCCTGGCGCTCGAGGCTCGGGCGGTTGGTCTAGAAATCAGCCCCAAAACGGAGGCCCTGGCCCTCGGCATGGCAGGGCCCCCACCCACACTCCGCCTCTTAGACGATGCCGAGGTCAACTACCCTCCTTCAGGCCGCTTCAAGCTGCTCGGCAGTTGGCTTCCCGACTGCGAGGACGACATGACGACACGGATCGGCATGGCGTGGGCGCACCTCCGTGACCACCGCCGCTGGTGGAGCAACCCCGCCCTACCCCGGATCGTCAAGCGTGACCTCTTCAAGGTCGTCATTCTGACGATCCTGACGTACGGCGCCGAGACGTGGACACTGATGCAGGAGCTGGAGCAACGACTCGACGGCGCCGTCACCAAGATGCTGCGCAAGGCCCTTAACATCCCCTTTGGTTTGCACATTAGTAGTAATGAGGATTTGTACGCTGATTTGCCCTATGTTTCCCACATTATTAGGCACAGGCGCCTGGGCCTAGCCGGGCACCTGGCCCGCACAGATCAGGTAGATACATCAGATAGACTAGCTGGCACCAAGCCCGCCCAGCCTGGGCGATATGTCCTCACCTGGCGTGCCCCCGGCCGCGCGCGGCAGGGCCGCCACCCGTGGACTTTTCGTGATAGACTCGGCATGGACATGTGCTACACTAGACGTGACGGGCTCACCCCCGGGCAGCCTCCTGGTTTGTCTGTAATATGGAGGCAGATGGTGCGCAAGGATAGATGGCAAGTAGTGATGAAGGAGACCACCCCCAGCCTGTGGGGCTCCGCGTGTGACCAAGTATGGCATTCATAGCGATTCGGGCCGCGGTGCCCACACCCCTGTAACTAGGACCTAGATAGCTTATACCATCCATTCCATCCCATGTTCCCCTCCCACTGAGGACTTATGCTCACGTGACGCAGTCACGTGTCTATTAATTAATTAATTAATCCACCTGCACATCATTGGCACGGCCAGGGGAAACGGCCCGGCTCATCATAGGATGACCCGACCAATTAATTAATTAACAATTAATAGACACGTGACTGCATGCGTCACGTGAGCATAGGTCCTCAGTGGGAGGGGAACATGGGATGGAATGGATGATGTAAGAGCTCTGTCTAGGTCCTAGTTACAGGGTTGTGGGCACCACGGCCTGAACCGCTATGAATGCCATACGCGGCCGGTCACGCGCGGAGCCCCCGCAGACTTGGGGGTGGTCTCCTTCATCACTACTGCAACAGTATTTTCTGACACTGTGTATACTGTTACATCCAAGTGGACGCGAACTTGTAGTTCAGCGTTCAGTGTAAATGGCTGAGTCCTTTGTACAGCCAAAGTGTTATGATTCCTGGCCTTTTGGGGACTTATATGCGGAGTGCCCTTTTGATGGTCCTTTGTGTTGGGCCGGCCCTGGACGGTACGGGACAGTACCTTGGAATCTATGTGTGATCTGACTGATGTCAGTTAGTATCTTTCGTAGGTTAGGTGTGTAAAGCATATATAGAGAGAACCTTCCCGGTTCATCTGTGTTCTGATTGGCTGAGACCTGTAGGATTGCGTTGGACTCCTCTGTGTAGGCGGGGACATAAGCTTTGCCTGTTTGTCACCATAGCCATCAGGCGGATATACCCCCAATAATGTGAAGTCATTTCTAATAACCAAACCTCCTCACTTCAGGCCCTGTTATTGGACATGGCCATATCCGATAGACAGGAAGTCTTGTGTCTGTATGAACAAGCAGAGAGACGCCCGACCAAAAGGGGACCACCGCTCTCTATTGCGTAAGTACCGTCTCGTAGGAGAGGCCTCTAGACGGGAAACGACCACCCTCTACGATTCCTGGAGAGTGCTAGGAATCTCCCCTGTCTCTTGGGGTTTGATAAGTCCGTTCTGTCTTGAATGACAGGAGGTAAAAGATCTGTGCATTTAGTGGAGCAGAGGCCACCATTTTATTCTGTTACATTGGTGATCAGAGGTTGGACCTCTGAACAGACTTATCAAAGCATGGGACGAGTTTCCGTGTACTGACTCTTTCAGTATACATCAACCATTTCCGCCTAACTACGTTTTTTCTACCGAGGGAAGAATAAGAACGATAGTATTCGTCTTGCTTGGTTGAGACATTTAGAAGAAAGCTTTCTATCTAGCTCTGAGCGGCCAGTCACCTGGCGGTTTCACTAACCCTGCTGACCCGCCGGTACAGAGCGCATTCTTCACTGGGCAGCGAATTTACTTTCGCAGTCTGTGTTGCGGAACAGGCTTTGCGTCTGGTATGGTGTTGAAATATTGAGGTGGAGGAGGAAAGATCTTTTGACCCCTTGTTACCCAATGTGATGACAGCCACAAAATATTGCTTGGTTGATTAAATATATTACTTTGGGGTTGGTCTCCAACAAGGAGGTAGGCCTCAACTAGAGGTCAATCCCATCCAACAAGGATGGGCTTGGGCAAATGTAACAAGCAAAAATGACTTTGTTGTTACATCCTTTGTTTTGTGAATGTTTGGCTTTTATTTGAGGACTTTTGGATCAGTATTGAGAAAGTTATGAGGTTTCTAAGACGACGGTACTTGGAGCTGATACTTTGTCAACCAACTGATAGGAACCCTCATTGGTCGTGGCCTGATCCACGTAGGGTTGTAGTTTGTTGGCTGATACTACTGATAGGAGCCCTCATTGGTCGTGGCCTGATCCACGTGGGGTTGTAGTTTGTTAGTTGGTACTATTGAGTCTTAAATGCTCCTTTGGGACTTCAGTGCTTACGACAGATTTAAGGATCTCATGGAAAGATTCTGCCAGGCTGTGTGTGGTGTTGTTTTGTTCTGTGTGACTAGGATGGATACGAAGATCTTGTATAGAATCCCATGGTTCTGATTGGTTCTCTTCAGGCTAAGGTTGGAGCAAGTTCGACAAGCACGTCGATATCAAGGACGTGGGGTCGCCATTGTTGTTTACGTTGGTTTTGATTCACCATGGTATAATAAAGCTTGTCTTTGTTGTCCATCCATAAGAGCCCCTTGGCTATAGACGTCCTTCAGTTCCACAGAGGTCGTCTATACACGAGCTTGTCTTTGTGTCTACAAGGGGTTGTGATTCCCTAAATCACGTGCTGTGGAATCTCCATCTCAACGTTGCTCGGATACTTGAAGTTCTGCGACTCAGGAAAGCAACCCAGGTATAAAAGATCTTTCATATTGGACTGTGGATGATGTTGATGATCATTTTTAGTCGTTACATTGGTATCGGAGGTCTCTACCTTGGTGTTTCTCTTGAAGTCGCAACCTTCCGGGTAGTACAACGTTGATCAGATGTCTGTCATCCGAGAAGATTCATAGAGTTGCGGAAAACTTACGGTGTTACAGACTGAGACACATCCTGATGTGACTGTCTTGCTCTGTAACACTAGAAGTCAGCCGTAACCGTTGTCTCTACTAGGCAGACGATCGCGACTCCATGTGGAAGTATGAGTAGTTCGAAGACACAATCACCTTTACCCCCTACTAATCAAGGTTTGGGAGATCCGTCATCATCTCTGGAACCCATTGCTAGGGAAGGTGCTGAGACAACTACTCATACTCCACGGCGTCAACTCAATTTCAATCGTACTTCTATGACTGAAGTGAGGCGGGTTACACAATCACCTTCATCCTTACGGAACCAGGTGTGGGCGAACTTCTTCTCCTTCACCTCTCCCTAGAAAAGGGTGTTGCATAAGCCATTATTAACGCACCACTAAGTCACCGTCCCTTTCTTTAAATTCGTGCAATATTTCATTGACAAGCGTCGTTACTTACGGGCTTTCGGCTGGCTGGCCGCATCGTGCTGAAGTCCGACCACCGCCCTGTCTGTCGTGGCTGCTGACGCCGCAGTCTCCGCCTAGCTCCAAACATCTTTATATATTGGCACATGGAACACCAGAAAACCTACGCGGGTATTCTGCACACGGCTGATTGGATTGCTCTTTTCGCGGACCTCAACGCCCAGGGACGTGCGTGGCTGTTCTCGCTTTCCTTGCGGAGTGTGGGCTCGGCGTACCTTCGTGCTCTTCCCATGGCCCCCCCATTCGCCTTGGCTCCCAGCCACTACTCGGTGGCGCTCCGGCACCAGCTATTTGCCCCGCAGCCTCTTGTTCCGGCCGGGCGGCCTTGTGGTAGCTGTGGGCAGCCGCTGGATCCCACGGGGACTCACTACCTTTCCTGCATGGGGGGCCAACAGAATCAGAATTGGTATTTGTATTTGCACACTGTCCTCCTGACGGTGGTGCTCGCCATGATTCGGTCGGTTTTCCCCCACGCGAACATCCGGTCCGAGGATGCGGATGGCGCTGCCTTCTATTCCCCCAACCACCGGCCTGACATCGTGGTGCTGGACTTTGAGGGGGGTGGCCGGCATCTGCTTATCGACGTTTCGGTGGCGCGGCCCTTGGCTCTTAGCCACGTGGCTGGGGCCTCCCTCACGGCAGGTTACACGGCGGACCGGGCGGAGCGGGCCAAGCTCCTGGCCTACGGCGACGTCGGGCACCATCGTGTGGTGCCCTTTGTCCTGGAGGAGTTTGGGGCCCTGGGGCCCCTGACCTCCGCCTTCTTCAAGGAGTGTTGCCGGCTCCGGGAGGACCGGCTGGACCTGGAGGGCCAGCGGGCCTCATGGTCGGCGCGGACCTGGACGTCATATTGGCGTCAGCGCTTGTCGGTGGCGCTGACTCGGGCCATGGCTGACATCATGCTCCGCCGTACGCGGGCTGATTTTGCGGTGCAGCAGGGCTATTAGGTTCCTCCCGTTAGGAGTTTCCATTGGTCTTATCGTAGTATAGAGATTTGACATGGCTCTGTATATAGGTTTATAGCTGGGCGTTTGCTTTGGTTTGAGTGATTTCACTCTGCTGTAAGTAATTATATTATTATAATATATATCGGCATTACGCAAGTGTTGCTACGTTTCGAGCAGGGCAATGCGGAGTGTTGGGCCAGTAGCTCAGCAGGTCCGGCTCCAGAATCCTGCTAGGAGCTGTCTTTTTTCCCTGCAGGCTCTGTTTTCGGCCAGGCTGACATGGCGCTACGGGTTATGGCTGAGCCGACGCACTGTTGCTGCCGACGGCACCTATCACCCGGTTTCCGGGTTGCGGCTGCACGCACGACCACCACCGCGACCGCCTGACGACGTCGCCGTCTAAGGTTGTTTTTTTCCCGGTGCTGCTTTTCTTTGACGACATTTTTACGGTGTGGCTCAGGTTACACCTCGTGTCTTTTGAGGGTGGCTCCGGATGAGCGGACAGTAGGGATTACTGGCTGCCCTTTTATGCAAGGTTCCTTTTGCACTCACTTGAAAATCTTTCAGGATCCTTTTCTTCCGTGCATGGGCAGCCTACCCTTGCTGTTTAGGGACTGTGGCACGTCCTTAATTCACGCGTGGCCAAACATTTGTTTCAGATGTGGGGGAAACTCTTCATTTTCTTGTTGGGCATCATGATAGTGGAGGCGTTCTAGGTTGAGCTTTGGTTCCTCCCACGTGTATGGTGGTTTGATCTTGGTGGGGAGTAGAACAACGACATCTGTGTTGTTCCCACTAGCATCATGGTACTATGGGCAGGGCGAGCTCCCTAGGAGTTGTCCAGATTGGTGGCAGCTACGTCTGGTTACCCTGAGCAATTTTTTGCGGGGGAGTGGACATCCTGGATGTCTGCAATGTAATTTCCAGACGGCATCACACATGCCAGGGCAGAACAACAGCATTTACGGGGTTTCCACTATCATACTTGGACAGCTGTGTCTAGTTACCCTGAGAAAATTTCTGCGGGGGAGTGGATATCCCAGGTCTGCCAAAGGGTTGCCAGATGCTATCATGGAGGCATATGGCATGGTAGATGCCACCACATCAGGGGACATCGGGATACCTGCAGTGGGTTGTCCCCTAGAGGGTATCACACGTGCACCCACGAGTTGCCAGGTGTCTCTTGCATGGGTTGCCCACTGGCTAGACGGTGTCCTTTGACACATGTTCCCAGAGGGGGTGGACCACTTGCTTGACAACGTCCCTTTACAAGTGGGGTGTGGGTCACTTGCCAGTTGGGGCCCTTACCTGCGCCAGACCATTGTGACCACGCATTTACTTCTCCCAGGACATGATGGTTACCACTGCTTGTTGGCAGATGGTCCCTGTTGGGCCTAGGAGGTGCACTAGGACAGCAAGTATGGACACCAGGGCTGCTGTCATAGTTCTTATCTGTGAATATATCTGATATAGTTCTCAGATCAGAATTTTTGACACTGGTCAAGGCGTTTTTAGGCCCATTTTTTCGACTTTTGGGCAGTTCTGCTGGCTGTTGGACCACCTCAGGCCCTTGTGCTCCTCCGGCTTAGGAGTTCTGGCTACCTGGCACTTGGTAGTAGCCCTGTTCGAGTCTGCTATCTTAACAGGTTGGCAGTCTGTGGCTTGCCTACTAGGCAGTTTTTCTGAGTGCCATAGTGAAGAGTGCTGGCTCCTTCCTGCAGCCTGATTGACGTTCAGTCAGGGCAGTTGACAGCATGTGGTCCTTCTTCCAAGCAGCTTCCGGAGCCAAGCTCATTGGTGTCCGTTCCAGGCCTCCTTCAAGCAGCTTAGTCACTTTTCCACAGCGTGACCGGCGCAAGCAGCTAGTCTTGGTTGTCCAGTCAGGCAATAGCTGTGTTGGATACCCACATGTGGGGGTGACGCTGATTGGGCGTTGTGGCAGTAGCCTATTGGGGGCTTGAGGTCAGTGGGGGATTGGTGACTTGTCTATGGCGGGCATGGCACATGGGGGCGACGTTGGAGAGTATCCTGGTGGTGGACTAGTGCTGTTGGTGATGACTGCAAGCACTCATGGTGGCGACTGCAAGCACTCAATGGTGGAGAGACTTCATCAAGCACTGCATGGTGGCCACTGGCGACTCTGGTGACTTGGGGACGCCCAAGTGACGCGTATCTGTAATGCTGGTGCCTGCTCCTGACGCTGTGTTGGGTCCTGCCTGCTGGTGGACATCAAGCCAGCCTTGTGCAGATGAGTAACCTCCTACCCTTGCTTTGCCCTGCTATGGACTTATCCTTGCTTGCATGGTGCCAGGATGGCTTGTTGTCTTGATAGTACACCATCCGCCCTTGAGCTGATTGCTTGCACAGCATGATGGTTGTATGAATGGGACTGCTTGCACGGGGGGTCTGGCATCATGTTTGCGTGGGTAGGATGTCCTTGTGGGTTGGATGATGGGCGGGATCAACGGAGCTACAACTGTGGGGCCGGCTGGAATCTTTGGCATGACAGTGATGACAATGGTGCCCACTCCGTTGACTCTTAATTGAGGCGTTGGACTACTTGGTGCTGGGCGGGGGCTCACATGAGCTTAGAGGTGTGGGTTAGTTGGGGGACCCATTCAGCCCTCTATCACCCTTACAACCTGCCTCATGTGCATCAGTATCCGTGGTACACTGACATTAATACCATTTGGCAGTCTACGTGGTCCACGGACGTGGATACTACTTTCCATGCTTTGACTAGGGGGACATGGTTCAGTCTACTTGCTAGGGCCCTGCCAAGCTGAGGGTGTATCTGTTTGATGACTGATGGCCTCATCCAGCATACCCTTACGCTGCCCTACTTGTGCAACCTTGTCTTGGGCTCCTTCGATCCTAATGCCCACATTACCTTGCATGGTAGTGCCACCTGGATGGTTGCGGGGAGTGATGTTGTTGCTGGGGCCCTGCCAAGCTTGGGCACATCAGTTGGCTGATTGGTGATTGCTTTCAGTCTGCTCTCAAGCTGCCTTGTATGCAACTCTATCTTGGACACTTTGCTGTAGTTCCCACCCCATCTTTAGTCATGAGGTGCATAGGACGTCTTAATAGAGCGACCCTGCAGGCCACCAGTGGTTTAGTGGGCTGAGAGACTTGCCTCCCCCACCCTTCTCTGGTTGGCTGGGCCTCTGTCTTCACGCGTATCCCATGGCGTTTGTTCCTGCTAGGTCATGCTGTCAATCTTGGGAAGCTGATACCAGGATTATTACAGCTTATTCTACGCAGAGGGGTGGAATTATTAGGCATGCTGGTAGTCTCCAGTTTACCAGTTATGCTGAGGGGGATTTGTGTGGGGAGCAGGGCGTGCAGGGGATTGGGCTGCACCTAACCCTTGCATGGGGGTAGCGTGTGCTACGATTTACAAGTTGGGGCATACCGTTCATAATGCTGGTGAGGCATTACTGATCTTCTGCTATCCCTCTCAAGGCTGTGGATGGTTTTCCCAGGCATCTTATGGAGAAATAGTGTGCCTTGTGATTATCATAGGCCACTGGCTATGGGTTTGAGTGTACTAGCTACTAAGGAGATGTGGCTTTACCTCACTCTCACTCCTTTGGTGCGGCTGGAGGGGGGGAATTTTGTTCTGGTGGGGAGGAGATCTGTGAGGATCATAGCGTGGATTCACCCTGGGATTTCAGTTCATCCTGTCGGGCTCACCTCATAGATCCCTGACTATGTGGTATCCTGGTTTCGCTGGCCATCGGTGGGCTATTTTGGCTGTGCCTTGTGGCACCTCCCCAACCTGCTGACGGGTACCCACTGGTGACAACCCTGTCCACGGCCTCTCTTCATCATGGGTGTACTTCTGAGATACCCTTGCTCTTCCTGAGGCGACCCTGTTGGCGACGTCTTCCTGCTGGATTGCTCCTGCCTCTTGGTGACTGCACTTCCACCTGGGGCGCTGTTGACGTTTCCTCGTTCCAGTTTGCGTGGACTGACGGGTGTCAGCAGGCCTTGGACTTGCTGCAGCAGAAGCTCACGCCAGCCCCTGTGTTAGGATTGAGCATTCTTGGAATCCACCCAGCCTGCTATGACCTGTTGGTGATCTGAGGGAGGTCCCCAGTTGGGATGGATTGGGGATTTATTATGGCTCGGTTACCTGCCACTCTGTTGTGGTGATACAGCATCTGTCCCTGACTACCTCTTCCCTTGAGAAGGGCTGGAATCTTTGGGTGTGCTGTGGTGACTAGCTTTGATGAGCCTTGGACCCTGGCAGCCCAGTTAGTTATGGGGGGTTGGCTGTATAGAGGGTTAGCCTTGCTACATGACACTCTGCTTCCTGCCCTGATCAAGCAGTGAGAGTTGTCAGTATTCGTGGCATGGATCCCTGTGGATGACCCGTTATCCCTGGGAATGTCAGGCTTGTCTTTCACCCGTGGACTCTAGCTGAGGGAGGGTGGTGTCCCAGAACATGGAGTGGCCTCGCCTTGTTTGGCTTAGGTGCCTTGATCCTGTTTACTCCTTCTTGGATTCATGTGGACTCATTGAATCCGACGGGGATCTGAGTTGAGTGGGATGGACTCTGGTGGGAGTTTGGTTGGACTAAGCTGAGATGACATCCAGATTTTGGTGACCAGTTTCTGAGGATGGTTGAGGGGATCTGAGCTTGGATGGCACATGGAGAGTGACTTCTGTGTTGTACCCTCGACATATGGAGTGGTTCACCTAGGGCTTGATTCCTGGTATGATTAAGACACGTGGGTCATGTTCTGCATGCACGTCTTCGTGTACCAGACCAATAGTATATACCTGGAGGTTTCTACCTTGGTGCTGCTGAGTGGCCTATGTGGATCATAGGAACTGCACGGGCCCCTGTGACCACTATGAGACTTTGGCCAAGGCGTTGGCTGCACTCAACAGAGAGGAGGGGGAGGTGAGCTCTGAAGGCTATGTGGAGGAGGTCCTATCTCAGCTGCACACAAGCCTGTATGAGAGTGGCTCCCCTTTTTGTGGCTCATCTGCTGCATAGGATGTATGCATTGTCACCAGGACCTGAGATTGACATGAGGCCTGCTGAGGGGCCGGTCATGCTGGCAGCCTTACCTGAGGCCTTGAAGGAGGCATTTACTCAGTTGCAGCCAGTGAGTATGGGAGAGGCTTCCTACATGGAGCTGTTGGAGTTTTCAGTTCAGAAGGGTGACTTTGATTTGGTTCCTTCTTCCTCCAGCTCTGCCAGAAGGTGTTTTCCTTTGGAGACTTCTAACCTCTTTTGCAATCCAGGGTTGCCCAAGTACACTGTGGAACTTAAGGTCCGTCAGACGCCACTAAGGGTGCTGGTGCCTCTGATAGGTGCTAAGTGGTCGGTGGTCAAGACCTTTCTGCAGTTCTGGTGGGCGTACAGATCATGGGTGAGCAGGCACAAGACGTCCTCTACTTGGGTGATGGACCCTGAGAGTCAGTCTGTGGTGCTCCTCTCCTATCCAGGGGCATGCCTTCGCTATGCTGCCCAGATGGTGGCAGGAGCTGCTGAGACTTGCGTGGTGTTGCAGGTCAGCAGGAACTGGCCAGAGTTGGCCCACATGGTGGAGCAGTTTCCCATGTGTGGACTCAAGGGCAAGGATGGCCTGAATGGGGATTGGTATAGCCTGTGAGGAACAGGGCTGAGAAGGAAAGGGGGCTTTGGATTGTGGTGTGAGGGGGGGATTCCAGGATGGATGATGGGGGGGCTCCAGTCCAGTTCTGATGTTCCAGTCCAGAGTTCCAGGTTCCAGGATGCTGAATGGAAGACCTTGTATTATGAGATGTGTTTATCTGGATTTATAGTAGATAAGGTAGTGACTTGTCTGCTGTAGAAACCTGTGACTAGATGTTTATGAGATAGGAGGCCCTGTTTCCAGGGATGTAAAAACCCATCTGCTTTTCCCAAGAGATGGTGGATTTCTGTTCAATGTTCCTCTGCCTTCAAGAGTTGGCTATTGGACCTGGGAGGTCCAGTTTTGAGGGGGAGATATGTAACAAGCAAAAATGACTTTGTTGTTACATCCTTTGTTTTGTGAATGTTTGGCTTTTATTTGAGGACTTTTGGATCAGTATTGAGAAAGTTATGAGGTTTCTAAGACGACGGTACTTGGAGCTGATACTTTGTCAACCAACTGATAGGAACCCTCATTGGTCGTGGCCTGATCCACGTAGGGTTGTAGTTTGTTGGCTGATACTACTGATAGGAGCCCTCATTGGTCGTGGCCTGATCCACGTGGGGTTGTAGTTTGTTAGTTGGTACTATTGAGTCTTAAATGCTCCTTTGGGACTTCAGTGCTTACGACAGATTTAGGATCTCATGGAAAGATTCTGCCAGGCTGTGTGTGGTGTTGTTTGTTCTGTGTGACTAGGATGGATACGAAGATCTTGTATAGAATCCCATGGTTCTGATTGGTTCTCTTCAGGCTAAGGTTGGAGCAAGTTCGACAAGCACGTCGATATCAAGGACGTGGGGTCGCCATTGTTGTTTACGTTGGTTTTGATTCACCATGGTATAATAAAGCTTGTCTTTGTTGTCCATCCATAAGAGCCCCTTGGCTATAGACGTCCTTCAGTTCCACAGAGGTCGTCTATACACGAGCTTGTCTTTGTGTCTACAAGGGGTTGTGATTCCCTAAATCACGTGCTGTGGAATCTCCATCTCAACGTTGCTCGGATACTTGAAGTTCTGCGACTCAGGAAAGCAACCCAGGTAAAAGATCTTTCATATTGGACTGTGGATGATGTTGATGATCATTTTTAGTCGTTACAGCAAACAATGCCACTACACAATCTCAACAAGAGACTGTTGCATACTCAACAAGAGCATGGCTTTAGGCTACCAACAAGGCAGCCATACCCAACTAGGGCTTACCCATACACATGGGGACCAACAAGGTCTTCCCAACAAGGGAATCCCAACAAGGGTGACGACTCTCTTCCAACAAGGAATTCCAACAAGGAGCCCAACAAGGGCTAGAGTCGGACCAACAAGGTAAATTTCTCGTGTACCATGAGTCACTTATATGGAAGGGACAAGGTCCTTCAGTGGCGGCTACACTGTTTGCTGCCGTTGATCCATTACAAATCGTACGGTACGAAATTGAGCAAACTTTTCACCACAAGTGACGGTGACCAACATTAGTTGGCAAGACGTTATGGCATGCGGGGACTAGGCCACAGCGCCTCCTAGGCAGCGCCAGAAACGTACAATAGTTCACTATAGAAATTCATGCAACCACTAGCATGTCCATAAATGATATGCGTATATAGTGCCGAGGTACAGGATTAACTTGAATACTCACTCAACTGCTTTCAATAAGAAAACTAGCGCCGTAAAGGACACGGCAAGCACTACCTAGCCCTCACAATCTTGGCCAGAAATACGGTGGGCGGAAGCGATTATTAAGGACGCATTCCTAATTATTCCCCCGTTTACAGAAAGTTGGCCACAACATTAAATGGGCTAGCAAACGGGCACAACCAGGATTATCTAAAATCCTGACATATGGTACGCTTTCATGAACAAGCCCAAGCCAGACCACATTTTCTTGAGCCCAAGCTAACGCACCAGACCAGCCAACTCAAGTGATTCTGCTGCTGTCGACTATATGACACTGCGTCAATCTGCCCGACTCTCTGAAACGGCACCGAGCTCTACACGACAACAAAAATCAGCCTACACAGCGCGTGGTATAGTGGCAACGACACCTTCCAGTCGGGACAATGACTCCTATTGCAACAACTACATCTTCCAGTTTTAGTGGTGACGACATCTTCATGTTTCGGCATCAATCTCTCGTTCTGGCGACGACGTTTCTGCCCTGGGTAGGCACGGGCACTTGTATCATCTATAGATTAATTAATTAATTAAACTCGTGCTCCCGTTGGGGAGTCACGGAGCACCGAAGTGCTTTTAATCCCTGTGTGTGCACAACAGGAGAAAGGGCAGAGACCCCCAGTCTCCTTCATGCCATAGGCATGCCACAGCTGCATTAGGGCACGTTAGCTAAACGGACACGCTAACGATCCGGCAATCTGTGGGTGCAATAAGCCCCATGTGAGCATGGCATAACAAGGAGCGTGGGCGAGTACACTGATCATAGCCAAGACGTAGCATGGCTGTACAACAAGGACTAAGCTAAGGCTACATGGCTGGTTGTGTACCGTGCGTTAGCGCGGTGCACGTGACTAGGTATGTTGGCACGGCTAGGCAAACGTTCTAAGCATGGCTGCCATGGCGGCAGTGACTACCAATGGATACAAGCTAGGGCTATTAGCTAGTCTAGCCCGCGGGGGGCGTCCACATCTTGTGGTTGATCATCAGGTTCCCGCCCCTCCAGTACACCTTGGGCTTCTGGGGGTCCTGCTTGTGGCGGAGGTACTCCGGCCACAGGTCGCGTCGCTGCTGCTGCTGAGCGGGGGTCAGGTCGTCGTCCAGCGTCCAGGTGAGGTCGTGCAACCGCTTGCGACGAGAGAGGAACCGCTGCTTGTCCTCACGGGAGGGGAAGGTGAGCAGAACTGGTGGGGGAGCCGCCTTGTCCCGTGAGTGGGGAAGGCGGTCTATAGATGGTGTACTCTATTGCATCTATGGCTTGGCTTGCCTCTGTAGATGTGATAGTGTACTACACTCTATAGATAGTATGGCGCCGAGGCGTGGACACTCACGCCAACACTGGCAGCTAAGCTAGACGGCACGGCCGGTTTACAGGATGCTCCGACAGGTCCTGAACGTAGGGTTTTCCAAGCGCCCGTCATTAGAGTCTTTGTATCAGGGCATATGCCTCGTATTTCAGACGAGATTAGACAGCGTAGGATAGCATTTGTAGGACACCTTGCTCGCACCAGCCAGGTCGACACCGCCCTTGGTCTGGCAGGCCCCCAGCGGCTTGGCCAGCCAGGGCGGCATATTCTGACCTGGCCTGGCCCCAAGGGCATCCCCAAAAGGGTAGTGAAACATGTCACGAACTACATCCAGATGTTGCTGGACGACCTAGTGGTCCCAGCCCAGTTTGAACACCGCATCCACTCTCTCTCCCTTCTTTGGACTGCCATGCAGAACAAGACGCGGTGGCAGAAGATTGTCAAGGCTCACACGCCAGCCCCTGTGGGCAAGCCACCTCCCCCCAAGCGGCGGCGGCGTTTTGATGAGTAGGGTAGTTAGGATTTTTCTAGACTAGATAGCTTAGAGTTAGGTAGGTTAGTTCGATTACGCGGCTTCCTCCACCCCACCCATCCACCACGGAATATGTGCTACATGATCTCCCAACGGAGGCATGTTATAATTTAATTTAATTTAATAGTATGACGTGCACCCCTTTAGTGGCATAGACCACTTGCACTTGTATTATCTATATAGATATGGTGTGCTCTATTGCATTTATGGCTTGCCTTGCCTATGTAGATGTGTACTCTATATAGATAGCATGACGTGCACCTCTTCAGTTGCATAGACATCCTGCAGCTGCAGGTAGTTTAGTTCCTGCGGTGCCTCTTTTGAGTGCATCCTTCTGCAGCGCCTCCTTGGGTGCATCCCTGCCATGTTCTCCGGTCTTGCACACCACATAGGTGCCTTGATTGCGTGAACTAGCTATTTTGTTCTATCACTGCTGAGAACATTGTAATGGGCAGTGTCAAGTCTTTCCTTTTCTTATTTTTTTAGTACTTAGAAAGGATGCTTGTTCGCTGGATCCCATAAGGAGTATGGTCATCAAGTTCGCTGCATAGGACGTACTTTACGTCTGCCCTTGATGACTCAGGTTGGCAATAGAGCCTTTTAGCAATCAGCTTTAGTCATAGTTTTACAGCCGGCTTGTCCTAGACACGTGGGCTGTTACGTGTTGACTTCTGTCACCCCGTGTCTTGGTTAAGACCTGCTGCTTAGGGGAGCCACTAACACAGTCTCCAGTTAGGTTAAATAGTGCCGGAACCTTTTGCCGCCTGAAGCAAATCGGTCCGTCACACTATTTTGCCCGGAATAACCACTTCCGAGCACCCAAGTTCATTCGGCCGAATTAACTTGGGTGCTCGGAAGTGGTTATTCCAGGCAAAATAGTGTGACGGACCGATTTGCCTCAGGCGGCAAAAGGTTCCGGCACTATTTAACCTAACTAAAACCTGGCCTCGTGGAGGGGGGACGAAGAGCCCGAGACATCCTCCTGGGCCGCTGAGCACGCAAATGTAAATGCGCCGGAACTGTCTCAGTGAGGATTCGAACCCCTGATTTCCAAGGTGCACAGGTTTTAGTTAGGTTAAATAGTGCCGGAACCTTTTGCCGCCCAAGGCTTAATTCGGCCGAATGAACTTGGGTGCTCGGAAGTGGTTATTCCGGGCAAAATAGTGTGACGGACCGATTTGCCTCAGACGGCAAAAGGTTCCGGCACTATTTAACCTAACTTCTCCCTGTCATCATCTGATTTAGGTCATTCAGTATTATATAGTATTATAGGCCACCTGTTGGGAGAAACAGCTTGTTTGTCTCCTGACCCTGCCAAGGTTCAGCCTGAGTGTACTGTTTAGTTCTAGGTTTACGTCGCCTGTTGGGCGACGCCAGCTTTGTTTGTCTCCTAACCCTGCCAATGCTGCCTATATTCTGCAGTATACTAGTTAGGGCTGCCTGTTGGGAGAATTTAGTTTGTTTGTCTCCTAACCCTGCCAAGGCTGCCGGTATTTTCTGTACCAGTTCTGGGCTGCCTGTTGGGAGAAAATAGTTTGTTTGTCTCCTAACCCTGCCAAGGCTGCCTGTAGATTCCAAGTGCCTAACTAACTCTTCCGTCAGTCACTCAGGTTTACATCTTTCTTGTGGCCATTGGGATGGTGTAGACGTTGTGCTTATCATGGATGACGTCTATACAGTTGCCCCTGGTTGCCTTATTATGGAAAGATGTACAGTTGGTTGATAGATGCGTGACTGTCAGTTGTTTTTCAGTCATGAAAGCAGTCACTAGCATCTGTCCCAGTGTTGGATGTACCAGAACCCCCACGTGGCTTTGGTTGTTTGCAGTGTTATTAGAGCTTGCCTGCTGAGGATAAATGCTGTGCCAGTACGCCATGGCTGAGTTTATGCTTTTTCCTCAGTTCGACCTGGACTTCAATCACTTGGGCTTTCTCTGAGTGTAAGCCTTTCTTGTTAGCTGTCTGCTGACAATTATTACTGATGAAGTTCTTATTATTGTCAGAAACACTTGGAGTCATACTTCTCATGTGATTCCCTGTTTTCAAGCTCTCTCTCTCTCTCTCTCTCTCTCTCTCTCTCTCTCTCTCTCTCTCTCTCTCTCTCTCTCTCTCTCTCTCTCTCTCTCTCTCTCTCTCTCTCTCTCTCTCTCTCTCTCTCTCCGTGTGCATGGTCTGTGACTCCAGTGCACCAGATATACAGACTGTGTGCATATACCTAGAGTACTCACCTTCTTCGGTTCTCACAGTTAATTATGAGAGCTTTGAGTATTCGCAAGGCCTATGGAGTGGCCTAATGGTGTGCATCTTTTGGAGCAGTGGACATCATGAACAGAGTTGCTAGGGTGTGTCAAGGACGTTTTGTGGCTAATAATCATAACAGGGATGCAGACGAGCATTCATTAATTAAGTGTGGAGTTTACCGGTGACTTTTGTTGCTCTAACTCCTCACAGCTTGTCACTTGCTTGCCTTTGTTATCGTCACTGTCCTCTGACCCTCTTCTGATCTTTCCTTGCTTGCTAATCCTTGTCTTGGGAAGATCTCACCTCTCACCTCTGTTCATTTCTCTGTCTATCTCGCTGCCTTCCATGAGTGGACTTTGTGGTATCCTCTCATGTCTGCCTGATCGAGAGCCTCTCTCTGATTGATTTTTCCGTACAACAGTATGCTAGCATCTGTACCCTGAGTGCCTACCCACTCACCTTCAGTTGTACATGATGCAAGGGGTCTTGCTCGAGCTCTTGAGTATTTATCTGTGCTGACTGACCCCTTCAGTCCGCCCTTGAGCTGCCCCACAGTACGATAGCGTTCTGGATCAATGGACAATTCTTGTACCTAATAATGATGGGTTGTGATACTGTTGTTGAGAGCTATGAGCTCTCTTTGTGTTGACCTCGTCATCAGCCTTACCCGCTGCTTGACATCAATCTGCAACCCAGGCTGCGGTTAATCCATGTTGTGTGGTCTCACAGGAACATCTTATGGAGGCCGGAACCTGCCACCTTGTTGTCTTGTGGGTTCGAGATGCCCTCACCCCTACACCTTCAATGACAGGGGTGGCTGGCCCCACCCCCTTCCTAGCTAGCTGTGACTAACCCATGACTGTACTTCCTGTGACCACGCCGTTGGCAGATTGTTGGCAGTATGCCTGCTGATTGCATCCAGTTAATCAGTGGCAGATTTGGGAAAGAGTTTGTCTGCTGGTGGTATCCAGTTCACCATGCAGAGACAGTACCTCTGTTTGGCCAGTGCCTTCTGGTTGAGTTTCCCGAGTTAACCAGAGGCGGCCAGATGAATTAATACGCTTACGTGCTGGTTGTCTCCAGTTGACCAGCTGTCGCGTAATTGCATGGACCATGGCTCTGCATTATCAATGATGTGCTGAATAGCATTTGTCTAAGGTGTCACTAACACTTGGCACTGAGTGATGCATTGAGCCTTTATGGTAGCGGTCTTGGGTGACCTGAGTCGTTCCAAGACTGTTGGTTGCTCTCACCAATCCAGTTGAGAGAGACTGATGCGTGTGCCTTGTTCATTTAGGGCCACTTGTTTGTGGGTGGAGATGTGGCTGCAGGCTTTCCCTCACCCTAGCCCAGTGAGTCTTGTCTTCAAGGGGAGGAGATCGACTATGAGGTCTATTATGGCAGATGGACATCACTATTTGCCTGTGAAACTGATAGGGATTTTCAGTTTCTTCTTTTGTTACCTCATAGATCCCATCCTGTCCTGCATGGTGACCAGTGCCTTTTTCATGGCAGACTTGCTATGGACACCTGACGGAGAGCCTAGGTTAATAGGACATTTTCTGTCTTCCAGTTCTGGGCCTATGGGGCTACATGACAATTGTGGTCAGAATGCTTTGGTCAACAAGTATATGCTTCCAGTGGTTGACATCCAGAGACGTCTTCCTGCACTGCAGTTTTCCTTCTTTGAGCCAATCCAGTGTTTGACCTGCAATCCAGAATGTGGACCTTGGATGGAGAATCTGGAGTGGCCAGATTTGCATGGGATGGAGAATTAATCTGGAGTCTGGCGATTTGGATGGGTTGGAGAATCTGCATGGGGTGGCCAGATTTTGGAGATCAGTTATTACTACATGCTTGCACTGATCCAGTTGTGGGAGACCTTGTCTTCTTGGACGCGTGGACTTGGTGCAGTCTACATACTGTCTATGGATATAGTTTGGGATGTGCAGATATGCATGGCACCGAGTCTTTGCTCAGTTAGTGGGATAGGCAGAGAAAATCTGTTATGATGCTTACTGTAATGGGCGTTGCAGATCCATGAGTGAGCCATCTCAACACTGTGGTTCCTCATTCTCTGCCTATCAGTCTTTTGAGGCCATACTTGCCTTTCTTTAGAAGACACTTCCTGTACCAGCAGATCCAGTTCCAGTTCTTTTTCCAATTCTAGATCTGCTGGAAGCAGATCTGCTATTTCCAGTTCCAGTTCCAGTTCCAGTTCCAGTTCCAGTTCAAGTTCCAGTTCCAGTTCCAGTTCCAGTTCCAGTTCCAGTTCCAGTTCCAGTTCCAGTTCCAGTTCCAGTTCCAGTTCCAGTTCCAGTTCCAGTTCCAGTTCCAGTTCCAGTTCCAGTTCCAGTTCCAGTTCCAGTTCCAGTTCCAGTTCCAGTTCCAGTTCCAGTTCCAGTTCCAGTTCCAGTCCTGTTTTCACACTTTTTGAGTCTTCAGCTTTAAGGCGGTTGTTCCTTTCACCTGCCTTGGTTGATACCAGTTGTGATGACAATAATGGCAATAAACCTGCAGAGTGCTAGGGTCTTTTCTTTGGTAGGAGTTAATTAAAGATGAGACCAGTACCATTCAGTCTTTTCTCTCAGTGGCTGAAGTCCCAGGAGAAGACAGTAGTTGGTTTTGAGTCTTGGGTTTTATTTTGTGTTATTTCTGTGTTATGGAGTTTTGTGGTAGTGTGACAACTTCCTCCCCAGATAGCCTGTGTGTTCTGTGTTCAGGCCCTGTGAGTCTTGCCCATGAACTCAGTTCCCAAGAGGGTTGATGACGCCTTTGTGGTCGAGACTTAAGCGTGGAGGGATAACTTGGGTCATGCGGCCAGCCTGTGATTTGCAGACCATTTCCTTTGTCCATAGACTCAGATCCTTGCAGGGTCGATGATGCCATGTTGGCGGAGACTTGAGGCCTGTGGGGATGCTGGCAGTCATGCGACTGGTCTGTTTGGCAGAGCTGGTAGCTCTGTTCTTGGGGGGGGGGGGAATGTATCAGTATTTTCTGACATCGTGGATAATGTTACATATGTATCCAAGTGGACGTGAACTTGCTTGGAGTTCAGCGTCAAGTGTAAATGGCTGTACGGCCAAAGTGTAATGATTCCTGGCCTGACTTGACTTTTTGGGACTTACATGCGGAGTGCCCTTTTGATGGTCCTTTGTGTTGGTCCCTGGACGGTACCGGCGTGTTACGTGCCAGCCCAGACACACCTATCCTGGGCTACGTAGCGAAAGATCCTCCTTGCCGGAATTAGGATTAATTCAAGGTGGCCTAATGTAGATTGCGCTTCACGACGTGAGTCGTGAGATATCTGGCACCGCGGCGTGATGCCAAGCTAATTGTACACACTTATATTGGCTAGCAATACCAATTACAAAAAATGGATAATTGCCCCAGGCTCAATGTGAAGGCGTCTTCGCATTCATCAAACCAAGAGGACGAGACTCTCGTCCTTGGACTAATTTAACCTAGGTCGGTTGCGGCGCAGATACAACGCCAATTCTTCTAGAGCAATCCGAGTCATTCATTCCACGTAGGATCCGGGCCGACATCGACCCTCAACTACAGGATCCACGCATAGAACTACAGACAAACCCAGAACTGGCGCGGCGCCACTGCACCGGCCCCTAAAAGGTCATCCTAGGACCAAAATAACTAGTCCAATTCACACAATAACCGTAGTCCATACAAACTGTTACAACAGGCCTAATTGCCTTAGTAGTTGATTCCATTCTTACGTCCGTCCAAAAGGGCCGGCACGTAACACTCCTCCCCCCCCACGGGGGTCGGTAGTCCCTACCGTACAAAAGATAGAAAGGAAACAAGTAAAGCTACGCTACTATAAGAGTACTATGTCCCAACCCCGGTTCACCCGCGGGTTATAGTAATACCAGTTCCTCTAGAGGTCGATACAAAGGACCAACCCTGACGTAGTAGCATGGAACCTGGTGACCGGATCATTCCGCTATCCGTCACAAAACTTTCACAACCACCTTATTAGCGTCCGCCGCTGGTGGCACGCCGCTGCTGCTGCTGCTGCT
The DNA here is from genome assembly GCA_009746045.1 of Mesostigma viride. Taxonomy (NCBI): domain Eukaryota; kingdom Viridiplantae; phylum Streptophyta; class Mesostigmatophyceae; order Mesostigmatales; family Mesostigmataceae; genus Mesostigma; species Mesostigma viride. Next base: position 7,400,695 of record RPFO01000667.1, on the reverse strand, counting down.
GGGCCGCGGTAAGGGCCTGACGCCCCATGGGAGTCATACTCTGGATCATACTACCGGGGTGCGAGCGCAGATCCCACTCAAAGGCCACCTGGTAAGGTGACACCTTCTGTCGGCCCACCCTGGAGAGCTCCACCCACGTACCCGGGGGCCACATGGCCAGAACCCCGGCGAAGTACTGGGGGTGGGTGAATATTAGAGTCAATGCCGACTTATCCACCACCCCACAGCGGTGAACGCTAAAGAAGTCCACCCCCATCTTAAAAACCTCCGTGCGCACGTGATCATCGTCGAATGTCGTCTTCAGAGCCCCCGCGAAGTCGGGCACCGTCCAGTCCAGAAAAGGGCGCCCATCCGCTGGGGCCACTTTGGGAGGCGCCACCGTGTGTCCAACCCCATCCACGTAATATCTCCAATCCCACCAATCTTCCGAGCCAAACCGCACGATGTGCCCCGCAGCGAGAGGAAGATGAGGGACGGCTGGTTGCGGTAGTGGCAGCGGAATCTGAGGGAAGAAGGTTATTTCCACTTGCTCCCAGTAGGCCCCGCGATCCACCGCACACCAAGGGCCCGCGTGAGATACCAGAGGCTCGGGCATGTGCATGCGTGCCAGGAGGGGCCTGGAGAGACGGAGGTCCCTCGAATAGCACACACAGCTTTTCCGTACGTGGCCCCGGCCCACCATACCTCACCACCCTGCCCGGCACCGTCCGCATGAAATCCCCCATTGACCATTCTTCATACGAAGACCCAGGAGCTCTGGATGCAGCATCATAGCCCACGGACGTGGCGGCGGAGTGATCGCCTGGACGACCCTGCTGGACCAACAACCGCTGCAGCAGGTCTTGCCCCGATTGTACCGCTGCCACGAGCGCCTCAAGGCGTACCACGGGCTCCGCCGGCACCAGAATGCCCGTCTCACTGGGACCCTCCGCGACACGAAGTGGCGTCTCAGCCCTGGTAGGAGTTGCAAATAAATGGAATGCGATGTAAATCAGAAAGCATGGAATGAACGTTCTCTTTCACAACACCGCGAACCCGCCAAATTTTTACATAAATTATTGTCCGGAATTCGTCCGAGATCTAGATTTTTCCCGCGCCACGACTGACAAAAACGACGAAAACACCCATGGCGGCCGAGCATGAGCTAGCGTTCTGAAACTTGCGTCATTGCAGCCGCTCGAGGTGTCAAAACGAAGCTTACATCACGGTTAATCCATGGAATAATTTTGGACTTATATACGCTGTGATTGCGACGCGGGCATTGAACGGGACAAAAAGTTTTTTTCACAGGGGACCAGTTTTTTGCGAAAACCGGATTTCTCGGTGGTACGTGTCTCCAGGTCCTGGATACGGGAGGAAACGAAAATCCCGGCACGAGAGCTCGGCTTGTTCGTTATAATATTCCCGAAAACGTTAGTGATGTCGTTTTTTGAGTTTCGCTTTTAATTGTCCGGCATTGACGTGAATAAATATGGGGGTGCGAAATCCGTCTGTTTCTTGCTTCATGCAATGCATATCTTTGTCGTCAGATAATCAGCTCTTTAGGCTATGCCCGACCTTCCTATACTGCCAGCCTGCGGCAGTAAGCCACCAGAGGATATGGTGTGCCCAAGGTTCCGCGCTAAGGCCGCTAATGGTCTTCCGGATGTGCAGTAAGTGCGGTAAAAGCTGCGAAAATTTCTTATAATGCCTGTAGGAAGCTGTTTGCGACAGTGTTTTCCAAGCGAGTTCATTGTTCTTTTGACGCCAGATACAAAAGGCAAAGGGGGGCATCGTTTTTATTAGTCGGCAGTGCGGTTGCGAGATGTGATGAGTCGGGCAGACGACCTCGCCACGACACGCTCGGCTCAAGCTTCGCATATCCCGGCTGCCATAAAGAAGCGCAGATTAAGCGAGGTGAGCGAGCCAGAGGGCCCAGAATCGTTGCTAACGCAAGGCAGCTTCTGAAAGGGTAGAAAGCTGGATTGTTAATACTTTCTCAAGAGCATGGTGCAGTGGTTATTGCCACCTTGTCCAGATATTTGCCCTTGTCTTTCTGATTTAAAGACTGTTTTAAAGAGGAAGAGGAGTGGGAGAGCGTTTCCAACGTTGTTGCTTATTCATTACTGTGAAGAAAGAGCCTTTTCAGTTGCTGACAATGAGATGGAAGCTGTCTCATGCAAATTACCCAGGCAATGCAAGTGGTGCAAGGTGAGGCCATGCATGGCTGATGTTGCCTTCATGCGTGAGTTGAGCAGGAGACTGGCTGGGTGTGTGGCTGGCTAGGTGAGCGGGGCGTGTACGGGGTGTTGCAATGGTGAGGGCATGCGAGGCGGGCACATGCCTGGCTGGTGTGGGTGTTGGGTAGTTAGTTGGTTCGGTGATTGTGTTGTTGAGTGGTTAGGTGGTTAGGTGGTTGTGTAGCTGGGTGATTGGTTGTTTGGTTGTTTGATTGCCCAGAGAGCCTTGGGTGGGAGGCTTGGGCTATAGATGCTTCAAGGGATGCCTAGGCGTGGGTGGGTTCAATGGCAGGTGGCTGGCTTATAGGTGGATGCCTTGGTAAATGGCTGGCTGCGTAGGTGGGAGCACAGGCAGTTGGAGAGGGTGGGTGGCTGGCTGGCTGGTCATGGTGGTTGAGTGCAAAGGCGGTCGGTTATTGGCAGATGGCCAGGTGGCTGGGTGATGATAGGCTTTGGGGACTTTGAAGTGGGTGTTTTGTTGGATGCATGAGTGAAACAACTGCACGGTTTTGAGGGTGGTGGGTTGGTGGTTGGTTGGTTAGGGATGTGTGTGTGTGGGTGGGTTGGTGGGTGGGCCATTGGTGGTTGGTGGCTGGTGGATGTGTAGATGACTAGATGTGGGTGGGTGGGCGAAGGGACGGGTAGATGGACGGGTGGGCGCACAGATATGGATGCGTGGATGGGTTTATGGTTGGGACCGACTCACCTATCGCGGGTGAAGGGCTGTGCAGGTTTGGGGTGAGGTAGGTGTCGGGGTGCTGGCTGAGAAAATGCATGTGTGGGTGGGTCAGTGGGTGGGTCACTGGGTATAAGGGTGTGGGGGCAGTGAGTGGTTGAGTGGGTAAGTGCGTGGGTGGGTCAACTGTGGGTGGCCGGACGGGTGCATATGGGGCCAGCTGGCTGGGTGTTTAGGTGGTTGGGTGGTTGGATGGTTGGGTGGTTGCATGGCTCATTGGATGCATGGGGGAAATTGCCTCCTTATTACCTAGTTGGTGTGTGGGTTGCGCAGGTGCCTTGGTGGGTGGGTGGATGTCCAAGTGGGTTGGTAGGTGTAAGGTGGTTGGGTGCCTAGGTGCACGCATGGTTATATAAGTTGGGTATTAGCACGTGCGCGGCTGGCTTGGTGGGTGGGTCACTGGGTGGGAGGACAGGTGGCTGTCTAGGTGCACGGGCGCGCGAGTGTGTGAGCAGTTGTGTGGGTGGGTGGCCAGGTGGCTGCATGGGTGGGCGACTGCATGGGTGGCTTGGTGCGCACAAAGTGCAAGAGATGGAGACATGGGATATGCCAATGCCATATCATGTGAGCATACGTGGATGCCAGGTGACATGTGCCAGCGTTGGGGTCACTGCACCTTGATATGCTCGCTCGGCATATTCTCGACATGTATTACACGTAGTGTATATCATGCATGGTTCGTGTTGGTAGCATTCAAATGGCTGTGTTAGTGATGTGGCATGTATTGTTCACCTTTCCTTCCCATTTTGCAATGTGCCAAGTAGTTTAGAGGCATGGTGTCATGGGGTATACATATTTCTGGCCTGCGCTGGTTGTCTCCTTGATATGGACATGCACTGCACATCACAGCTTTGTGGCATACTGGCAATGCCTACCTTACATGATGGATTCTGCTAGCAAATGGTCACCACTCAGGCATTCACATGTGCACCAAGTTTTTGCACACTGTTTGTACTAGTCATTCTTGAGTTGCCTGCAAAGATTTAAATGATGTGCCCCAGCTTGGAGAGTGTTTTGGTGGTTAATGTTGTTAAAATTATGAGTAAAAAAGCAAAAAATGCTGACAATTGCTGGCAAATGTCACCATTTTGGGCTCTGCATGATCTGAATTTTTGCTCGTGACTTGTTGAGACCATTCGTCAGGTGCTGGCATGATGGCAATAAGTTTTGGTGGCATTCTGACATTATTTGGGTTAAATATTGATTTAAAATGGCCATTAATGACAAATGCTAGCAAAAGTTTGCTAGCATTTGTCACCAACTAGGGCTCCAAATGGCGTAGAACTTTGTACAAGGTCAGAACAACTATTATTCATCACCACTGCAAAGTTATAGCATAATCTGATGTCAACTATTGTTTTTATGCAAGTGCAAGTGGTTTAGGTGGCCAGTTTTGGCCTTGGATCTGGAGTTAACTTAAGCAGGGAGTACCATGTAAACTTAACATTTTGACTTAACTACTCCACCACTAGCCAGACACATCCCGGGGAGTGGTGGGATCCAATCCTAGGTCAATCTGACAATAAACTTGCCATGGGCCATAATTTATGTAAAAAAAAGGCCATTTCAAGGTGTTATTGTTCTCATACGTTATTGCTGTTGTTGCATAATTCGTCTTCGTTGCGCATAAGAACCTGTTGCGCTTGGCACCTTCATCAGTCTTGCTGAATATCCTACGTGGACATGCATTCCATGTAGTTCAGTGCATGCCGCGTGTTAGATACTTCTAGAATCCTCTAGGAGGTACCAAGGCAGATGCGCATACATGATTGGCCGATAGTCGGCTCAGTCCTCTTGACATGACTACACCGGCCCTTGACCAGCCGGTGACCTGGAGGCCTGGGAGACGCCCACACATTCTACGTGGCGTTATCCCATTGGCGAGTACTAGTGAAGTACAGCCATTGGCCCAATACTACAATAAAGTATATTAGTTAGTCTCCATGCTTTGCTGTAGACTAAGTCTCAAAGGCATTGTGAATACAACGTATGAATAAGCCTTGTAAACCTACGTTGGTATGTGAATATAAATACCACGTGGGCTATGCAGATAGGAATGCTAGTCGAGTCGCATACGTTTCCCTAGATAGGTACTTTGGGTACTAGGGTACGTGACAGATGTCAGTACCCAGTATACGTAGTGTCCTGTCATTGGACGGTACTAGAGTATCCTAGATAGGGACCGTACTGCAGCGTGCATTGATCTGTGATCACACGATGCAGTGACTACTGAGACTGCTACCTGTCATCGTGCGGCCTCGGGCCAACGGTCTGCACCCAACGGTCACTGGCGGCGCAGCCAGTGAGAGGAACGTTGATAAAGGGTATAAACCTATTTTCTAATGAAGCAAGCAATTCATTGCTCTCAGCACTCTGTGTTCTCAAGCATTGTACCAAGTCGGTCATTCGTATTCTAACTTGAATTTTATCTGCTACCATGGCTATCACTAACAAGAATGTCGCTAAGAAGCTTAACTTCAACGAGGATGATGATGGGCAGGATCGGCGGATGCCCAAAGACAACAATCAGAAGCCGGCTGGCGATGCGGCCATTTCAAAGAAAAAGAAGAAAAACAAAAAGAACAACAATGTCTGCCAGGACGAGGGGACGGCGGCTGCAAGGCCGACCGACCTACCCCCCTCCCCTGAGAAGCCGGAGGACGAGACGGCTCCCCCCCGGGGGACCGGCTTACCCTCGACTCCGGCGGCTGCAACAGCCGAAACCACGGCTGGAGCAGCCATGGCTGCGGAGCCCTCGGCGGTCAACCCCACTGAGGCTCCCCAGTTCGGCCCTCCGTTGCCGACTATTCGGGAGCTCATGCCCCGTCAGACGGCTTCGGTGGCGCCGGACGGGGCGATCACGTTTCGCCCCGCCACGTCTGATCTTCGTGTTCCCTTCGCTCAGGGGCACAATCACATCGAGCTTCAGCTTGGGCGACCATCGTCCCTTCTTCGCAAGAAGAAGGACATGGAAAGCATTACTGAACCCCTAAATGGTCTGGCTGCCGATTTTCCGCCTAAAACTGAGTTACAGCCGACACGTCGGCCCCTTCTCGGGGGACCAAATGCCGCGAAAACTATTGAGAATTAGGAAAAGTTTAGCTGAGAAGATCGAAAGTTTATAATTTTCCTCACAGCATGGTACTAGGGTTTGCATACTTCTGACAAAGTTATAGAGGTGTTCTGGCCGGTCAAAGTACAAGGGGTCAGGGTACTTTTTCACGTAGAACGTGCATTCCGGAAAACGACGACCTGGCCATGGCGGCTTGCGCACACGCATGGCATTTACGTTTTCGTTCGAATTTTCTGACCAAACTCAGGAAATTGATTTTATACGTCCTAAAGATGATACAGGCCAATTTTTGGTTCGCGGGAATGCCATTTGATAGGTGTCGGCAGCGTTCTTGCTGGAAAAAACTGCGATCAGGCCGGACGATAGAAACGTTGACAGCAATAACTTTCCGGCGTATTTTAAAGGATATATCGGTTTCTTTGTACTTTTTATGATGATTTGTAGTCGTAAACGTGCAAGGGTGGCCAGAAATCGTCGAATCTAGCGACCATGCTGCACAACTTTGGTGTGCCGAAATGCGCCATTTTACGGCCACCGCCTGGGACAAGGTAATGCCAGCCATGCCAGGTAAAGCTGAGTTATCGTTTTCTTGTCGATGTTTGACGTTTATATATACGTTCTAGCTTGTGTAGCACATTCTTTCTTCATTATTCATGCTCTTTCTTGACCATGGCCTGGCCCCTTCCTAAAACACCATTCTTAGATGCTTCCCTCAGTCAGTTGACCTGCCACAGGGTGATGGTGATAAGTTTTAGAGGCTGTATGGGTTTGAATACCTCCATATATGTTTGTTATACATTTCCCACACACATATTGCATGAGTGTGAGGCAGTTGGCTGGTCTCTGTGGCATCATCAAGCATGTACCCGGTGAGTAGAAGCTTCCCATTGTCAGCATGTGCCACCAGGTGTGCTGGCCATCACCTGGCAAGCTATAGCAGCTTAGGCCTAGTTTATCCTTGCTAGGGCAAGCTGAAATAGGCTTAAAATCACTAGTTTGTTGGTGGCTGCCTCCTAGAATGCATGCCTTGCGTAGGGTATCCGTACCACGTTACCTACGTGCATGGACAAGGTGGCACCTGCACATAGGTGCCATGTAAGGGCAGTGTGATGATGCAGTTATGTTTCCCCATCATTGTGGAAGGGAAATGTATTGTGTGGCATGGTTGGGGGACATTTTTAGTAGGTATTAGTAGGTAGTATGCCCACCCCTACCCCCTTGGTTGCTTTTTACCAACGGTACCCCTATGGGCTGTACTGGGTGTAACTGCTGGTATACCCACCCAAATGATGACCCCAATGGCTCAAACTGTTCAGCAACTAATTGTTTATCATCCCTGAAGTGGTAGGTGCCTAGCTCTTACAACATAATTCAAAATGCACATTCTACCAAAAATGAAAACGCTCGTCTTGACCCCCCTGACTTTGACGGCAGTTATACATGGCCTACCCTGCATATATGTAAGGTTGTGATATACCAACCCGAAGGGCAACTCATGGACATGCTTGGCCCCCAAGGACAGCCATTGGATATGGGTGGGTTGGATGGCATCTGGTTTGCAAAATTGTGAAGTTACAGCCGATGCATCGGCAGTATTTCTGCCCATTTAGGGGTTAAGCTCGCGCGGGTGGTGCGTAGACCCGTGGAGCCCATCGGAGGACAACAAATGTCCGATGATGAGGTCTCCGATACTGCCAGTCTTCCCGACGGGGAGACTGAGATAACCCTTACCCCAGCGCTCCTGGCGGTCGAGCAGGCCGCGCTGGTGGCTAACGAAGAACGACGAGCGAGGCAGCGAGACCGGGAGGTCCGTCGAGAGACGGCCTTTCGGCTCGCCGCTAAGCGGCAGGAATACGAGGAGGATCGAGGCCGCCCGTCGCCTGGCAACCCACCAGGCGATGGCGGCGGCGTACCGCGAGGCAACTCAGCGGCTACGTGACCTTCTCAAAAATGCTGATATTATCCGATGGACTATTCGGATGGTCAAGACCTGGCCGAGCTTGCTCGGTCAGCCCATTTTAAAGCTATGTCCTCCCTAGCCCAAGCCAGGGTAACGGAGGCCATCTTGGCCAAGCATGGGGTGGTAGCTGAAGCTGCCCCCCCGCTGGAAACCACCAAGAAACCCTCTCCTCCCCAACCCATGCAGTACAAGGAGGGCCTGCTGGTCCTGGGCCAGAGGAAGGGCAAGAGCACGGACTGCCCACATCACCTAAAAACGGCCTTTTTTGTTACATGGGGTCATATCTCCCACACATATAGTCAGATCGGGGTGCCTTTCTGGACTTAAGGTCCCCCTAGGACCCTGTTCACATCACATAAATTGGGGGGCCAACTGACCTATTTTTAGCATCAAACCGTGACGTGGAAAAGTGCAAAAAACGATGTTTTCCAGGCATAAGGAGGCATAGCAGCCACGCACAAGTAGTAAATGTAGTCCAATTCAGCTGGAAATGGTCATGCTTATTAATTTATATCCAAAGACAAAAACCGCCCTTAAGTATGCAATGTAGGACCAAACTATGTGCTATAATTCTGGCATACATGAGCCAAAACACCGTTTTAGTGCATTATTTTCAAACTTATGAAGCCCCTGCCAGCACATATGCGGCCCAATCATGCCAGAATTCGTCACATTAATAGCACAATACTTGAATTTACACTAGAACACAAGTTGGACATATTAGGACCACTGCCGGCCCACTAAAAGTGACGGATGCAAGCAGAAATAGAGCGATTTTTGCAAAAATACTCCATATTCTGCGCCATTGTCTTGGAAAACTTTGCATTCTTCACTCAATTATCGTCATGGCTGTCATGGGATTCATATACATGCCACTGGGGCTGGATACATTAGCCAACACAGACTAAAAAAGCGATCATCAAGGGATAAAATCACCATCAATCACAGTAGATGCTGGCATTCGGAACAAGCACCATAGTGCCTACAAGCCTCAAGAAGGGGAGCTTGGCTGACCAGTCGTGCCTGTCGGCTGACCAGTCTCTTTTCTAAACGGGCCCCGCTCGGCAGCACACACAATCTCCTTTGCAGTACTTGGCCCACTCTGCTGGGCACCCCTGCTGTGCGTGTCTTATAGCAGCTAATCCAAATATATATCTGCCAGGTGCCTCTCTGCTACATGGAAATACAAAGCGCAATCAAGGACAGCAGTGGCTTGGGCTGCTATTCAATTGAGCTCAGCACCTAGCTGCTGTACAACATAATTCTGCATCAGTGCCTGTCCTAATTGCGCCCCCCCGCCCCCTTGCCATCATCGTCATGCTCATCATAGTCTTTGGAACGTGCACTGAACTCCAACCCTTGGACAGTCCATAGGTCATTAAGAATCTGTGCATGTAATGCTAGCTCTTCTCAGTTGAACTCATCTACCACCCTCTCATGGTCGTGTCATCTCTCATGTAATCCACCTAGGTTTATCGTGGCCACTGATCTTTCAGCCCCTCCTGACATCAAAATCTGGGCAAACACACTGTTGACATCGCCCTTCCGTTTTAGCCTGCATGGCTCCTCATGTTTACCCTTATCTCATCCCTCAACACACCTATAACTGTCTATTCATCCCCCTTGCATAGGCGGTGCATAACTGCGGCATGATGGGGGCTTGCCAAAAATAGGTGTAAAATGCATGGGATGGCACGGGGAGGCTCACACTCATCGGTTTACAATCACACTCATGTGCTAACAGTGTCCCTCTCTGCTTTTGACACTGCATGCACATGCATTTCCTACCGGCTATATCAAGCCTTTAGTGTGGTTTGGTGCATCAAGAGAAATGGCAGGTCAGCTGAGTGCATCAGACCACATTTGTGTTAAGTGTACGCTTGCAACGCTGTTTGCCCACCGCATGGAGCTCCCCTTTCGGACAGTGGCGCAAGTAGCACTTACACCTTACTCCCAGCCGCTCACCCTGCCCATGCTAGCAACAAGAACAAATGCATGGTCCCCATCCCAACGTAAGGTGCATCACATGGATGGCCCTGCCATCACCTAGCAGTGTGCCACCCCTCTCCACCTCAACCTACTCTGAAATGCCAGGGCCCCAACAAACCTTTCAAGACATGGCACTCCTCAAAGAAGGCAACCCCTCAAAGAAGGCGAGGCAGTTTAGGTCTAGGGGGGCTTTGGGTAAGTTAAAAGATGATAGAGTTCACTAACACAGGCCACGGCAACGACAACCTGCCTCACCCGCTGCATCCATACATCACAAGCCATAAACTGCACAGCCTGGCATGATTGCCTAAGGGTCACGTGATCCAAGGTGCCCTTCAGGCTCACCCCAGCACACCGGCCCATCCTCACCACCCCACTGGTCATAGTCATCTACAGTGGCATCAAACTCCTCTAGGACAGAGTGCAGTAAAGGCAACATAGACGTCCTGACACAATTGAATAAGAACGTGGCTGCTACCTACTGCCCTTAATAAAAAATGTCCATGGCTTGCACAAATACGCATTCAATTCTTCAAGCAAGCATGCTAACACCTTCACAGCACATCCCAAGGTTTATATCCATCGAGCTTTGTCAACAAGCATGACTTCCTGATGCAAACTTAGCTGTCAAGCTAGGAGGAGGAAAGCTAGGTAAAGAGGTGAGATAGACCCCCCCACAGCACCTTCCTGCACCAAAACCATGACAATATCATCCAGAGCTTGCTAAATACGTACAGCTAACCGGTAGCGGGCGACCTTGCAGTCCAGGTTCAGCGCGAACATCTCGTGTCAGCACCCGGCGGAGATGGCGGACGCGAACCCACAATGCTATAAAAGCGAGTCATAAGACTATTTCGGGGAGCGGTGAACGGCTTGGAACACCGAAGGTATGCCGCGACAAAAGCCTGAAGTTTTTCTCGGAAATACACGCCTGGATGTGGATTAGGGCACCGTTGTCGTGCTTGTGCTTGCGTTGCGAGCAGGCAACCAGTGTTTCTTGCAGTGTCGAGCAGTAACAGATGGTGGCGCGAGAGCAATATGTGACTTTTAAATCATGGCTACACAGCTTACACCTCCGCAGGCATGTTGGAACAAGCCCCGCCATGCCGTGAGCCGAAAAAAAGGAAGAAACGCATCAAGCAAGGACGGTCGTAAACGTCACTGAAAACAGCAAAATCTGACCTGCCGGCAGGTAATGCGACAGCCTGGAAAATGTGATTCGTTTCTCGAAAAACTGATTAGCGCTCGTGAAAGTAGACTTGAAGCCCATTCGGATTCCACCTTTTGGGAATTGTGAGCTTCCAACAAAAAAGTTTCCCCCACAATTAATAAACATGCATTTTCGCTGCCAATTCCAGATCTGGCCGACACAAAAAATCAGCGTCTCAGTTTGCGAATTATTTTGACGCATGAACATACGCGAATAATATCTACCATGCATCATCGCAAAGCAGGAGAGTTTACGCGTCGTTTGCATCCATCGCAGCGACTTAACATGCATAATTGACTTTTGACTGATATTCCGGCGGACATAGGGTCGACAGCCATGCGAGGTGGAATTTTTCTGGTCCCGTCGTCCTCAACGCGACGCGTTCGCGCCAAAATTCCCAGGATCTCATGTAACCGGACGGACCGATTTTAGGTGATGTGCCTGTCCGGGATGCTCTGATCATGGGAGAACCCCTCCCTGACATTCCTACGGATGAGGCGGCCTTCCAGGCTGCCCTCCGTGAACATGAGGTACGCAAGGAGATGAAAAGGCTCCTCAAGGAGGAGGCAGCGAGGAGAGCGGCGGCAGACACCCCTGCCCGCCCCTCCACCGCTGGGGCTGGACCCAGTGGGGTCAACCGGACCCCCCCGGACTCCCCCCGGGCCACCACGGCCCCCCCTCCCCCTCCCCCACCACCCCAGGTTCGCCCTGTGGGTTGGGGCCCCCTCCCCACCCAGGGGGGGTGGCCAGGACCCCAGGAGGCCCTGGGGGGAGGTCAAGAGGTGCCCAGGGCACCCACCCAACCTGCTGAGCCCCCCCCAAGGGCGGGGGATGTACAAGAACAGCTCGCCATTTTACAGGCTTAGCTGGCCTCGTTGCAAGACCAGCAGTTAACAGCTAACCAGCTGCAAACTGTCGAGGGCCTGCGCGCCCTGATGTCGCGGTATGAGCGGGGGACCATCAACCTGGACCCCACACGCCTCCAACAGGCAACCGACGTCTTCTTGAGGGCCAACCCCCCTCCCACAGGTGTGTTTAACCCTCATAAAAAGGAATCCAAAATCAATATTGCTGGTTTGCCTGAGGGTCACACCATTGAACAAGCCAAACAATTTGTCTTTGCTCTGGAGTATGGGATGGAAGGCCTAAACCTTAGGCATCAGTTTTCTGGCCTGCGCTTTGGGACATCCTCGAGTTGTTCCGGATCCCCCGCCCCCTGATTGCTGTCATCCGCAACCTGTATGAAGGGTCCACCACTTCGGTGCGCACTTCTTACGGGACCACGCCCCCATGCCCTTTACAGAAGGGTGTGTGGCAGGGCTGCGTGCTGTCGCCCTACCTGTTCATTATTGTTGTCGAATACGTAATGATTCAGGCGCGCAAGCGATTTGCCCGCATCGTGGGCAGGGAACCAGGAGTGCAGGTTGCTAACAAATTCTGGCATGGCGGTGCGGACACGGAGATTCGGCTAGCAGACATCATTTATGCAGACGACACCACCCTCTTCGAGGACACTGAGCACGTGCAGACATGGCTTGACTGCCTGGCTCTCGAGGCCCGTGCAGTGGGGCTTGAGGTCAGCAAGAAGACAGAGGCCCTGGCGGTTGGGCTCACCAACTCACCGCCACCCCTCTATCTCCTAGACGGCTCTCGAGTCCTGTATCGGGACCGCGTTAAGCTGCTGGGCAGCCTGCTCCCCAGCTGCGAGGTTGATGTGGACCATCGCATCTCCCTCGCCTGGCACGCTTTACGTCAGTACCGGGCCCTGTGGCGCAAGCCCCTGGGCAAGATCGAGAAACAGGACCTGTTCAAGGTCCTCGTCCTTCCTGTTCTCACGTATGGCGCCGAGACGTGGACCCTCACCGCCGACCTGGCCCGCAAGCTGGACGGCGCGGTCACCAGCATGCTGCGTTCCATTTTCAGAGTAGGATATGCTGCTCATGTCCGCAATGAGGACCTGTACCAGGGCATGCCCTATATCACCAGCACCATTAAGCAACGCCGCCTGCAGCTTGTAGGGCACCTAGCTCGCACCAACCAGGTAGACACCTCACGTGGCCCCCCCGCAGGCCTGCGACCAGCCCAGCCTGGCCGGCACCTCCTGACGTGGGCTGGGCCCAGTGATGTTAGACGCCGCAAGGCCCGCACCTTCAAGGAACAGCTAGTAGAGGACATGGGGGGCCTCGGCCTCTCCGTGATTTGGAAGAAGATGATGGACAAGGCCAAGCACTTGGGCCCAGGTCATAGAGGACAATGAGCCCCCACCAGTGGGGAAGCGCCCGCGTGTGCAGTCCCGCGGGAGGCACGCCAGATAGCTCCCCCTCGGGCAGCGTGCGGCTGCCTAGATAGATGTTGTAGTTAGAATGCTGTTAGGTAGATGTAGTATGTAGCCAATGTAGATAGATTAGACCGGTAGGAATGTTTGCACCCATCCATCCATCCATCGGGGTTAATGCTCCGTGACTCCCCAACGGGAGCACGAGTCTAATTAATTAATTAATTAATTAGGCATCAGTTTAAGGCTCTCAGGGCCTCATCCACCTTCCACCAATCATCTCCTGCAATTAGAGCATTGATTCAAACCTATCAGGAACGCACCCTGACACCTGAAGCAGCCATTGAACAGTGGCCTAGGTACCTTTATCACTGATCTGAAACAGCTAGTGCTTACCAATAACCACATGGAAGCAGTAGAACGTTTCAACTGGCTTGCTGCATATAAGGTGAACAAGAATAACCTCTCTGGGGATGCAAAAACATACAGAAGTCCTCAGTGGGAGGGGAACATGGGATGGAATGGATGATGTAAGCTATCTAGGTGCTCACGTGACGAAGTCACGTGTCTATTAATTAATCTAGGCCCTAGTTACAGGGACCGTGGGCACCACTGTACAAAAAGGCCTAAATTGAGGCCTTTTTCTTTGTAGATAGAAAAAGATAGGTGGCCGGCAGGTGCAGTTTGTGGGGTAGCACACAACCACTCAACAAAACGGGTGATGAAATGGAGTGTGGGTCGCTACCTGACTTCTAACTTCCAAGCCGCTATGTTTATCGTATTTCCGGTTTGCCGACCCTTGCATGCCACTGAAATGTGAAGGCCTTGCATTTCCTGCAAACACACATGTCCTCTAATTGATCATTGGCAAGTTATTATTTACATACATTCATAACAAAAAATGGCTCAAACTGATTGCTAGCATTGGCTGGCACCACGAATTCCAGTGACTCCATAATTCCGTTCACCGTTTGTTCACGAAACATGGAAAAAGTAGCCATCTGAAATCCTACATGAAAGCTACCACCATGATCTGACTTTCTTTGAATACGTAAAAGCGCATGTGTGATGACATCTTCCTCTACATGTGGCGGCCAACGGAAGCGCCCTGGCTCATCATAGGACGACCCCACCAAGGCCAGGTCAAACTCAGAGACCGCCTGGACCAGCCGGGAGCCGAAGACTCCATCCTCCATGCGGCCATTCCTTCGCGCCTCACTTTGGGAGCGCTCTAGGGGAGCGATGCCCAAGGCATCCCCTTTCCTGCTCAAGGTATCCACTGCCCACTTTCTGCTTACATATTCAAAAATTTTGGATGCCACTCTGGGAGCAGCCAGTTCATGATAGATGCTTTCAATAACCCTCTTGACGTCGTATTTCACGGCGATTTTCACCACATCGTGCAGCAGCCCAGGCTGCGTATCGTACCAATCCACTGGTGACGCCTGCCCTGGGTTGATGGCATCGATGAATGCCTGGAAAGCAGCGACGCTGCAATCCCTGAGTTTCAGGACCCCGTCTTTCTGGTATTGGCGGTCGAGCAAGCAAGAAGCGAATGGCGTTCAGTTCGGGATTACAACGCATTACAGTAGGCGACACGCCAGAAATCGACAAGGGATTAACCACCTGCATGGGATTTAACATCTATATAAAAAAACGTTTACTAGAAACCTCTTCAACACATGCACGAAACGAACAGTGAGGAAAACAAAAGGACATGCAGCTGCGGTCCATGCAGAAGCTCAAGAAAAAGCTACAGAGCGATAGCCCCTTGATAAGAAATCAATCATCCTACCATTTGAATCGGACCAAAGCTGTGCTCATATAATGAGCGTGTGCAGTACTATGGTTACCGTGAAAACTCTCCGCCTAACATAGTTTGCCTCCTAACCCACACACCGATAGGACAGGGTAAGTTGGACATATAATTGTAATCGGCTTCCAACCAGTACTCGCTTGGCGGCTTGGTCCCAGCGCTCTCTTACCTCCTTCATCGCCTGCTCAGGCGAGAGCATTCGCTGGAAGACCGGGGATGCCAGGCGAAGTACATCCTTGCTGACCTGGATACAGCCGGGTGCTTCTTCATCTGAAGAGAATATGAGCACTTTAAGCAAGCTCTCTGGAGGCAAGCTCTCCATAGCGGCCTGTTGCGTAAAGCACGAGACAAGGTGGTCTCAATACAGCCGTCCGAGGCAACGTGGTTTTAAGACAGCGGCAGCTAACCAATTAAAAACATAGGAATCGCCATCTCGTACGCTTCCCAAATTTCAAGATCATGACAACCTCGATCCTCCCTACCTTTTGTTCACGGGTAGTTGCGGCTGTAAACCAGATTTCAATACCCAGCTGCGTTTAACCCAACAACGCGGTCCACCCGGCGTCTACCAGGCATCGAATCGGCAGACTATTGTCAGGAGCTTCACGCGCACAAGGGTGAAATGCGATATTCGGCGTGGCATTTTCGTCAACAGTCTGGTAGTATATTACCTCAAGCTGAGCCACGCAGGCTATTGATGTGCATCGGTCATCGTGGGAGATCAGTCGATTGGCCTTGCGCTGAGTCTAGGAGCCGCCATCAAGAATCACGAACGGTCAGGAAATGCAGGCGAAAAATCGCTTGCCAATACATCCTGTGCCAACGTCAACGTTCCCGATGCGCGTCATCCTGCCAGCCTTTTTCGTGCACCTTCAAGCCATCTAGGAACCGCTCATCCCCACCGCGTCGTCTGACCGTGTGCCTGTTTTCAATCAGTCGTTCCTGGACGAGTGCCATGCCTCGCAGTGCCGCGGGAAAGCTTGCCCGCGTGGCGACAAATTGCGCTTTCCGCACTCGGGTCCAGTGAGGAAAGCTCCACGTCTTGTCCGCGGGAAGTCTACTGTAGCAGTGCCGTTTGTCACGTCTCGGAGTCGTGAGCGTGTGCCATGTGGCATCACGCCCTCTGCCATGACACGTTTACAGTAGTTCAGTACCGTATACGACCAGGACACGACTAGGAGTGGTGACATACAGCCATGCTATTTGGGGGCCCAATACCGCCACCGCCAGGTCGAAATGTCAGGCCCCCATATTGAACTCAGGGTCCAATGCCAACCGCCGGAATGAAACTTGCTGGCCCCCAGTATGCTAGCGCCCCCCTGGGGCGCCGCCACCGGTGCGCCGACAGCCGGCCCCCATATGCCCCCCCCCAACGCGCGCTGAAATTTTCGTGTTCAGTGACCAGATCACAATTTGATCCGGGCGCAAAATGATTGGCTGTACGGTACGAACAAAAAACGAAATTTTAGTATCGAAGTTCCGCAGCGCTTGCTGAATTTGCCCCAGAAGCCCGGGGGGACTTTCCCCGCTGAAAGGTGTCCGCGGAAGCGAATTGTAGCCAACGCGGAAGCGTGTGAAGACAACGCAGCAGACGAGCACTTGCCACGTGGCAAATCCCCTTTGGCAGTAGGCTCGCCATACAGTATGGGGGCCATGACCACCCGCCGGCAGGCTATTTCAGCCGCAGCCCCTATACTGTATAAATATAGGGGCCGGACCAATGCAGCCACCGGCAGCCTTGGGGCCAGACCCTAGTACCCGTGAAATTTTGGCTGGACATGTCACCCCTCCTGACACGACTGCTGCAAAGTGCAAACATCCTGTACTTTTTTTTCATGCTGCCCAATGGCGTACCGAATCGTTCCACTCGGGTAAATCCTGGGTATTTCCAGGTAAATAGGTGTACGTTTATTCCAAATATAGCCAGTAGTCAATCCCTGCTAAGCCTAGGGTATCCAGATGTCAGTGGCTAGAACGGAGCCTTACTACTGTAGACCACGGAAGCCACTGGACTGGTTAATCCTGGGTATTTTTATTCACCAATAGGAATATCGTATCATTTGGGATTCAACTAACTAACTGTTTTACATGATTGTACTTCGATGCTTTCACCAGGAGGGGTGACATTGAGCCACGTCTTGCCACGTGGTGCCGCATCTTGCCACGTGGTGCGGCAGCTCGGCCACGTAGCGCTGCGCTATTGGGGGCCAGTAATACGGGGCCACCGCCGCCGACCCTCGTTTTACTCGCCAGCCCCTATTTTTTTTTCCGGTGAAATGGGTGTTTATTTCCATACAACCAGCCCCTATTTCAATTCAGGGGCCGGCGCTTACCGCAGCAGTCAGGCCCTGGGACGGGCCCCTAGTATCCAGGAAATTTTGCCTGGAGATGTCACCCCTCCTCTTTCACCCTACAGTACAGTATGCCACTCGATCGAGGCTACTTGGCGTGTGATCGATTGCTAGGACACACCAAGCTTGCTAGTACCTTTAATTAGGATTCGCTGATACTCATTTCCCCTCTCACCTCTTCGGTCCATAATTGGCCAATAAAAATATACCCATTTCCCCGAAAGCTTGCTAGTACGACATACTAGTGCGGGTGTATCCGATGATGCAACCGTCCATGTCCAGTGCCTCGATAGTACCACCGATACTAAATATATCCGGCCCTCGGCCACTACACCCCCCCTTCGATGTTTAAGATTCTCAAGTTTAAGATCATGAGACCCTGGATTTGACCTCTACTAGTATTATAATTGTAGTAGAATGAATTAGAACTTATTATAATCGAATCACAGTAGTAAGATTCCTTAAGATCGTGAGCCCTGGATTGGTCGGACCCCTTTCTTAAACATCAAGGGGTGTGTGTATAGAATTCTCTGCTGCTGACTGCGGCGTGGGACACAACAACAACAACAACTTGTTCAACAACAACTTCGATGATGGTTGATGGGCACGTTTTGGACACTGCCAAGTGCAGACACGACAGGCACGAAACGCCATAATTATCCCTAACAGAAGACCAGGCTAATGGACAGCAGGTCATGTGACAACGTTCCATCGCCGAGTGCGCCATTAGGATGAAAGTGACTGACCCGCAGGACGAGACAATGATGGATGCTCACAAAAAGGATATAAGTTGGAGGGCCAAGACATTTGCCATAATGCTTGGTACCGCTCTCAGTGGCTTCGGCTCACGCGTTGTTGCCCGAACGCAGTTTTACCTGCGTGAGCAACCGTCAAACATATTTGAAAGGCTGCTTTGCCAGGTTTTAATCGACTGCCTGCGGCTGTTGTCTTGTCCCTTGATTTACTGGCACATCAGCCACGGCACCAAAGCCTACTGTGTGCAAACTGGATTGATTGTGTGTATCTTCTCCCACCCTGGTGAAGGTTTGTCCCAGCACGGCCGAAACGCGGGATCGAGACCCTGCTTCAATGACGCAGGCAGAGTTTCGGAAGTCCCAAGCAGCGCTAAATTCCCGGGCCTCACAGGCATTGAATACGGAGGTTGCCGAGAAACCGCGCGGGCAGCACGAGACGGGACGGACGATGGCGGAGCTGCTGAAGCGGAACGATGAGGTATTTTGGCGCAAGGAAGCTCTATCTCGATCTGTTGTGGCATGTTGTGGTGTGGGGGGGGAGGGGGATTGGGGGGGCGCCAAAGGAGGTGGCACTAACTGGACCACAGGATTCTTTAAGGACTTAACTGAGATGAGATAATCTAGAGAAGCACTCTGGTGCCCTGACTTGAATGAGAAGTGGGAAATGGCTGGGAAATGGGAGATGAATGGTCTAGTTTTGTCACGGTTGCTTCGCCACGCCCGCGTGCGCAGGCTTTCGAGACCGTTCAGTTCCTGACAGGCGCCGTCCGCTACTGGCAGACCAAGTTTGTGGAGGAGGAGGCCCACCGGGAGCTCGCCCAAGCGCGCGTGGTGGACCTGATCGTGGAGCTGCACCGCGCCAAGGCCAGGCCGGCGGCGCTGGAGCAGTTACTGCAGGACTTGCAAGCCAGGGCGGACGCAGCCGAGACTGCTCTGGCCGAGAAAGAAAAGTCCTTGTCTGAGAAAGAGGTGGCTCTGGCCGAGCTACGTGCTCAGCGGTCGGACCAGCAACCGAGGGGGGTTGCCGGGTCAGCCGAACGTCCCGTGGCCGAAAGATACATGCCCTCCACCGAGGGAGGGCTTCTTCGGTCGGGGCAGCGAGGCCAGGTGGCGCAAGGGGAGCGCACGCGAAAGGAGCTGCGAGCAGGATGTGACGAGGGCGATGACATGGTGAGCGATTCAAGAAAGACAGCGCACCTTGCGGCTCCTACTAACATTCTTTGCATTCTTTCTTTTCATGGAAAACTATTTGCACCCGCGCCACGTGCATTGCTTTTCCTTGCATCATGTGCACCTCAGTAACGGCGGGTACATCTTTTTTTCCTGCGTCCCGTGTCATGGTGTGTATGCCATGCACCTAGAATCATGAACACCAACATCGCGCTTGCTCCGATTTTCCCTGTGGACACGCGCACGGCTTTAGGGAGGGATGAGGATACCACCTACCTCTATAATCAACCACCAACACTCAGCTCTGGGCCTAGTGGGCGGGCTGCCATACATCCCCCCAATAGGGAGGATACCACCACCTTCTACTAATACTAACCACCAACACCCAACTGCTCGTATCCTGCCGCAGGTGGAGGGCACCGTGGCGGAGCGCGGTACAGGCAAGGCGGGCCCCACTGTGGGTTCCTACCTGCGCGCACCGCTGGACACGGTGTGGAGCCTGCTACCTGGCCGCAGGGCCGCCGACCAGGTAACGCGGGCGCTAGGTTACTAGTGGCGGGTGCTAGCCTGTGGGGCGCCTGGGGGGGGGGGGCTTGCCGTGTGGGGAGTGGCCGGCCAGGGGCAAGGCATGATGCCGATGCAGCGTACGGGGATTCCCCGAACAGGGAGGGAAGGGGCAGCCAGCCAGCCAGCCAGCCAGCCAGCCAGCCAGCCAGCCAGCCAGCCAGCCAGCCAGCCAGCCAGCCAGCCAGCCAGCCAGCCAGCCAGCCAGCCAGCCAGCCAGCCAGCCAGCCAGCCAGCCAGCCAGCCAGCCAGCCAGCCAGGCAAGCAGGCAGGCAGGCAGGCAGGCAGGCAGGCAGGCGGGCGGGCGGGCGGGCGGGCGGGCGGGCGGGCGGGCGGGCGACATATATTTGTAAAATTTCCTGTTTTTGTAATCAAAGGCACGTTGCATTCCTCTGCGTTGGTTAAACCCATGTCTCCCCCCCCCCTCTGTTCCTATACCGACGCACCCAGCTAGGTATGCCCCCTTCTAGATATGCACGCTTCCACATTCTTGTGTAAATCATTTCGCCCATGCGTGCACCCTTCTGATACTCCCCCTATAATAATAGCATCGAAATTCTTTACCATGGCAAACTTTTGATGACAACATTCCCTCAGCATTATGGACCTTCCTGTTTCTCTCCCTGGGCACCTCGCTGCACCCACCCGTCCACGGTCTGCCAGGAGCTGCTGCTGCGGTGCATCACCACGCAAGACCTGGGCTTTCACGACCGCCGGCCGGTAGCCGCCTGCCTGCTCTTCCGCTCCATGCTGCACTGGCGCTCGTTCGAGTGCACTGTGATGGACGAGGATACCATTTTCGACAAGTTCATCGTCGCCCTGCGATCGGCCGTCGAGGCAAGTTGCTGCAGGCATGCTGGCACACGTACACCATTGGTTGCCTCACCCGTTAGTATACTAGCGGTCCTTGTTCCTGGGTGAAACTTGCTTTGCTACCTGAAGGCGTTGCACTAACGAAAGGCTCGTTGTTTTTACTGTCCTTCTGCCCATGCATACATGCTGATAAATCCACTCACAACCCACCTCCAGGCGAACCCAGATGACATCAGCGTGCTCGCCTACTGGCTGTCCAACACGCTGACCCTCCTTAACCTCATGTACTGGACGCTGCGCACGACTCCCAACGACATCAAGCCGCCGCAGTCACCGCCATCACAGAGCAGCCTCAATGCCTCCGCCGCGGGCCATGCTCTGCACACAGAACCCCATCACGGTGCAGGCGCTGGGATTAGGGAAACCCTCTGTGATAGGGCCGCACTCGCAAAGCCTGTCGCCGAGTCATGCCTGGGAGGTCAGCTGATCGACGCCGACTGGCCGGCGTTCAACTTCCAGCATAACCTGGAAGACATTGCGGACCAACTATACGCCCGCATGCGGGATACCATGCTGCGGGAGGTTGCCCAAGTGCTGCCGCTCTGCTTTCGACCCAAGTGCATGCCTGATTCAGAGGAGATCTCCCCCGCCTCCTGTTCCGCCTCCTCCTCGTCGCTTGCCGGGTCTGACCGGCCCAGTGAGACTGACGATGGTTCGATCGCTTCATCCGGGTCAGCCACTGAATGGTCGAGTGGCCAGGGGGACTCTGTGGGCATCGACAAACTGGTGGGCCTGTACTCATGGACCAATGTGGTGGATGCAAGATTATGCGGGCCGGATGCCAGCGTACACTGGTGCCGGCTGATTGAGGCCCTCTTGGGCCATCTGGAAGTATTGCAGGCAAACTGCCTGCCCGTCTTCCTGGTCCAAAGGCTGTTCACGCGGCTGGCCACCTTCTTGAACGTGCAGCTGTTCAACGGGCTGGTGGCGAACCGCGAGTGCTGCTCCTTGTCCAACGGGGAGTACATGAAGGCTGGGCTGGAAAGGCTGGAAAGCTGGACACGCGACGCAGCACCGGACTATGTGGGGAATTGCTGGGAGGAGCTCAAGCACGTCCGCCAGGCGGTCACCTTCCTCGCGAGCAAGCACAAGGCAAAGCTGTCCCGCTGGGCGGATATCTCGTGTAAGCTCTGCCCTGCTCTCACCCCCCAGCAGCTGCACCACATCGCCACAAATTACTGGGACGACAAGGACGGCACCGAGACGCTGTCCAAGGAGGTTCTCGCGGCCCTGTCGAAGCCTTGGATGATGGCACGAGACGATGATTGCGCCAACTGCACCGTGCCCATGCTGGAGGATCATAGGGCAGACGTCTTCCTGCTACGGATACGAGCCGAGGTCAGCACGTGCATGCCGGCCATCGGGCTGGATGGTATCCCTGTGCCAGCGTCACTTCGCGAGCACCGCCCATTCCAGTTCTTGATGGAGCTTTTCAGGTAGAATCACATAATCGTCAACTGACGCTCGCATTTTCGTATGTTTGACGGCAGGCTACGTGGGAAAATTCTATGCTATGGCGCTGGAATGGCTGCTGCTTGCTACTGACGCTAATGTTCGCCACTGTCGGAGAGGAGCTGCTGGTTTGAACGTGCATGGGGCACTTTGCGGTCATGTGAAGAGGGCACCAACTTGTGTTGCCTCATTGATGAACAACAACTAGGGACATTGCCCGCAAACTAAGGGGGATTTATATTAATTAAACATGTGCTCCCGTCGGAAAGTCACGGAGAACAACCGAAGTGCTTTTAATCCCTGAGTGTACACAGCGGGTAGGGCCGGGGGCAGAGACCCCCCCCTTCCCCCCTTCCGTTATGCCACAGGGTGCTCAATCGGACCCGTCTAAACAATCCGAGGGGGGCTTATGCTCAGTATGTCAGTTGAGACAACCAGCGCAGGCTCTAGATAATCTGCAGATTTGCCGTACAGATTATTCATTGATTCATTTTACATCCGGCTTCAACCGCCGGCTACGTCAAAGATCTGCACCTGATTCATAGCTGACTGCTATGAACAACGGTTGACTTCTTGATAGGAACTAATCCCTGGAACAGGACGTGAATTACATTCATCAGGACATTCCCGATCATGATAATGACATGTAGCTTTTATCGACCAGAACCACAACCCATGTAAGATTCTACTCCGGCCGCGGCCGTTGCCCCCTCGGCAAGTAGACGTGAGTCACTTTATGCCATTGCAATTAAACCGAGAGAGAGTAGGTAAATCAAACACCAACACCTATATGCCTGCCGTCATGCACCGTTGGAAGACGATGCACGACGCGTGCATGCATGATGCATAAATGATCGACCCACAACCAGCCCATCAGTGACACTCACAATCACAGACTGTTTCGGAATAGCAGTGGGTTGAAACCCACTCTTCTGACTTGCTACGGATGATAGAGCACTGGAATGTGTTATAAATCTGAAAGCCACCGGACTAGCTACGAATGGGCTTACACTGGAAAATGCCCTAGACCAAGGCTCAGCCCACCACGTGGCTCGGCCTTGCTAGCCGGCGCGCTACACCACAGCGCCGGGCCCTGACCTACACACCGTATATGCTAGTAAAAGCACCACAACTCCAACGTAGGTCAACCCCTGGAAAAGGGTGCGTAGCTAGCTACACAAATCTGACGACAGTATATTGTTACGGCCAATATTCTGATCAGACACTCCGCAAAGGTGAAAACCTTTGCGTTCAGTGCCGGGCCGCGGAAAACGCGGAAAACGCGATCTGCAAATGAATCCGACCGGAATCGAACTGGGGACCTCTCGCACCAATTTTGCTGACTATAGGACGGACGTCTCCGGTTACCATGGCATCGCCAACTTACACCTACAGTCATCCGCAAAAGTTCTCCTGTCCGGGGAGTGATGCAAGCCTTTCGGATTTGGTACTAGATAAATCACTCGAGATCTGTGTGTAGGAGTACTACACACGTGTCTGCACGCGAGACTTGTTCAGTCTCGCACCGTGAGACGTCCACTTAAGAACCCTAAATAAATACGCTTGCACGTAACACTCTTCCCCCCCCATGGGGGACGGTGGAACCCGTCCCTAACGGTGGAACCCGTAGTAAAGGGGGGAGCACACGCCACAACAGAAACAACGTGACAAACAGCCAGGTGACCACGAGAGCCCAGTAAGGCTAGTGACGCCCAGCAAACCATAGTGACAGTAGGGGGACCCACAGCTGCCGGGCCCGCGCACGGGGTAAGGATCCACACGCTAAAGCCAGAGCCAGGCCTAGGGATGGCCCAAGCTCCTCTGGCCCACCAGAACGCTACACCTGGACATCCCAGGTCCAATGACCACCTAACCATATCTACCAGTTGTACTGGGTGACTGCCCCCTGAAGCGAGAGAAGGCCCCCTTCCCTCATGCCTCAGGCATGCCACAGGGTGCACATTCGGACCCGTCCAAACGATCCGGCATCCCCTGTGGGTGCAATATGACCCGTGTGAGCCGATTGCATCACTATAATGACCGGTGAACAAACAGGCAGTGCTGGGCGAGGCATATAGCTAGGCTGGCGGATATCATTGGCTACTGGTTTGCATGCTGACTACGTTCTACCCAGCATTGGCATGCATGGCACAATTGATAGGAGCGTCCAGGTTGCAACACCCAGGCATGGGTGTTTGGCACATCATCAGTATAGCCTGAATCGTGTGCGTAACTTTGACTGAATTTGCATGGGGCTCGAACGCGAAATTTCTGAGCTCCGCCGTCGATCAACCATGCCGTTCAGCCACTTTTGTAGCGGCATCTGCAAGCGCTTGATCGAAGATGGCCATGACTGTGTTGCGCCCAGGCGAGAAGCCCACTTGGCTCTCCCCAAGGTGACGGTCGAGAGCAGAACGAAGGGGGTTGAGGAACATGTGCATAAACAGTTTGAGCGCGGCGCTCTGGATGCACACGCCTCGGTAGTTCGCAAGGTCGTTGACCAGGAGAACCTTTGTATTTGTACAACATGATATGGTAGCTGTGCTACCACTCAGGAATCATCGACGCAAGCAGGATCCAGAGGTATACCTCCAGAGATATCTGTAAGTAATTAAGTAAGCAAGTGCGTGGACATGCACGTTGAAGGCATGCCATGGAGTACCCGATAAGATACTTCTCTACGCGGATACTTCCCCGGCAAATGCAAGTGGCGCGACTCACGCGCCCAGGTAGACCTGGAGTTGCAGATAGCAACTCCGCGTCATCCGGGCTATCCAAGACGACTTACTGTACGCCCGGCCCTGATGGCGGCTGTGGCGGAAGGTTGCATGCTAACCCCCGACTATAGACCAGGAGAATATAAAGGCTTCTCCCGGAGCCTGAGAGGTTTTAGGGGCACACCCAGGGTTCGGCACCCACAACCCCCGATGACTGTGATTGGACTGGTAGTGCATTGGTAGTACTGAACGACAATGTTGGACGGCCGGAACTCCCGGTCAGGCCCGGTCAGGGAAGCGCCGGTGTATACATCTCACGGACGGGGGATGTCCCCAGCCATGTGTAGTACTGTTTCAGGGCTATAGATGCACTACTAGCTCACAAAGTATGTCTAGCTAGCGCAGTTTCCGCATGAGATTGGTGCCAGTTTTTTGGCAGTTGGGTTCAAATTGGGTGCAGGAAAGTCTTAGTAAAGATCCAGGTTCGATTCCGTGTGCAGCTATTTGAACGTTCCATCCCGATCGTATTTATCTCAGTCCGTGCAGTGCCAATGGTAAATGTGGTGCCGAAATGAAATCTGATCATGGGATGATGAGTACGGTAGGTGAACTTTGAACTTGTCGAGGGTGGGAGTTGGTGTAAAGGATTAGTTGCACGTACGTGACTGCGTCACATTAGCATAAATTAAAATAAAGGATTAATTGATAAATTTAACGATAAATTATATCAACAAGCAAATTATACGTTTCATTTTTTTGTCTCATTTAGTACACTTAGTTATATTACATGCTGCCATCGTAGAAAAAAACCGATAGCCACCGCTACCGGAAAAAACGATGTCAGGGGTCCAACCCTCCATTGTCTTGCTCGATGCAAACAATCAAGGGCGCCAGGTCTTCAAATCATATCTGCTCACGTACGTCTAAAGATGCCGAGGGAGCATTTCTGCAGCACCCGGATTCAGAAGAAAAGCTTGAGATGTACACTGCTGCAGCACCTAACTATACAGCGGCCTGGCCTATCTGGTTGCTTGCAACACAACCAGCATTCTGGCCATCGCCAGACTACTCAGCGACACAACCAGTTGGTTATCTCGCTTGCATATCAAATAAAACAAACAAAGACCATATAAACACTGCCTTGGAATGCCACATCGCGGACATGCCACCGCTGCCACTGCCAGATGGCAACAACCAAACAGTTCCCTGGCATGTTCGTGTGGCTTCTATTCATTCACAGGCGTGCATTCCCATAGGTAGCCACAGTGTCTGGCCAAGACACCCGCACGCTGTGTTGCGTCCGCCAAAAAAGCGGCGAATGACGGTAAACGCAGGCACGGCAAAGCCGACCGGAGAAACTCTCAAGTGCGGCAACCAACTGTTCCCATGCCGCCACCCATAGAAACCCGTAGCCGGCCACGGTTTGACCGGGTAACGAACAGCTTGCCGCCCTGGTGTAATAAGGTACAGCAGGGGCTCGCGGGGGCCGGCGACAACGTCGCTGGTACCTGTCGTTGTTGCGTGCCACGGCCCGGCACAGGCATGAGGTCGCCCGCGCAAGCATGAGGCCGAGGGGGAGAACCGCGCGCACAAAACCTTGCAACCCTCGGGTCAGCACTAGGACTTCGAGTCCTCAGTAAGGTTTGTCTTCAGGACACGGGTGGCCGCCGCCCCAAGCACCCGCCAACCCCGCGCGCTCGCTCTAGTCTGAGAGGACATCCCCGTAGGTGTAACCGCGGGGAGCCGTGAAATGACAATGGGGCCCCTCGCTGGACACCGACGCGTCCGAAAGAGGGGACAGCTCGTTCCATTCCATGTCCATGGTGTCCGCGTCCGAGTCGCCACCGCCACCGTCGCAACCCCCCGCGAGGCAGCCACTGCCGCCACCGCCGCGCATGCCCCCGCTGTCCCCCGCCGCAGCCGAAGGTACCACCAGTCCGCCTGCCCCCGGGGACGCACCCAGGTGCACGCCGCTGCTGCCGGCGAGCATGCTAAAACCTGGGTATGCGGCCAGGTCGGCCCCGCATGCGGCTGGCTGCTGCTGCCCGTCTCCCGCGTCGCCCGCGTCCAACAGGCGCGGCCTCTTGGCCGCACGAGGGGCCACGTACATCAGCATCCTGCGATGTGTCATGGGCTGCAGCATCCGGGAGAGCAAAAGGTCCTCCCGCCCCTCCTCAGCGGGCTCTAAGACGGTCGCGCCGGCATCTGCGCGCGCCATGCCCGCCGCTCCCTCACCTGGGCCAGCCACGGGGGCCGCCGCGGCACCAGATGCCCCCGCGCCATGGCGCACGTTCTCCCCTTGGCCGCACGCTGGCGGATCGGGAAGCTGCCCTGCTTGCACGATCGGGGATGGGGACACGCTTCCCATCGTGGTGCCAGCGTCCACACCCGCGCCACCGCCACCGCCAAACCCCTCAGCCATGTGGCCGTTGCCGTCGCCGATGCCATGGCCCCCCTCTGCCATGTGGCCGCTGCCATCACACCCGAGCGCGCCCCCGCTGAACCCCACCCGCCCTGTGAGACCGCCCGCCTCCACCACAGCCGCATGGGCGTGCGCGCTGCTGCTGCCAGCGGCGCCAAACACGCCGATGGCGCCACCATGGCCCCTCGTGTCACTGCCGCCGCGGTGGTCGAGGTGGCCATCGTGCGGCGCAGCACCAAACGATGGGGTCTGCTCACGCAGCAGAGTCGAGCACGGCTGCGCCGCTTGGACCACCACCGTCATGTCCAACAGGGAAGCGGTTGGCTGGTGCTGCGGGCTTCCCATCTTGTCGGTGGTGAACGCACACGAGGAAGAGCCCAGCACCCCCTGGCCAGACGTGGGCTGACTCTCGTGCGCCGGTCCCTCACTGTGGCCAGCCATGGCGGCCCGCTCAGGATAGGCCCGCTGCAGCACGGCCCGCGCTGTCTCGGGGTCCTTCAGTGCGCGAAACAGGATATGCTCAAACTCCTCCCGCATGTCGCGCAGCTTCGCATCCACCCGCCTGTCCACCTCCTGTTGCATCTCCGCGCGCATGCGCCCCTGCTCGTCCTTGAGGCGCTGCACCTCCTTGGCCAGCGCGGTGGTGGCACTCTCCGACGCATCGCGCGGCGAGCCGGGCATGAGGGCCGGCGCGGTGCCAGAGGCCGCGGCGTCGTGCCACACGTTCTCCCCTGGCTCCCCTTGCTCCCAGGCTTGCGTGCCGGGCAGCAGCACCTGCTCCTGTTTGTTCTCGCTCCACTCGCCCGTGACGCCCGCATCCACAACCGCTCCAACTGGCGTGTCGAAAATCCACGCCACAAGGCCGCTACCGCCGCCCACGAGCGCGCTCCCGCTGGACCCTGCCGCGGACACCGAGGGGTCGCCTGCCCCCACCATGGCCGCATGGGCGTGCACGCCGCCGCTGCCGGCTTGCGTGTCAAAATAGGTATCGGCTGTCCCATCATGGCCTGCCGCGTTCCCACCGCTGTTGGTGTTGTTGCTGGGGTAGCCATGGCCCGCCGCTACCACATCTTGCGCCTCCCAGGGCTGGGAAGCCCAGCCGGCATCCACAACCGCCATGCCCTGCGACTCGGGCATAGGATCCTTTGACTTGCGGAGGTCGAGGTGAGCCAGTAGGTACTCTTTGCCGTGTGCCAAAGAGGGGTTGTGATATTCATCCATCTTGAAAACTTTACGCCACAACTGCAAGAACAGGGCGGATACAAATGATGCAGGCGGTAGGTAGCCAAGAGGGGAAAATGGTAAGCATCCTGACAAAGGAAGCGTGATGTTGCTATACGGGGGCAACGGGGGTTCTCAGAAGCCCGATGGTTCATGGGCGTGGCAATTGTACAAACCAAAGACGGAGTGACCGCCGAAACCCTTGGAGAAACGCAAGAATGACATCTGAACCAGGAAAGGTAAAATTATGTAGACCAGTTATCTCAAAACTCCGAACAGAATCGCCGCGGAGGTCAAAACAAAATCTGATAAACGTACGACCTCGATGCGAAACGCCGGGGAAAAAGCAGAAACTTACGTAGGTATTTAATTGCTTGTGATAACTTTCGAAGACGAAATCGGGTGCATATCCATAATCACTTTTCAACACCCGTAGAAACTCTCCTCTATCAATAATTAAAAAACTACATCCATCCTCATCATAGAATTTTACTATTCCCTCCAGTTTCTTGTCATTAATCATTTTTTTGTGGTCATTTACAAATTTTGGATAGGGATACTTTGAAAACCCTGAAATTATTTCCGAACTAAAACAAACATAGGTCGCGCAAGCTTTGCAGCCGCCATCGCCGAGCTGTGCTGTGTGCCTTGCCATGATCGCTGGAGCTAACTGCAACGTGCGCGTGCGACCTGAATTAGGTTTCCTCGAATTTGCCGCGCCGCGGGGCGCGGGCCCCGACCGTGCCGCGCCACGCCATGCCAGCTCGTGCTTGTGTACCGACCACCAGATTATGTACATGTACGACCACATACATGTACGAGCCTGTACGAGCACTGTGCTCTTGCCATTTTGGCGCTGTCGCTTGCCTTTTTGGCGGGAATGTTCCCACGGCACCGGCGCTTGGAAGTCAACCTTGGTGTTCGCGCACACGCTCCGGGATATTTGACAGCAAGGTCAGGGCAAGGTAAAGAGTAAAGACTTCTGTAAAGAGACATCCTGGCACATTATTATATTACGTGGCACGTGCATCTCCAAGAATATCTAGCCCGCAAAAAGCCAAGATAGCGACAGGTACAGTGGATGTGCCAACTGCCAAGTGCCTACGTATGCTCGCTGAGTTGCAACGAAATTAGGGTGACATGACTGACCACTACGATGATGTCTCGCAAGAAGGTTATAAAATGGCGGGCCAAGAAATTTGCCATAGTGCTTGGTATCGCTATCCCAGGCTGTTCCTTAAAGCGTTTATGGCCCTCGAAGTTCTACCTCTGTGAACTTCGACCTGAACGCCGAACGGCCGTCCAAATTTTTTGAAAGCTTGCTTTGCCAGGTTCTGGGCGACTGCCTGCGGCCGTTGTTTCATTTCTTAATGCCATGGCCTATTAGCCATGGCATGATTGAAAACTACTGTACGCTAAGTGGGCTGATTGTGTGTATTTCCACCCCACCCGAACAACCGCGCTAGAAACAACACGATCAACGCGACCGACCCCCGGGACAGAAACTGCTGGAAAGTCGTCTTGTGGAGGTCCAGAGTTCAGCCGTGCTCAACCAGGAGTCACCTTTGGCCGGCTTCCGCCGGGGTGACCCACTGAGTAGTAATCCTTCTCACATTCGCCCCCGTTGGGCTAGCAGTTAGATTCGCTCCACTGGTTCATATTGGAGAATTTCGGACACACTTGCACCGCTCTCTGGTAAAGAGCTTTTTCGCAGTTGGGCTATAGCTTGGGATGCCTTCGGATCAGGAGACCCCTATCGCCGCGAAATCATGCAGGAGGCCCTGTGTTCGAATCCAGTATCGTACCAAAACTATTTCACTGCTGGAGAGTCCTCCAAGCATGGCGGAAACTCGGGGTGGAAGCTCTGCTTCAAAGACGCAGGCTGAATATTGGAAGGCCCAAGCAATGCGGAATTCCCGAGAGTTACAGGCAACTAAGACGGAGGTCGCCGAGCTGCAGCGCCAGCTGCGGGGAAGTGAACAGACCCTGGAGCAGCAGCTGAAGCGAAACGATGAGGTAATTGGCGCAAGGGAGCCCTGGGTTCGTGGTGATGTGGCGTTGGGATGTGCGGGAAAAGGGGCCAGTAAGTGGGGTATGATGATTTTAAAACAGGTTTTTCTAACCCCAGCTTAGAATAAATCTGCCATCTGATGCCCTGTCGATATAGACAAACACTACATTTGTCACTATATCAGTTTATAACTATGCTTGCGTGCAAATCTTTTCCTGAATCTGGGCGAGGCAGCCATGTCGGCTTGCGTGGGACCTCCACCCATTTTTTTGTTGCTGTGGGGTGGAGCAGACGATTGGGGCACCCCGGCATCTGCAAACTGAGTGATGCTCGACTGCGTTGGTGGGCCGTTGCAGTGCTTCACCCATTGTCTTTCCTTGTATTGGACCCATGGGGGAACTGCTTGGTGAATGTGGTGCAAGGGTTGCGAGAGCCGAGCATGGGCCCTGTCGTGGCTTTCCATGTCACGGCTTCCCCTGATGGCCCTCGCTGTGGCGCTGTTCCCCACCCATGTATAGGCTTGTTTGCCACACCCATGCCCAGGAAGCGGCCAAGGTGCCTCGATGGCTGTTCAACCATTAATTGTTTGAATAGCCGAGCACGTGGCTAATAAAGCCAGCCAAGCGGGCTGCATCGCGTGGCCTTTGTGAGCTCTGTATTGAGACCCTGACTGGTTCCTCCCGGCTGTTTATCAAGTAAGATAGCCAATATGGTTGTCTCTTTGTCTTATGCACCAACTCGACTGCGCCAGCTCAAGGTCTGCTGAGGGGAAGGTTCACTGAGGGAACGATGGAAGGTTAAGATATACTGGCCTGCGCTGGTTGTCTCCTTGATACTGAGGGAAAGGTCTACAGAGGGGAAAGTCCAGCGTAAGGCTAAGGTCTACTGCATGAGAAGACTCGGGCCTATGGAATGTAGTGCCTGGCTTGAACGGGGAGTGGGACATGGCTGCAAAAACGGCCGCAGAAAGGCCGCATGGTTGCAAAATTGCCGCATAAATGTCGTGCGACGGCCGCAGAATGGCGTAACTGTTCTGATTTTGTCTCGGTGGCCCCCCCGTGTCCGCATGCATAGCAGGTCTCCGAGGCGTTGGTGTCCGTGACGGAGAAGCTGCAGCATTGGGAAGCCAAGCTCGCAGACGTGGAGCAGCAACTGCACCATTCCCACGCCAGCGCGGGTGAGTTGGAGATGGAAGTGCAGCGCGGGCAAGCGCGGGCACGCGAGCTGGAGCAGCAACTGCAGTGTTCGCAGGCCAGGGCTGGTTACTTGGAGCAGCAACTGCAGCGTTCTCAGGCCAGGGCTGGTGACTTGGAGCAGCAAGTGCAGGACTTGCAAGCCAGGGCGGACGCAGCCGAGACTGCTCTGGCCGAGAAAGAAAAGGCCTTGGCCGAGAAGGAAAAGATTAGCGCTGAGAAAGAGGTGGCTCTGGCGGAGCTACGTGCTCAGCGGTCGGACCAGCACGCCTGTAGAGGTTGCGCCGGTGAGTTGGAGCGCCGCCAAGGCAGGGCGGCTGCCGCGCAGGCCGAGCATACAGCGGCCGGGAGACAGATACCTTCAGGTGAGGGAGGGCACCAGCTGGCGG
Source organism: Mesostigma viride (assembly GCA_009746045.1). Lineage (NCBI taxonomy): Eukaryota > Viridiplantae > Streptophyta > Mesostigmatophyceae > Mesostigmatales > Mesostigmataceae > Mesostigma > Mesostigma viride. The sequence continues at coordinate 7,368,299 of RPFO01000667.1, read as the reverse complement.
GGCGGCGAGGCCAGGTGGCGCAAGGGCAGCGCACAGTGGAGGACCTCCAAGCCGAAGTCGAGGGACTGTTACAGGAAAACGCCAAGGTAAGCAGTTCAATGACTGAGCAAGGAAGGTACGGCACCTGGGCAGGATCAACCCGGGTTGGCTAGCTGGACCGGTGGGCGGGATTAAGGATTAAGGATAGCTGGAGCGCCAGGGGAGCGAGAATCCTTGGGGAAAGGGGGAATCCTTGGGGAGCTGAGGGAGGCGGAATTCAGGCACGTAGCACGTGAGGGAGGGAGAAGATAAGGCAGAACTGAGCAAGCTTGCAGCCAGGGCAACCTGCTGAAGGTGCGATAATCGCATCCCTTTTCCCTTAATTGTTTGTTTTTTTGGGGGGGGGGTTGGCGCTGGTCTTCCTTCCTGGCTAGAGATTTCAATACTTCTTTTGTCGACCCGGCACCTCGGACAGCAACAGGATTGGGCTGGCCTTGATGATAATGTTATCTGGCAGCGTTGCATGCCGACGGTTGCGGTCCTACCCAGGACGATGTCATATTTACTAGTTGTACTACTATGATTTTAGTCCAATGTCCCAGACATTGTGTACGCCGAAAGGAGGCGCGCCATGCATGTAACCGCCATGCTTAAGGACTCTAGACCGTAGCGCAACGCGTACGATAGCTTTATACATGCTACGGCTTTGCAAGGTAGCCCCCGAACAATGCCTCAGCTTTGGTGGCCTTTTGTTCAATTGTAACGAGCCTCTAAGATGTGTTTGATCAGGTCCCTGCCGTATGGCACCACCTTTGTTCCTAAAGAGAACATTCTCTCGCCTTTTTCTCGTCTTTCTGTCGCATTCCCTGGCCTTCACTATCCCACCCGCCACGCTTGGCCCCAGCAGCGGTGTGCTGCCAAGGCCAACAACACGCATGCCTGGTGGGATGGCCAGCACATGGGCATCTGCCAGCCGCCACCAAACACGGTCCCCGAGGCTCCGTCCATCAATGCTGAGGTGAGCCGCCAGCCTAACTCCATGATAATGAAATGATCCTAATGTCATAGTAGTAGTAGTAGCAGCAGCAGCAGCAGCAGCAGCAGCAGCAGCAGCAGCAGTAGTAGTAGTAGTAGTAGTAGTAGTAGTAGTAGTAGTAGTAGTAGTAGTAGTAGTAGTAGTAGTAGTAGTAGTAGTAGTAGTAGTAGTAGTACTAGTACTAGTACTAGTACTAGTAGTACTAGTAGTAGTTCTATAGTAGTAGTGTTGCTTGGCCTGATTGCCTTCATGGGGATGGCCTGATGGCGTTCCTGGGGGTATATACTCTTGGATCAAGCTCACAGTTCTTCACATCGACCACATGGCATAGCGCCTCAGTGGTTGCCTGTCATTCATATATCCCCAGACATGGCAGGTCCCCAGCCCGCCAGCCAGGTGTCACCGCCAGCTGGGCTTATCGCCTTGCCATGCCTTGGGAACCTCATTTGTTTCGTTCTCTTGCTCGATCAGCCCGCGCACAATCATGCTGTCTACCCACTGCGCTCCCGTTGAACATGGCTTTTCCCATCCACGATCCAGTCTTCAAACTCTTCCCCCCTTGGATGCTCCACCCCTTCTATGGCAAGCTCGGTCCTTCTGCCTTGTTGTCCCATTGGCTGACCGATATCACCTCAATTTCACTCATCTCTCTGCCGAGTGGGCGTGTTGCCATGCTGTACACATCCCCCCCCCCTGCTGCAGGTGGAGGGCACCGTGGCGGGGAGGGGTACAGGCAAGGCGGGCGCATCCGTGGGTTCCTACCTGCGCGCACCGCTGGACACGCTGTGGAGCCTGCTGCCTGGCCGCAGGGCCGCCGACCAGGTAACGCGGGCTCTAGGTAACTAGTAACGGGCGGGTGCTAGCCTAGTTGCGGGCGGCCAAGGGCGAATGGAAGGGCAACATGCCAGTGCATCTGTGGGGGTGAACCGAACAGGGAAGGGGGGCAGAGGGCGGGCAGGCATGCGGGCATGTGGGCATGCGGGCATGCAGGCATGTGGGCGGGCGGGCGGGCTGACAGGCAGGCATCAACTTTGGTATAGCTAAGGGTCCACTGTTCTCACTGTTCCCTACATTTGTGAGCAAAACCAAGCTACAATTAGTCCTTTAACCCGTGGGCAGTGTCAGCTCCAACTCCTCCTCCCCCTCCCTCCCCCGTCTTTTTTCTATTAACCCCCCCGGCCCACCCTGCCTCGGTACTACACCTAATTGCACCTGTCACCAGGAGCTGCTGCTGCGGTGCATCACCACGCAAGACCTGGGCTTTCACGACCGCCGTCCGGTGGCCGCCTGCCTGCTCTTCCTCTCCATGCTGCACTGGCGCTCGTTCGAGGATGAGCGTACAGATATCTTCAACAAGCTGCTTGTCGCCACGCGCTCTGCTGTCGAGGCAAGTACCACATCCATGACGTGGAGTGTGGCAATGCGGAGCAAACAGGTCAAGACTGGACCTGCCCAGTGTATGATATCATATAGAATGGACTGTCACGATTGCCTGGCAGGCCGTTGCTTTTGATTAGAGCGAGTAGAGCCCATAAGCTGACTTTTGCACCGTGCCCAATGATGAAGAACGCACTGCTATCTATATACTAGTATCATAGTAGTATATGAATAGTGTGTATGAATTGACAAGGTTGCATTAAAGAAACTCCCAAGGCAACCAAACAACGCAATTGAAAAGAAACTAGCGAAGAAAGTAGCGACCATGTCGTGTATATACATAGTGAAAAATATCAATACTTACATCAGAGTAAAGGCACCCGCATAAAAATAAATAAAGCCAACGCTAACAAGAGATACCACGACAAAACAACTACAGCCGACATGGGACTCTCGATCCGCACCGCGGAATGAAGTAAAACAGCCTAATAACCGTGCTGCGCCGCAAAGTCAGCTCGTGTGCGGCGGAGCAAGATGTCAGCCATAGCCCGGGTAATCGCTACCGAAAGACGTTATATATATACGACATGGTCGCTAGTTATATATAGCAGTACTAACTACTATAGTATATATAGTAGTACTAACCTCTGGAAATAAGAAAGGTTAGAGCTGCTAGGCCCCATGTCTCCCAGTATATGAAAATCCATACAAATTGGCTGCACCGCTATCTGGGTATATGCCTCATGGTTGCTCAGCAGCCATGTGCTGGTGGTGCTCAGCAACCATGTTGCTAGTCCTACCACAACTGCAAAGGGCGTGCAGTGCACACCCAGCCAATACACCGCCCGTGCCTTTTCTTTTGCCCACCTTCGCCGCGCATCTGTAAATTTGCTCTAAATTTGCGATCCAATCTCGACCTCATCATTGTGGGCGGTCTTTTCTTCTTGTGTGATGGCCCCATGCGCATTCTTTCACCTGCCGACGTGGGGCGCATGTTTGCAATGTCGATCTCAACTACGCCAGCCCATTATGCAAGGCGCATTAGTTAGAATGCGCCATTGCCTCCAGCTCTCCATAACAGCTCCGCTACAAATGCATCTCCAATGGCCAGCATTATTGCATTTGTCATTCGGTGAAACAGAATACTTTGACGATTTGGGGGGCTGAGACATGGGTGTAAGCACATCAGGCTAGCGGTAATCATTCTCATAATGTGAAGGGATGGAGAGACACTGCCTGGACCCGGCCTGGGGATATAAGTACAGCTTCCCATGTAGTTACATTCCAATATTTCCCAAATAAATTCTATCTCCCTTGTAGCCACCCTTGTAGCCACCGCCATGCACTAGAAAACACACACAGAATACTAAACACCATGCTAAAACCCGCTGATGAGCCTTACACACAGTGCCCTCAACTATACAGCTGCCTACGCCACGACTACCTGTGAAACTACGGCATGATGCCTGCCTGCATTTTGTATCTGCACTTGTGCGCTGTGACGTGCTTTACTAAAGATTATTCACTTCTGGCCTTATTGTGGTTATGCCGACGCACACGACGGTGCTGATAAACCCACTCACTACCCTCCTCCATGCAGGCACGCGTTGATGACATCAGCGTGCTTGCCTACTGGCTGTGCAACATGCTGACGCTTCACAACCTCATGGAGCAAACGCTGCACAGGCGCGCCACCGACATCAAGCCGCCGCCAAGGATTCTTGTTAGTAGTAGCAACAGCAGCGCCCGTCATTCCGGGGCTCGCACTGGTTGCACGTCACTCGGCACACGTCTTGAGCTGATTGAGGCCTGTGCCCAGACGTCGTGCTTCATGTTTGACGTTTGGACGATGGTCGAGAAGCTCTTCATGCTCATCGCCGACATCATGACCAAGAGCGTCATCCCACTGCTGCTGCTCTGCATCCGAGCGCCCGCGGAAAACCAGGATGGCGGGAATGCTGTTGGGGCAGCTGTGGGCACTGGCACGCCGGCAGGCCTCTACTCCACCGTGTTGGATGCCAGTGTAGTCCCACCCTGGCACCAGCTTACCGACAAACTCACGCAGCAGCTCCAGGCGTTGCAGGCAAACTGCCTGCCCGTCTTCCTGGTCCAAAGGCTGTTCACGCGGCTGGCCACCTTCTTGAACGTGCAGCTGTTCAATTGCCTGCTGGCGAACCGCGAGTGCTGCTCCTTGTCCAACGGGGAGTACATGGAGGCTGGGCTGGAAAGGCTGGAAAGCTGGACACGCGACGCAGCACCGGACTATGTGGGGAATTGCTGGGAGGAGCTCAAGCACGTCCGCCAGGCGGTCACCTTCCTCGCGAGCAAGCACAAGGCAAAGCTGTCCCGCTGGACAGATATCTCATGTAAGCTGTGCCCTGCTCTCACCTCCCAGCAGCTGCACGGCATCGCCACAAATTACTGGGACGACAAGGACGGCACCGAGACGCTGTCCAAGGAGGTGCTGGAGGCCCCCGCTAAGCTCAGCATGTGGAGTGAGGATGACGACATCGACAGAGTGTTTTTCCAGGACCATCGGCTTTTGGATCATTTCTCCAACCTGGCATTAGTTGATGCGGAACTCCGCTTATGCATGCCGGCCATCGGGCTGGATGGCATCCCTCTGCCGGCATCACTTCGCGAGAGCCCATCGTTTCGCTTTTTGCTGGGGCCTGCCAGATAGAAGTCACCGCGTCAGAAGAATGATACTCTAGCTCTGAGCTTTGCAGGTATCATCAGTACAAAGCTTGCAGAGGGCAGGAGGTCTCGGAACCACGGTACCAAGCTGGCCTAATAAATGGTTCTAGAGCTGCTAGATCGTGAATCCACCTTTAACCGGTCTTCAACCATATAGATCGACATTTCAAAACGATGCCACGGGTTGATGGACCTGTTGAGCTGCAGTTTGCATACGGAAAGCTACACTGTTACTTGACCAATTTATTTATTTACATGTTCCAGCAACACTAGCTAGTAACTAGCCTACGCTGTTCTTGGAGGCATATTCCAGTTGCGTCATATGCCATTGCGCCAGCTAGCACGGCAGCAAGCTAGCTAGCTCACGAGTCAGGCAGACAGGCACCCGGGGAGGTAACATGATGGGCAGCTGGCCGACCGTGTAACTAGGCGGTGCCAGCCTCGTTCTGCAAGCTAACTTGCCCCCCGGCTAGATTAGTCACAAGAACACATTGAGAAGATGCCGATGGCACATCAGATCGGAAGGGGCATTTCATCGAAGAACTCAGTGGTTAATTGAACAACTCGAGATCCCACGGATGAATGTGAGCTGCAGATATTAATATTGTGGATACAAATGCTCATTCATGCATGAATACAATTTCTTGGGAATAACAATATTTAGTCTGGCTGCTCTGTGGGCTGTCCTTGCTAGCTCTCGCTAGTGTACCCACCCCCGTGATTGCTGCCATCCACACGCTGTATGAGGGGTTGACCACCTCAGTGCGCACTCAACACAGCATGACCCTGCCATGCATGTCCACTGCAGACCGCTGTCTGGCAAGGTGGCGTCCTGTCACCGTATACCTGTTCATTATTGTATAGTGGATTATGTGATGCGCCAGGCATGCATGTGCCCACTTTGCTAGGCATGCTGGCCGCGAACCTGGCCTAGTGATTTATGAATGAGACCGTGGAGAAGGGGGGCCGACGAAGCAGCAGAATTTACTCGCTGACCTCCTTTATGCAGACGACATCACGCTCATTGAGAAGCCAGAATCTGCCCAGCTTTGGCTGGACTGCCTGGCGCTTGAGGCCCGTGCTGCTCGTCTAGAAATCAGCCCCAAAACGGATGCCATGGCCTTCGGCCTGGCCGCCCCCCCGCCTCAGCCCCGCCTCTTTGACGACACCAAGGTCAACTTCCCTGCTTCAGGCCGCTTCAAGCTGCTCGGCAGCTTGGCTTCCCGACTGCGAGGACGACATGACGACCCGGATAGGCATGGTACGTGCGGGGGCAGCTCCACGACCACCGGCCGTCGGTGGTTTAGTAACCCCGCCCTGCCCCGGATTGTCAAGTGTGACCTCTTCAAGTTCGTCATTCTGATGATCCTGACCTATGGCGCCGAGACATGGACGCTGACGCAGGAGCTGGAGAAACGACTTGATGGTAACATCACCAAGATGCTGTGCAAGGCACTTAATATTCCCTTTGGTTTGCACAAGAGCAATGAGGATTTGTACCCTTCTTAAAACCATATGTTTCCCACATTCTTAGGCACAGGCGCCTGGCCTAGCTGGGCACCTGGCCCGCACAGATCAGGTAGATGATACATCAGGGCAGACTAGCTGGCACCAAGAGCACACAGCCCAGGCGTTTTGTCCTGACGTGGCATGCCCCAGGCCGCGCGGCAAGGTTGCCACTTGACTTTCCATCATAGGCTAGGTATGGACATGTGCTACCCTCGACGGGTGGGCTCACCCCCGGGGACCCCCCTGGTCGATCTATCTGTAACATGGAGGCAGATGACACGTGAAGATAGCTGTGGCAGACAGTTTAATGAAGGACATGCACCGCCCCCCAGTCGGTGGGGGCTCCGCATGATACCACGTTTGGCAGGCATAGCGATTCGGGCCGTGTTGCCGGCAACCCTGTAACTAGGAACTATACATAGGTACGCCACCATCCACCCCATCTCATCTTCATTTCGATCCCTGAGGACGTATGCTCACGTGACGCAGTTACATGTAAATTAATTTATTGATTAATTAACAAAATGTAATAATCAACACAAATAAAATTTGGCGATGTATGTATCAGCAATCTTAGTCAAACGACCCGAACCCAGACGATGGGCGCAATCTGATCGTCGTCCGATGTCATAGTCATAGCTCATGAATAGATCTGGCTACCTATAATCACCTGGGCACGCTTTCTTCCCTAGTGCTACTCAACTTGTATTGCTGCCAGCATACTACAACCATCAGTACTCCTATGATTACAAGAAGCAAACGGTTCAGCCTGACCATGTCAAGCTGGGCCCAGACCGCTGCCCCATTTCCTATCTCGCCTAGTTCCAGTTGAACGACTGACCAGTTAACCGATGGCATTGAAATAGACGGCATCGATATAGATGGCATAGACATAGCAGGCAAAAGCGACGCCAACAATGAAGAATCATTTACAGGCAGGATCATGTCCGCACATGCCTCCGGGAGCGGGTAGTCAAAGCAGACATAATCCTGGATGAATGCCCGGCAATGAAGCCGCATAACCTCTGGCTGCTCGGACAGCACTTGCCGCAGCCTCGCCGTCACAGGCTCGTGCGCCTGCGCGTTCGCCACGCTGGCTTTCTTCCTGGCCAACGCTAATTGCTGGTTCACACCGCCATGACGTCCAGGCCCTGCGGCTGTTATCAAGCCACTTTTAACCTTTTCCAGGTACGGCACCAGCTCCCCCATCTCCTCGACACGGAACACCTTATCTAGGTACGGCACCGTGTCGTTATCGCCAGCGTACAGCAAATGGGGCAGCAGGAAGAAGCCTGCCGCGGGCAGGAAATGCATGAACCCCTTGACGGTCCACGCGCGTGCGCCCCACGTGTAGTCCGCGCACTCAAACCCCCGCCTCAAGACATCCACAAAGTCCGTCACCCTCGCCTTGGACCGGTGGCCGGTTCGTTCCGCGAAATACGTGAATGCGGAGATGAACCGCCCGATGGGCTCCCTCACGCTGCCCATGACCACATACCTCTGGTCGCCCGAATAGGGGCCCATTAACCCGTCCTTGAAGCTGGGGTTGGTGGTGCGAGTGCAGCTGGCACCGGCACCCGCGCGGCCCGGGGGGGTCACCCAGTATTTGACCTCCTGGGAACCCTTGAGCATCTTCAGGGATGTCTCGAGGATGGTCGTGCTGGCGGCCTTGGTGACGAGCCGGATGAGAAAGCGGTAGTTGTGGTTGAACACCAGCCTGTGAATTTAAGGGCAAGCAGCAGCACGAGCCATGCAGCAAATGAAGCGTTGACACAAAAGGTTGAGCCGTTCTGGCGTGGTGCAAAAGGAAAGGGTACTTGTGGTTGCTGTGGCAGAGGCACGGCATTTGCACGGCAGTCGAGGCGACAACATGAGATGAGCCTTGCAAACAAGGCATATGAGCGAAGGTAAAAGCTGATGTGATGTGGCAAATTGGTTGATGCGATGCATGTGTCATGACCGTGGATGCGGCCAATGCACACCAGCCAGCGAGGAAATTAATGCGCACGAGCCTGCAACCAAGGCTCGTGACAAGATGCAGGGTAAACCTGTTGTGATCTAGCACCTGAAGAGGATTGAACTAGAACCAACGACAGCAACAAATCCTACAGCAAAGTGCATGCGAGGGATGTGCAAATATGAGCCTGAAATGCCCAAAGCCCACGGTCCCCAGCAGTCTGGTCCATCATGGGGGTGGATGCTTTGCGACTCCCTGGGGCAATGGGAAGCCGCATACTATCAATGAAGTCGCGTACGATTCCTTATTGATATTAATTGTACAATTCATTATTGATATTAGTTTAAGTTACGTTGTAAGTTCTTAACTAATGAGTCCAGTCCACAGGACGGTCCATTGCGAGGCCCAGCAAGCGCATGCGGTCAACGGCACGTTCTCCCTAGGCTTCTCCCCTCCTGACATGTCTAGTGCGCGCGGCGCAACCAGCGCGCGCGGGCACACACATCACGCGTGTGGTCCATGGCAGGTAGCAAGGAGCGGCAGGTACACACATGACACGAGGTGCGACAAGAAAGGGCATGGGCAGGGAAGCCGGAGGAGAGATGAGGGTGGCCAGAGCCACTGGGCTCCACGGTGTTCAAGGCATGGGGGTGGTCAGTGACAAGTGCTCACCGGCATAAGCACATGCAGGACGAAGGATTCCCAAGGACTCGCACTGCAGCCCAGCCCAGCCCAGGCCAGCCCAGGCCAGGCCAGGCCAGGCCAGGCCAGGCCAGGCCAGGCCAGGCCAGGCCAGGCCAGGCCAGGCCAGGCCAGGCCAGGCCAGGCCAGCCCAATCCGGTTTACACGTCTGCCTGGCCCTCCCCCCACCCCCCACGCGCCAGCCCAGCCCGGCTCTCCTATTGGCCCCTCCCCAACCCATTCCTCCCAGTGTTTCCCTCCCTCTTCCCTCACTGCCCCACCCCACCCCACCCCCACAATGCCATCATGTCATCAGGCTTGTGCCACTAACAGGCTTTCGCTGGCCCCCACCGAGTAAAAATATGGCCTTGTGTTCCATATCCTTCACCGCCGCACATCAACAGATGTCTGTATGCTCATGGTTCAGCATGTGACACACCCAGACTAGTTGCCAATGCCAAGAGGCTCGACCCAGCGGAACCTGCCCTCCAGTTCTTGTGAATGGGCGCTGCCCCCGGTTGGAGGGATGTGTACTTGATCGTTTGATAGCAACTAGGGAAGAAGAATTTTCGGGGGGACGTATACACCAGCCAATGCCTTTGAAGCGAGAGTAGGTAGGCTACCCAGGCTTTATACGCTGAATTACTGTCCTGAAAGCCAAAGTAGATGCCGCCAACCCAAGTTCGTGCATGCGCATGTAATTCAACAGTGCTGGCTGTTATTGCACAGAGCCGCCTGTGGAAGCGGTCCTGACCGCTGAACGATACTGATTACTTCTACAAAAAGCTTCCCCCTTGGTGCCATGCACTTGCGGTCGACGGCCTGCATCTAATGAGGCCTGCAACCAACCCTGTCTGACAAGGGGTCTCTTGCTGTCTCTCGCAGCTGAGAAAACGGATGAAGCCGCGCACGTACCTGCCCGCCTGTTGGTCGTCATGCAGTCATCCTAGGCAGCGGTGGACACATGTCCTAAACTACAGGGCACCCCCATGTACGCAGCAACCGCATGGCCGCACACACCTGCCCGTGTTGGTCATGATGCAGTCATTGTACGCAGCGGTGGCGTCCCCCCACACGTCCTTGCAGTGCGCCGGCTTGGGCCACATGGGGTCCGAGTACGTCCACATGCGCTTGCCCGCCAACTTGACACCCGTCTCCCATCCGGGCATGACCTCGTACCCCTCCCGCAGCAGCCACAGGATATGGGACCGCAGCATACGCTCCTTGTCGGCCAGGGTGGTGGGCGAGCCATCCAGGTAGGCGCCGTGCGGGCATGTGAACCGGTTCTGGGGCGAGGTCGATGGGGCCGACAAGTGAGTGGTACAGGAAGAAGGAGAAGATGGGGTCATCAGAGCGGCTGGGTCAAGGCGAGGTCAATGGGACCAGCGAGGACCACAAGGGAGCGGTACAGAAAGAAAGGAGTCAGGGCGACGTACATGGGTTTGCCATCTGGCACACGGACACATGGCAAAAGAGGGGGGGGCAGAGCAGGCAGCGGGCCCGCATTGTGCGCTTGCATCATAAGCAACTGCAAAGGATACATCGGGCCGAAGACCCACCGTTGCCCATCCCGTGTTCCCATCGCCTCAGGCGGCTTCTTCGCTTTCCTTGGTGGCTATCGGGGGTTGGTTGGGCGGGCCAGCAAGGGTGGTAAAAATATCGGAGGGGCTGGAGGGAAATCATGCGTGGGTGAGATTATTGCCCAGCTTGGCTTTACTACTCTATGGCTAAGGCACCCAAGCTGCAACGTTGTAGGTCCTCACGAAAGCGGGATTGGCACGATGGGCTAAACCAGGGCTTCTAGGCGGTAGTAACGCTGCCGAAGAAAGAAAGGTTGTAGATTACTGTCCGGAAACGGAGGGCGTGAAGGCTTGCTCACCAAGTTATGTTCAATGAAGGAATGCGGTGCCGATGCATGGTCTCTGGCTCTGAGGACTCCACGCAGTCCTTCGTACGCGCGACATGGAAGCAGCGCATGCAGCAGCACTAGCAGACTAATGAAGCACAGCAACCTGGAAGGCTTGCAAGAACCACAAAACATTCATGAGGACTTGGAAGATTTGTCACAGAAGCGCACTTGATGACGCAATACGCTAAATGTCGCTTCGGTGCCCCATATGTGTTTAGTCGTAATCTTGGCAAAGCACGGTGTCTTCATGACAGTGCGTGATTGCATGGCGCCATGCGATCGCGGAAGCCAGCTCGTCCTTCCTGTTGTTGTTGTTGTTGTTGTTGTTGTTGTTGTTGTTGTTGCCCACGCCGCACGCTTCCTTCCTGTGTGCCGTGACCACCCGCAAAAGTAATTAGTTTGCCGCATCCGAAGCGATCCATGGAATTTACTTGAGCGATCCAAGTACGCCAGCGCGTGGCCGCGGGCGTGCGGAACTTGAATGCATGCCGTGTACTCATGCACTAGTCAGGTCTTGTTTATCCCGCGCCGGAACAACTTACAACAGCTGAACGTGCGCAGTTTGCGACTCAATGGTGACTGACACAGCTGCCGAGGTGCTGGCCCAACTCGCAAGCTAGGCGAGCGTCTATATATCAACTTCGTAATTGCTCCCTAGTTAATTTGCCTAGTTAAATATGACTGTAATTTCCGACGGAACATAGTTGACTTGTCGATACTTGTCGCCCGCGCAAAGCGCCGCGTGGCGCCAGTTACAAGACGTGTAATAAAGAAGCCCACCAAGACGGTGAAGACGCATCATGTAATGATAAGAAACAGCCGGCTGACCGACTGCCGAGGCTAGTGGCTATAGAGTGCAGGCCAAAGCCACAATTACTATCTACAGCTGTCTACAGCCATTATTCGAGAGCTACAATTTTTTTATGTAAACTAAGAGTGGTCTTCTTACAGTACAGTTGTGCTTGGGACTTCGGAGTAAACGAGAGAAGGCGAAGTTAACAAGGCCATACTGCACGACGTCTAGAGAAGGCGCGGTAGCTAGTTCAGGATTACTGGCCAAGTCCGCAGGCTGCAAGCTCTCGGGCAAGCCAGATCCGCTGGCAAGCTTGGTCGGAGGCGACATGACCGAAGGCTGCATTGATCAATGCAACTTGCTGACGTTAATTTACGAATAGTACTGCGTTCGACATATGCCAAGTCCAGCCATATTGAATGTCTCATGACTGTAAATATTTTCTAATGAGATTAGCATGGTACTCCGTGGCATGACCATGCGCATTACACGAAAGTACTTACTTACTTACTTACTTATGACTGTAATTGGGTTGGGTACTTGCCCGGCAGGAAAGTAAATTTGCTATGTTTTAGGACGCTGCAGCTGCCTACGTTTGTGCCCCTTCACCTGCCCGGCTGCCCACCTCGGCGAGCTTGGCTTCATAGTGCCCAGGTACTTGCAGTGCTCATCGATGGCAGAGCGCTCTGGAGAATGCCACGCTGGCAGCCTCATCCAGGTCGCAGCGGTGGGGGTGCCTCTCGCCACTGAGTTTACTATATCGCAGAAAAGTGAAGGTGGAGGAAGAGGAAAGCCAGAGGAAGAGGAAGGGTCCGCAGTAGGGATTTTCTGGCGGAATCATGCACGTTAACTTCTGCCTGCCGGTTGTGACGTAGTAGCTTCATGAACCTTTGTGTTATATTATGGTATACTCCGTAGTGTTATATATCGTGTCGTACGTGGTGCTTGTCAGCATTAGTTGGCCTACCTTGCATGAATAATTTTTTATCCACCGTCGCCCGTACGGGCTATTGGTCACGCTCAGAATTGTGTTTTCATAGTAACCTGCCTGGTCTACCCGTCATGGTCTACCCTATCCGTTCATCAATGTCCCGTGTACGTGGCTTCCTGCGAGCCCCTGCGAGGATACATGGGCCAATACACACACAAGCAGTTAAATTTAATTATTACATGACTCCGTTGGGAGATCCTGTACACAAACAATGGGGCGGTGTAACGGGGCCTACGCATCTGGCCAGCACATGGGGCACTGGCCGCCATGGACAAGGTCAGCTGAGCACTGTACTATTTATATTGCACGATTAACTTGACAACTGACGAGGGCGTCCTTGGGTTCCCAGGTGCGTTGATGGATGAACAAGGTTTGGCTGGCCATGCAGAATAGCCGCTGCATCCCTTACTCGTTGTAATGAGGATTTGTACGCTGACTTGCCCTATGTTCCCCACATTCTTAGGCACAGGCGCCTGGGCCTAGCCGGGCACCTGGCCCGCACAGATCAGGTAGCTAGACACATCAGATAGACTAGCTGGCACCAAGCCCGCCCAGCCTGGGCGTTACATGTCCTCACCTGGCGTGCCCCAGGCCGTGCGCGGCAGGGCCGCCATCCGTGGACTTTTCGTGATAGACTCGTCATGGACATGTGCTACCCTAGACGTGACGGGCTCACACCCGGGCAGCCTCCAGTGGTTTGTCTGTAATATGGAGGCAGATGGTACGCAAGGATCGATGGCAAGTAGTGATGAAGGAGACCACCCCCTTGGAAGTCTGTGGGGGCTCCGCGTGTGACCGCGTATGGCATTCATAGCGATTCGGGCCGTGGTGCCCACAACCCTGTAACTAGGACCTAGATAGCTTACATCATCCATTCCATCCCATGTTCCCCTCCCACTCACTGAGGACTTATGCTCACGTGACGCAGTCACGTGTCTATTAATTAATCCCTTCCTCCCGTGGCTCGAGCATGACGAAGAGTTTGGTCTGGAAAGCTCCAGAATGTGCATGCTGCAGGATGAGCGGTGGTTTCCCACCCACATGCTGCCAGAATTACCTTACATTAATTAATTAATTAAACTCGTGCTCCCGTTGGGGAGTCACGGAGCACCGAAGTGCTTTTAATCCCTGTGTGTGCACTACAGGAGAAAGGGCAGAGACCCCCAGTCTCCTCCATGCCAAAGGCATGCCACAGCTGCAATCGGGCGCGGCTAGCTAAAAGGACAGGCTAACGATCCGGCAAACTGTGGGTGCAATAAGACCCATGTGAGCATATCATAGCAAGGAGCGTGGGCAAGTAATCTGAACATAGCCAGGGCGTAGCATGGCTGTACTAGGACTAGGCTATGGCTGGTTGTGTACCGTGCGTTGGCGGCACGTGACTAGGTGTGTTGGCACAGCTAGGCAACATTCTAGGCATGGCTGCCTTAGCGGCAGTGACGCCAATGGTTACAAGCTAGGGCTATTGCTATTCTAGCCCGCTGGGGGCGTCCACATCTTGTGGTTGATCATCAGGTCCCCGCCCCTCCAGTACACCTTGGGCTTCTGGGGGTCCTGCTTATGGCGGAGGTATTCCGGCCACAGGTCGCGTCGCTGCTGTTGCTGAGCGGGGGTGAGGTCGTCATCCAGCGTCCAGGTGAGGTCGTGCAACCGCTTGCGACGAGAGAGGAACCGCTGCTTATCCTCAGGGGAGGAGAAGGTGAGTAGGACTGGTGGGGGAGCCGCCTTGTCCCGTGAGTGGGGAAGGCGGTGGCACCCACGCAGTTCTACCTCACCTACCAGGCCCATGAGGGTAAGAAGCTGGTTCTTGAGCTCGTCAGCAAGAGAGGTTGACGTCTCACCTGGCTTCTGGGGGAAGCGACGTAGCACCACTCGGCACTCGCGGCGAGCGCGATCGGTGACCTCCCGTTGCTGGGCCTGGCGGTGGTCCTCCAGCTCCTGGAGCTTTGTGGCGATGGCGTCGGTGGTGGAGGCGGTCGCTGACCGCAGCAGGTCCGCGTAGGAGAGCGGCGGGAGGTCGCCAGCATCCTGCCGGGGTGGCTGGGATGCAATGGTGGCCGTCTGCTCCGCTATCTTGGGGACCTGTGTGGCCAGGGCCTCGGTGTGGGCGGTGATGGCCTCAAGCTTCTTCAGGAGCACGCCACACTTGCCCTCCACCTGGTTAAGGCGAGAGACAAGTGCCGCATGCGTTTCCGAAGCTTGTGCCGCGGTGTGCAGCGTCGTGAACTGGGGCTGGAGCTTGTGGACGACCTTGGTTTCCACGTTGGAGACCCGGGCCTCGACCGTGTTGAGCGTGGTGTTCAGCGATGTCAGCTGCTCGGCCAGCGGCCAGGTCACGTGCTCCTCCAGCACTGCGCGGATGTCATCCTTGCAGAGGGAGGAAGCCGAGGGGGCTGCCGGCTGTGCGGGGGCTGGGGTGCGGAGCGTGCGGGTGATGTCGATGAGGCGGAGCTGGAAATGGCTGGTCAAGATAGCCAGGCGTTGTTGTGCTTCGTTCATAGCATAGAGCCAGGACATGTCTCCATCGTAGTCAATAGCCCCCTTCACGAAGAGCTTCCGCTCCTGTTCGAGGAACTGGAGAACCTCAATGCATTCCTGCGGCGACAATTCTTGCCACCCGGTGAGGGAGAATCCTCGGTCGCCGGGGAGGAACTGGCGCCATTTGCGAGCGTGGCAGGGTTTCTTGGGCTCAGGCGAGGCGCTGGGAGATGGGGCTGCTGGCGGTGGGTTGGCAGGCCCAGACGGCTGGTTGGCGGGTAAGCCTGGCGGCGGAACAATGGCGAGGGCGAGAGGGTTGGGCTGGGCGCTGGGAAGCTGTGCCAGCTCCTTTTCCAGCCCTCGTTTTGCTTTGGTAGTCGTCATAGCTGGTCACGTGCGTAACTTTGTCTATACTGCGTGGCAGCCGTAACCGTTTATACTGGCAAGTGCGTCTTAGAAAGGCGCATCGAATGCAAGTGGTCTGACCGAATTTGGGGCTCAGACGCAAAAGATCTGAACTCCGCCGTCAGCCATACCGCCGTCAGCCATTTGCGTGCATTACCTTACATGTATCGGTTCATGTACGGCCGGGGCGGCGCTAGGGTGACCTGGCCACCCATGCAATTCACTTTATGCATATTACCTGGATAACGAGATCAACTGTGTAATAGACACCACGAACCTTTTCCAACGTGCTATGATGCAGGCTGCATATGCGTTCCCTCTAACTCACTAGAAGGAGGGCGTGGCCAAGCCTACTAGAGGGCGACGGCAGCATGTCTGTTCTGGGAAGAGAATGCCCTTCAGAGGTGCAGCCACTTCGCCCCTGCTTTGTTTCCTAAGGTCGCCTATCAGCTTTCGCCGACAGGCTGGCTCTTTGGCCTCACTCGCTGACGCCCACCTCCCCTTCACCTCTTAAATCTTATTGCGGCGCCCGTCAGACCGATTAAACCTTGCGACAAACGCCTAGGCCTTTTGGACCATGCAGTACAGTGGCTCTTCAACTCCCGCCTTGATGCGGTGGGGGACCGTTTCCACAGCATGCCGGCAGCTGCCTTTGGGGACAGTGTGTGGAGGAAATCTTATGCGGAGTTGATTGGGTCGCTGTGCGCGCGAACAAGCGTCCACGATTGGCCGTTGTATGATCAGTTCCTAGATTGCGCGTGCCAGATGGTCGACCTGGACGGTGGGTGATGCGGATCGAAACGTTCGTCAGGCTCGAGCTACCATGGTCCGGATCAATTCTCCTGCTTTTGTGGCCTGCGCTGGTAATTGTCTCATGAGTCATGGATATGATGCATTGAGGCGATGATGTTATAAAGGAGACAACCAGCGCAGGCCAGAAATCGGGAGTTCTAACCCGGACCATGGCCGGTAGCTCGAGCCTGCCGTTATCTTTTCCGCGTTTTCGAGTCGTTCAGGGTGGGTTAATTAATATATTAATTAATTAATTAATAGACAAGTGACTGCGTCACGTGAGCATAAGTCCTCAGTGGGAGGGGAACATGGGATGGAATGGATCAGTGGTGTAAGCTATCTAGGTCCTAGTTACAGGGGTGTGGGCGCCGCGGCCCGAATCGCTATGAATGCCATACGCGGTCACACACAGAGCCCCCACAGACTTGGGGGTGGTCGTTCAGGATGATGAATATGAATGGAGATGTTATTTTAAAGTGATCGAGACAACAATTAGTAGATACATGTTATAGTCATCAAAAACTCAGGCTCCGGGATCGGAAGCCTTTATATTCTCTGGGCTATCCGGGGGCCGGTTAGCATCGTTGGCAACTTACCCCCACACCCGTCTCTGCCCCTTTTTCCTGTTGTGCATCACTCCCCGGACAGGAGAACTTTTGCGGATGACTGTAGGTGTAAGTTGGCGATGCCATGGTAACCGGAGACGTCCGTCCTATAGTCAGCAAAATTGGTGCGAGAGGTCCCCAGTTCGATTCCGGTCGGATTCATTTGCAGATCGCGTTTTTCCGCGTTTTCCGCAGCCCGGCACTGAACGCAAATGGTTGGCACCTTTGCGGAGTGCCTGATCAGAATACACAGGGATTAAAAGCACTCCGGTGCTCCGTGACTCCCCAACGGGAGCACTTGTTTTAATTTTAATTAATTAATTAACAGGAACTTGGCGATGTTACATGAATACATGATCTTGTTGATTATCATATTATCGAGTATCATGCTATATGAAAGAGAAGAAGAACCAACTTTGGTAGCAAGCTCATATATCTCGCATGGTTGTGCTATACCATTCGTTGTCGCGCGTGGTTTGCAGTGCCTCCACTGGAGCTGCTCTTTGATCCATGATGGGACCCTGCGCGCGAACGTGGACTCCATTTTGCAGCGTGGGCTGACTGTCCGGACCTGGGATGGCGCGTATGGCTCGATCGGGTTTTGATACTTGATGGAGTGCAGGCCTCAGCACCATTGACATATCAATGGCTGCATGGATTCTAATCCTGGTAGATATCCATGGTCGTGTTCATGGCCATATAAAGCCGTTGATCAGAATATAAAGCCGTTGTCTCCTTGCGCTGGTTGTCTCCTTGATATGAAGCCGTGCACAAAGATGCCCTGGCAATTCGAAGCTGCTGCTGAGCCAGGAGATTGACGCGTTTTCAAATGCCAGATGCATGCGGTCATTTCCTTCTCAAGCTACTACAATAGAAGCTCGACTATCAAGGAGCTCGACTATATATAGCTCTACTCTGTAATATCCTACAGAATAGAGAGCTGGACCTTGCTACTTTCCGGTGGAAAAGACTTGAGTGGAATGATCGAGCTCCCATTTGCATGCACATCAGACCCCACTGAACAGCCCTAGTAAAATTTGTTATCCCCAACCCACTGGCCGGGTGTGGCATGCATGCAATTAAATAATTAGTTCATTAGACTCGTGCCCCCGTTGGGGAGTCACGGAGCATTAACCCCGATGGATGGATGGATGGATGGATGGGTGCAAACAGTCCTACCGGTCTAATCTATCTACAACATCTATCTACGACATCTATCTACAACATCAATCATGCATGCAAGCATGGCCGCATGACACTGTAGAAGTTAAATAGATGTCACACTAAAGAAGATGCATTAAAAATTATAATTACTTGCAGCGCAGAGTGAAGGCACCCAATTAACCATGAACAAAGCCAACGCTAACAAGAGATACCAAAAGAATATGCATGTCAATGGCATGCCATCTGGACGATCGACCACGTCAGCTAGACCTCCAAAGGAGCATCATGAGGTTCACATGCTCGTACACATTATATGTCACACGCGAGGTCATCTAGTCTTTGACAGCGAAAAATGTAAGAGTCCGAGAACAGCTTTCATGAAATATATACAATGATGAACCACGTCTTCAGCCTCTTTATCATCATCCCCGCCATCCTGGCTGCACAAGCTATTCCTGCTAAGATAGCTGCGGAGATTTACACATACTCGGGCCCCTTCCATGTTATCTGAGAATACCTACCGCCTGCCAGGTCCTTGCCATCATCTTTCTGGTGTGTGCATTGCTGCATCTTCATAGGGGGCAAGCAAGCTGGCTTCCAGTTGGCCCAGGGATTCCTTGCTGTGCGAAATCTCCACCTCAGCAGCGCTGGCTCACATTTTCCTCGCTAGCTTGCCTTTTTACTGCACAGACATAGATACCATAAAAGCACAGCATATTGCACACAGAAATCAAAATGGCGCTCAAAACTTATAACACGTTTGAAAGCCCTAAACACAGCACAGCACAAATCGCATTTCAAATACCACTTCCCCCATGGGCTGACTTGCTATTGCTTGTGGTGGTGCCGTTAGAGGAAAGCCAAGTGTGCCATGCAACGGAAGCCCAAAATGTGTGCATGACAAGAGGGCTACATTACAAACACATGTCTTATTAAATGCACCATTAGCGTGTGTGTGAGTGTGTGGGCGCACACACACTATAAACCAAGTGGCTAATAACAAATTGCAAACACAATCCTTTTCTCGAACCAATTCAAACTTGGATTTGGTATTTTACAAGGAAAACGGCCAGGGTTTGCTATTTTTCTGAGGTACTATGGAAATGTTCAGATGCAACATGTAGCGCCAGTAGCGCACTCAGTAATGCATATCTTCGGGAAAAAATGAAGTATGTGATCAGCACTTTATGGGGGGGTCTGTCAAAACAAATATTTCGCAATCAGTTTTAGCCACTACAGTACACAAAAAACCTCCTTGCACTAACAACAACTGAGTGACAAATCCACTCACAATTCGCGGATTGCCTTCTTTAGACCCGCCAGGTTTTCCTGCAGCGCCTGCTTGCGAGCCGACTCGTGGTTGAGCGCCTCCTTGGCGTCACGGAGGAAGGACTGAAAGGTGTGGCGTGCGGC
Source organism: Mesostigma viride (assembly GCA_009746045.1). Lineage (NCBI taxonomy): Eukaryota > Viridiplantae > Streptophyta > Mesostigmatophyceae > Mesostigmatales > Mesostigmataceae > Mesostigma > Mesostigma viride. The sequence goes on along the minus strand of RPFO01000667.1, from coordinate 7,348,513 downwards.
AGGTTCAGCCCAGGGCATGCAATGCATTTCGGCCACCAGGGCACACCACATGCATTGAGTGCGACAACGCATGTTAGACGCATGGCAACCCCGATCCTCTGCATGACATCGACCGAGTGTCCGTGAGGGAAGCCGTGTGCATTCGCGCATGCTTGCATCTGTACATGTGTGCGGTATCGGGTATGTGTGCAGACATTGAGCGCAGTTTCCAAAAGGGTCCATTACAAGCAGATGCCGTGTTGAAGAGAAAATTTTGTGCTGGGCATACGACACGGTTTTTGGAAAGAGCAAAGCAATGCAAGTCGCAATTCAGACTTCTGATGCAAACAGTACTTCAGACTTCTGGAAGGCAATTGGTTGACCCCCGACGGGTTGAAGGCAGTTAATCGGGTGATGCAGCTGCGGATGATGGTGCCCGTGAGGCATAATTTAAACTGGAGCGGTGACCCCACCAATGGGTACTACCCAGAAGGGAAACAAGTGCCCAGATGACTGCTATTAAGCCTTCACTCTTATCCCATACATGATTCGTTACGAGGGGGGGGGGGGGGGGATCAAGAGACTTCACGAACCCATGCTCATTAGTCCTGGACCTGCAATTTACGTAGCAGATGCTTGCATCAGGTTTAGTTAGGAGGTCATTCCACATTCCCTCACCACAATCAAGGCTTCTTCTTTCTCTTGAGACGCAACCTCTCGCGCCACCTCCTCCAACAGCTGCACCAAGACAGAACCACCGCATAAAACATGAATGACGGAATTAGAGGAGCTTGCGGCGTAGGCAGGGGCGCCTATATTAGAACTTAGAATCAGCCCTGGCTTTGAGATGGCAGGTCCCCTTGCATCCCTGGTCTTCACGAGGGCAGCCCCTTGGTCATGGAACTACCCAGGGTTGTAACCTCTACGGCCTCGCTCGTGGCGCCTTGGACGCTCGCGTAAATTTCGTACCGTGGGCCCCCTGGTTACGACGTAGCAACTAGCAAGAGTCCGCCAAACGCTGCTCTTTGCTCGCCTCATGGTGAGCTCCATGAGATATGGTTGTCACGATAGCATATTCACACGTGGGCTGGGCAGAACAGAGGGAGGGACACTGCCGGAATTCTTCCAGAGCTATGTCATTAGAAGGTAGGTAGGTATCTAGAAAACCCCTCCGGAGATGCTAGCCGCAGGAGCGTCCGTGTCGCAAAAGATTTTCGCCAAGCTCGGAGAGAACTTACCTGCGAGTATAGCGCGCAGTCAGCTTGCAGTTTCTCAATGCGATTTTTATAGCTATTTTTCCTTCGCGACATTTTTTGTCTTATAGCGCGGGCTCGTCACGGACCTCGTTATCGTGGAAGTATCCACTTAGAAAGCCCTGGTTTAGTTGATTGGGTGCTCGCGATATTAGTGTTTCTCCGGTATGAACCTTCTAGGAAATCTCTTCGCCACCATATTCATTCTCTGAACATTCGCCCCCTGCCATTTCCCGGCCATTGCACAGATCGAAGGACGCATATCATTCCTCCAGCGTCGGCGGCCCCCAGATATAAAGGTTCACCCTTGAACACCGACGATTTTGTTAAGAACTAATTCATACATGGCGGGATCATACTGTAGCGGCATAAGAGCACGTAAATGATGTCTTTGCTTTGCCAAAGCGCTGCATAACAGACCACCATATGCAAGCAGGCCGGAAGGCACATGCCCACAACCCAATTATTTCCAGCTTCCTCGATATCAAGATAATCAAGTAACGTGCGTGTTTGCAACTTGCCCGTTGAAACTCTACGGCGGAGCCAATTTTCGGAAGAACCTCACCCTTATGCTTGCAAATTCGGGACAAATTCGGTGGATGTATGGATGGATGGATGTATGTATGGATGGATTGACGGATTTTCATCCCCTATTCCTATGTTTTCTCACGTGTACGGCCTTATAAGCTTCGCCAATTCTGGCGAACCTGACGGTTCTTCCGAAAATTGGCTCCGCCTGATTATGCCGATTTCCGAATTAGGCCAGGATAGGCAAACAACTCGTGCGCAACGGCACAAAAACAAGCAACTCGCTAGGTAGGCACTAGGCACCCAAAGAGAATTCTGCGGGCAGCCGCATCGTGCCAGGCCATGCCACGTCGCGGCCGCAGGATCGATGTCCGTATTTTTTACAGTGACAGACTGGCAGGTGTGAGAGGCTATGAGCTGAGTTGTACAAGGGCTAATCACGGATCACCCAATTGGTGGTACGGCCGCGTTCAATGCCAGCAGTTCCTGCACACCTGCCATTTGGGCGTGCTTTGTACACCAAGAAATTCATTTGGCATCTCGTGACGTTGCCTGCACTTCGAAGAAAAACTATGGCTGCAAGAAGTCGCCACAGCAGGTCATTGTGATTACTGGTTGGTGCATAGGGTTGTGCTGTGTGTGCGATAGTTCTTCCGTCGTCCACGTTCTCTTCTCGTTCAAACTGAAGTATTGTGGATGCGAAGTGCTTGCTAAGGACTTCCTGCAGTTCGGTGCCATTGCGATTTAGAATTCGTCACCCAGGCACTACCCACCATCCAGAATGGATCACGACTTTGGTTTCCTTTTCGACATTGATGGTGAGGAATCAGTTATGAATGTTAAGGCATCATACTTTATATAATCACAATGTAGCCGCTGAAATTCATTGTTTGTTAATGTGGTGCAGCGTAGCAGTTGCAACACTAGTTTTAGGCTGACTGACTCGTGGTGTAAGTTCGTGTGGTTGTGTGTTCTCGTTGTGGCAGGTGTGCTTATGAGGGGAGAACACCCCGTTCCAGTCGCAGCTGAGGCTCTCGAACTTGTCATTGCAGCTGGCTTGCCTTACACGATGGTCACCAATAACGGGATGGAGGCGGAGGGCCCTCGCGCGGAGCGCCTCAGCAAGAGTCTCGGCGTGGAAGGGCTGACTGGGGACCGGATGGTCATGTGCCACACCGCGCTGGCGGAGGTGGATCAAAACATTAAGGATGGATTCGTCCTGGTAACCGGTGCGTACAGATCCTTGGCACACTCGTGCCGAGAGCCAAGCATTAAAAAAATTTGGAGTGCAGCTGCACAGGGCAATGTCATGCTGTCCGATGATCCTGCTGGCAACAGCCTCGCTGAGTGTTCTTATTTCTATATAAAATTACGCTGCGTGTTCTCTTGTTTGTGAATATTTTACTTTCCATAGTGCCAATGCCAGCTAAAATTCAGCACTGAATTAATGCACCTTCTCTCGCATGGACCGGTAAGTTAGCCTACCTCACTGGCCCACATCCCAGCACAACTGTGGTGCTTGGTATACCTAATCTTTCAGAAAATTTGATCTCCAAACTGAACTCACTAAGAGCCGGCTCAAGGCGTGTTTACTGCGGGCGCCATTGTGGATACCTCCATTCTTGTTTTTTGGACTGGTGCCATGATGAGAAGTACGAATAGCAAGGCGCGTGACAAATAAGCGGAGAAATAGGAATGAGAAGAATAGGCAGAGAATAGAATCCGTTCAAGGCCGCACCTTAAACCTATCTGAAGGCGGATAGAATTAGTGCAGCTGCTATCGTTAGCCTTCCGCCTCACTTCTTTTCTCTCTTCATCCTCAATTTTTTCTTGATTCTCTTCTCTATCCCCCCTGCCCAGTTTCCTCCCCATGAAGCTGATTTCCATCACTCTGTGCCCCCGCCCTCCCCCCTGCACCCCCGCCCGCCCACCCCCCCTACCCAACCCCACCATCTGTCCTTTCTCTCCCTCCCCCTCTCCCCCTCTCCCCCTCTCCCCCTCACCCCCTCACCCCTACCCACAGGCTTCACGCGCACCGACATCAAAGAGATAATGCGCATGCACGGCTTCCACAACGTGGCGACGATCGCCGAGTTTGTCTCCCACCACCCGCATCTGGTGCCCAACCGGCCGCACCCGCCGCCGTGTGCCATCCCCCCTGGCCAGGTGCCCCTGGGTGAGCGCAGGGTTGGGTGCGTCATCATCCTGGAGACGCCCGTGGACTGGCACGAAGACCTCCAGGTAAGGGAGAGGGGAAGGGGATGTTTCAGGTAAGGGGGTTAAGTGGATTTTTCAGTTAAGGGGGGAAAGGTAATTCCTCGGCTTGGCAAGGCAACGCGTTTATGTTGATAATGTTGTGGTTCAGGGGAGGAGATGGAGAGTTTGCAGGTGAGGGGGCTGCTGCTAAGTCCTGCAGGTGAGGGGGTGGAGGGGAGTTGCAGGTAGGGGGGGGAGGAAGGAGGTTTTTATTTGGCCAGTCGCCATTTTGTAAGCTGGGCCTTTGTTGGTGCTATCGTTTTGATTATCTGGATCATGCGCTTGGACACATCCGTAGCGATACAATCCAGGGACCCTAACCCCTTTGCTCATGCGAGGGCTTTGAATAGGCATCGGAAAGGCACAGCCTGCAGCTTGAATCCTACGGGCATGCCAGCGGTCATGCGCATGACCTTGTCTTACCCCATATTCGACATGCTCACATGATGGTGCAAGAAGAACGGGGACGAACCCCTTTTCAGGAGGGACATGCCTCGCGACGTTGAGGATCACCTGTGTGACCGCACTCTGTCGCACGCATCACGCACTTTGTTCGCACGTAGCACGCGTTTTGCGGCGTCCTGCTTCATTCCTCCTGCTTTGCTGCACATATGACGCATTTTCTACCATTTTCTACGAGCATGGTGCCGCATTCCACGGGATGTTGGACCCCTTTCGTGTCCTCGCCAGGGCACCTGCTTGCTGTCGCATCTCACCAAGTACGGAAACCACCCCACTGTCGCATCTCCTGCCGTCCTCCTCGAAAACAAGTACGCCGTTCTCCGCTCATGTGATGATGCGACAAGTACGGAAACCACCCCCCGGCGTAGCTCCTACTGTCATCCTTATTTTTCCACCTGCCTCTCCCTCCACGCCTTGCTTCCCACGGCCTCGCTTGCATCGCTCTCTCCTGAGCCTTGTGCCCCTTCCCATGCCTCATCCCCCCGCGTCCCAACCCTCTGCTCCTCCCCCCGCGTCCGAACCCTCTGCTCATCCTCCATGCCCCAAAGCCCCGATTTCCCCATTGACATCATCCTCCAATCCCGTTGTCGTCTTCCACGCAGGTCATCTGCGACCTCGTCCAATCCGACGGCCACGTGGGAACCCTGGCGCCCCCTGGGGAGCAGCCGGTGAAGCTCATCTGGTAAGCATGCATGCCATCATGGTGGTTGCCAGCCCAGGTCAGCAGGGCGTCTTCTCAGCCTTCGCCCACACCTAGACAGCGCATTTTGCATAATGCGCATGATAATATCACAATCACCGATGAGTATATGTTGCAACTGTCAGCTAACAGCCGAGCAACAGTGTGTGCATGACTGCATGTGCTTGTGGTAGTGTTCATGTGCGCACCCGCAGCGTGCGCAATAGTCACAACTTCTGCAAGACATGCACAATGCTTATTACCTATTACTTATTTTTTACTTCTTAGGCCCGGTCTACCAGGAAAGTTGGGAGGCCCCAAACCCAAAGAACAAAGCTTGGTCGGCGCGGGTCAGCGCGTGGAATCCTGTAGAATCTGGCAGCGAGGTACGGAAAATGCCCGGATTTGACTTTTCCCCAGCTTTTCCCGTTGTCTCGATAACTGATTTTCGTGAGTTTTTGTGTAGTTGCCCCCATGTCCCGGATTTCAGAAGTCGGACGTGTCCAGCACAAGTAAACTTTCCTTTCCGGGTTTTGGGTGGGAAGCCACGTTTCTTGGTAAGGCCTTGTAAACCAAGAAACCTGAACCCCTAAAAAGTGCGCCGAAAAGGAAAGTTTGGTGTACTTCGAAAAGACGATTCCAGGCAGGCTCCTTGTATCAAGAATCTCTGCTTACTGTTATTGACGGACAACTTCCCGACTCCTCCGCCGACCCTCGAATCTTCATCTCGGCCCGCATGAGCTTTCACTGTCCCCCCCCCCAACTTTCCGTGTAGACAGGGCCTTAATTTTGCAGAGTGATGTTGCTCGTGTGTGGGTCAGTGCCTTTGCGACGCATCCTGCCAATAGGAACCTAGCTGGTTTCCACCGCACGAAGCTGGTGCTTTGAACCACCATGTCAGGATCACCGCCCGAAGCAAAGGGCCCCTGATTGTTGTCCATTGCTGTTTTGTGCGCTGCTCCCTGCCCATCGGACGTCACGGCCTGCCGCCGCGCTCTGTGCACTACTCCCCGTGACTGCCATCCGGTTAATGGCAAATATCTGTGCAATATTTCCTTGTATTCCCCGACTCTTTGGCTTCCATCATGTCCGCCCGATGCGCTCTGCCTGTGCGCTCCTCCCTGCCACCGCCATTCCCCTGCACGTCTCCCACCCATGCTCCTTTCGGGGCATAACTCCTGGACAGTATCTTGTGTTTCCTCGTGCAGGAGTTTTAAGTGTGCGACTTCATTGATCCCAATTTTGATCTCTTGGTGCTTCACACACGCATGCCCCCTCTCCTGTATTCCGGCTCTTCTACACATCCCCGGCTGCAACGTTCTTGTTTCCCTGCATGCACCGACATTGCCATACACACATGTACACACATGTGCACGCACACATTCACTCACACACATGCATAACCCCAGCTGCAACTTTGACTTCACGTTCCCGACCTCCCACGCGCGGCCGCGTCTGGGGCCCGGCGCCTTCTACGAGCTACTTGAGTATGTGTTCAAGAAGCAGCGGGGCGGGGGGCAGGAGCTGGAGTGCATACGGCATGGCAAGCCGTACCCGCCCACCTATGTGTGCGCAAAGCACCTCTTGCAGAAGCAGCTGAAGGAGGTGAGTGCACGAGTCTCCCCGTGCTGTAGTCAGTTGTTTGTGTTCTGTGTTGATTGGCATAGGTCTGGCAATTGATGGGCAAATGATTTGCATTCATGCTGCCTAATCTTTGGTATTTAAGCTCGGTCATTGGTTTTCACGGTGTCTAGGTCTCCTTCATTTTGCATTTTTTTGGTTCAGACTTTATATAGCCACTCATGAAGGACCTGGAGTTTTCCTTCACGGTGCCTGTCTTCCCCGGTCAGGCTTTTATATGAATAAGACAACCAGGGCTTTTATATGCCCGTTTGGAGAACCGTGTTTCGGACGTCGTTGATGCTGTCTTGTCACGGTTGCTCCCTGCTCCAGGCCCGCGGCTTCTCTGTGCTCTTGCTGTATCTATTACGTATAAAAGTCACGTGTCTATTAATTAATGGATTAATTAATTGCTGTATCTAAGTGAGACGACCAACGAGTACCAAAGCGCCTGCCTCACGTAATGCTGCAACATGCTGCATAATAGCTGCATCGTGACTTTCTTCTTGCAAGCCTGTTGTGCATGAATTCGATCATTTGTGGCAACGTTTCCGAAGGGAGCTTGTCAACTATAAATTGGACTTGTACTTCTTGATACCCTGTAACTAGAAACTAGATAGCTAGAATCATCCATTCCATCCCATTTCCACCCCACTTGGAATTGTGCTCACGTGTCGCAGTCGATGTGTAAACTAATTAATTTATTAATTCTTGAGATATGTGGTTGTGGTTGTGTCAACCCGATGTGCTGCCCAGGGTCATGAGCTGTCCCGCGTGTACTGCGTGGGGGACAACCCTCCCAGCGACGTCCGAGGGGCGCGCATGGCAGGCCCTCCGTTCAAGTCCATCCTCGTTAGAACGGGTGCCTGGCAGAGCACAGCGGAAAATGATGTGGATGACCCAGCGGATTATGTGTGTGAGAATGTGCTGGAGGCAGTAAAAAAGGTTTTCGAACTTGAAGGCTGCAAGGACCTTGAAGATATTGCCCACGTCAGGGCGAAAAGGTTGAAAGCGACCACATAATCGTTTCCACACCTGAGACGGCCAGCGCAAAGAAGATTTCTTCCTAGCTCACCCTAGCTTCTGGGCTGGTTGTACAATGTCAGTGTACGTGACAAGCACTTGTACGGTCCTGGAGCTAAGTACCATATTGAAAGAATTCTTGACGTCACTCACGTCTTTGAGCCCTAAGTGGTCGATTTGTACCGATTGTCTCGACTCAAGTTCTCAAATTCTCAAATCCCAAATATTAAATCGAATGTAAGAGTTGAAAATTTTGCAAGAGTTTTCCTGTATTTTTTATTCCCTTGCAGCACTTGCCGCAAGGGCCGCGAGGCTGTGAGCGCCCTATCTTACGGACTACCTTCGCACTACCTGCGGATCGGACTGCTAGACGCGCAAAAACTGACTGTATTGGCTCGAGTCCAAACTCAAACTCAAACTCAAACTCAAACTCAAACTCAAACTCAAACTCAAACTCAAACTCAACTCAAACTCAAACTCCGAGTCCAAGTGGAAATTAAATAAGAGGCATGCCTCTATCAAGATATATTTTTGGAGGCTTGTTTCGATTGGCGTTAACTTGTCGTTTACTTGAAGTTTAAAGTTAGGACGACAACATGTCAAGCCGTTTAATTCATTTCGACTTTTACATTTTCACGGAATTGTGAAAAAAGGATCAATTACATACCCAATTGACTTCTCCGTTAAATCTCATCGACCGGGTTTCGAAACAACCCACGAACGCCGTAGATGCATATCCAACGGAGTAAACAACGTCACGACCGACGCGGCGCCAAATAGTCGCCCCTGCACGCGAAGTTTTGAAGCTTGAAGCTAAAAGCCTGTGCGCCGCGTCGCAAACCCGCACACAGTTTCCGCGAGCCCGGGCTCAGGCCTTTCCGCGAGTTTCTGAGTTTTGGAGTCCAAAACCCCTTTTTCACCGTGCTAGACGCGATGTCGCCGGGCTACAAGTTCAACAACCTACCAAACTCGTCAACGCCTTCCGCCGCGCTATTTTCTATTTCTTTTCGTACATGGCTTGCGCGTTGGGTTTATTGATGAGCATCGACGCTCATCGACAGTGCAAATCGACGGCGGAAAAGAAGTTCGGCACAGCACAGCGCGATGCAACGACCCTTTTCCATGTACAATGTGCTCAAGATGCAAAAGCCGATAAATTTCCTGACCGGAAATTCCGTCCAACACCGTTGTACAGTACTACCAATTAATCAGCCGCGTCGTGTCGAGTATACCCGAGCCATTTTCCGGTATCTCTGGCGGTTCAATTCAGTACAGTTGGATCCCACGCATGGGCTCAGCCACTAGGGCTGATCGAGCAGAGATATTCTATAACTGTCGAGGGCCCTCTCTCTCAATCTTAATCTGTGACACTGACTCCGCGACTTAACTGTACTTTCCGTCACCCTCGACACGTTGTCCTACCGTATACTACAAATTAACGCCAAGAGAAACTCGCCTCCAAAAATATACCTTGATAGAGGCACGCCTCTTATTTAATTTCAAGGTACCTCTTAATTAATCTCGCCCCCCGCCCTCTGAGAATTTGAGAATTGAGAATCAGAAGCCAATTTTGTCCCGACTGATTAATGCTCAGAGTCCTAACAGATCGACGAAGCGAGCCAAAAACGAAGTTAATTTCATTGTTGTGCCTATTCTCAAGCCCGGGATGCAACATGCACAAGAGTTCATTTGCATTGCCACTATAAAGGGTTACCACCAGGGAGCTGGGATCGCTTTGCCAGAAGAACTTCTGGACAGTCACACTTCCGGTCACAATCAGGCGCAATCACATGCAGTTCATCCTGCTGATGTTAGGGGGAATCACCCAAGGGTGTCCTATATCAGCAACGTGAAAACGGCTGATCTCGTAAAGGTTCCACAATTGCATGATTGCCTCGTGGTTCTGCAGCTGCACTCCTGCGTAGTTAATTAGTTATTTGACTCTGCAGCCGCAAAGGTGGTAACTGCCAGTCCGTCATTCACAGAAACCAGGGAGTAGAAACATCATCCACCTGCTATAATGCCTGCGGAAAATCCAGCCCTACCATTTAAGTCCATGGAGACAACCATGTACTTTATGCTGCCCAGGGAAAAGGAACCGCACGGCCTTGGCACTTTAAAAACTTAAAAACACCATGGCAGTTCGTGCCTGAATGCCCCAGATGCAGGAGCGCAAGCCCCGCAAAGTTTCCGGTATGCCATTCAGTGACATCAGCTTGCTTCTTCTTTTTCTTACTCTTGTTTCTGACTTTCTTTTTGCGAACGGGGGTGATAGAGATTCACTTCTGTACTCCTTGTCGTTGCAGGTGAGATATCCTTGAATCTGGCGGCATCGACAAGGAACACCCAACACATGAATGCGAACGATGCTGGCAGGTCAGTGGTATTATCAAATCTGGCTGGCATTGGCGATGTTGTGGTGATACTGCCCTCTCTGCTGTGGTGATACTGCCCTCAGCGCTGCCATGGCCAAGTTGCCTTTGCAGTTCATAACGGTGCAGAAAAGATTATGAACGGAAAACTAAGATAGCGCTACCTTGATGCCGTATGCGCTCGAGGCTCGGGCTGTTGGTATAGAAATCAGCCCGAAAACGGAGGCCCTGGCTTTCGGCCCCCGCCCCCGCCCCCGCTCCGCCTCTTAGACGACACCGAGGTCAGCTACCCTACTTCAGGTCGCTTCAAGTTGCTCGGCAGTTGGCTTCCCGACTGCGAGAACGACCTGACGACACGGATAGGCATGGCATGGGCGCAACTCCATGGCCATCTCCGCTGGTGGAGCAACCCCGCTCTACCCCGGCTTGTCAAGCGTGACCTCTTCAGGGTCGTCATTCTGACGATCCTGACCTACGGCGCCGAGACCTGGACACTGACGCAGGAGCTGGAGCAACGACTCGACGGCAACGTCACCCAGATGCTGCGCAAGGCCCTTAATATGTCTGCACATTAGTAATGAGGGTTTGTACGCTGATTGGCGCTATGTTTCCCACATTCTTAGGCACAGGTGCCTGGGCTTATCCGGGCACCTGGCCCGCCCAGCCTGGTCGTTATGTCCTCACCTGGCGTGCCCCAGGCCGCGCGCGGCAGGGCCGCCACCTGTGGACTTTTCGTGATAGACTCGGCATGGACATGTGCTACCCTAGACGTGACGGGCTCACACCCGGGCAGCCTCCTGGTTTGTCTGTAATATGGAGGCAGATGGTACGCAAGGATAGCTGGCAAGTAGTGATGAAGGAGACCACCCCCTTGGAAGTCTGTGGGGGCTCCGCGTGTGACCGCGTATGGCATTCATACCGATTCGGGCCGTGGTGCCCACAACCCTGTAACTAGGACCTAGATAGCTTACCTCATCCATTCCATCCCATGTTCCCCTCCCACTGAGGACTTACGCTCACGTGACGCAGTCACGTGTCTATTAATTAATTAATTAATTAATTATGCCGTATGGGCATCATCCTACCGTATGCCACCATAGGTAACCATGTCGGCATCCCCATTAATTTACTAATGAAAAGCATGTGACTGGCATCCACATAGACAGCATGGAAGAGGAGAAATGCCCGTGATTGAGGCTGATGCAATGTGGGCCATTACAGATGTGTGTCAGCCAAGTCCAAACTAGCGGACTGTCACTGGAAATAACTATCTAAGTGCTACTGTTAACGTTAAGAGGGAGAACTGCTATTAGTTTTACAAGTAGAACTTAGCACCATTCAAAACCCTCCACCCCCACTGCTCCAAAGGGCCTGTTTACCTTAATCGCCCAAATCACCATGAGCTGCTGCCCTGGTCGGCAGCTTGCTGCTGTGCCTCCAGCCTGGCCTCGCGTAAAAAGTGTGCCACCGCCACGTAGTTGGATGCCTCGATGATGCTGAGATGGGCCACCCCATCCTGTGGCCAACAACGCAGCCGTGACACGTATGTGATTATTAGTTAGTTTCTTAGCAGAAAATTGCACACCGCAGGAAACCACGTGTCAGAGCCAAGGCACAGCACAAGGTTGGCTTTATGGACAGGGCGTTGGCACAGAAAAGAGAGGGATACGCATAATCGTGACCATCTTAAAGTCAATGAAGTGCCAATTAAGTGGCCAAAACTAGCGACAAACGTGTGAGCAGTCCAGCAGGCTGGCAGCTGACTGAGTGGTAGATAGGCAGGCAGACTGCCCGCCCACGGGATCGCCCGCCGGCTCACCAGGGCTGCGGGAATGCAGGCATTTTGGGTCAATCACTCAGGAATCCAGCCAGCCGAGCAAGCAGTCATTGCGCGTACTTCCCACCTGTGCAGTCCAAGCATGAGTAAAAGGTCGCTACAACGGCAGCATTTGAAGAATGCGGTCCGTCTCCTGGCTTTTGTCATCACTCCAGAAGGCGCAGCTCGCCAGAAAGCGACCTGTGCATACTGGTGTGTATTAATTAATTAATTAATTAACTAACTAATTAATCAATTAATTAATTAATTAATTAATTAATTAATTAATTAATTAATTAATTAATTAATTATCACGTAGACAGGCCACAAAGCGCTCTCTCCGCATCATGGTGCGTATGTATATACTGAGCTCCTTGCATGTCACGATATCCTGGATCAAAATGCATGCTCAGCCCGGCCAATAGAAAGGCTCATGCATAAGCATTCGGTAATGCCTTGCAGCATGATGACACCCACAACCGAGAATCTGCATAAGAAAAAGGAGCGCACCACCCGCTCACTCGTAGAGATAATGTTGAATAGGACAAACGCTTACATGGTTCTTGGTGCCCGCGCCCCTTCCCTTCTTGCCCACCAGGTACTGGACCAGATCCAGGTGGCCATTGAAGGCAGCCTTGTGAAGCGGCTTGTCCCCAACCTGTTGCACAAAAAGAGACGCAGTAACACAGAAAGCAGCACCCACATACAGCTCATTCTCACAAGGACGAGGCAGATGGCGCAGCTTGTCAGCAATCGGTCAAGTTGCAAACACTATGCGGCAGGCAGCATTCTGCCGAGCATGTTGCCAAGACATTCCCACACATAACAACCATGTTTGAAGCAACCCCAAGCATTAGGTGTGATGTTATCAGCCAAGGCATCTCCATTCATAGCCATCTCGGAGCACAGACAAAAAGCATCAGTTATAGGGACAGTAACAAGTAGTAAGTTGTCCAAGCAGAGCATTGGTCGGGCATGTAGTGAGCACTAACCGCGTCTTTGGCATCCACGTCCATGCCCCGGTGCTCCACCAGGTACTTGACCACTTCCAGGTGGCCGGCTCTAGCCGCTAGGTGTAGCGCGTTGCATCCGGCCTGCTTTGGACAAGGGCAGTGGGAGTCACAGAAAGTGTTGTAATTGAAAGACTTTTGAAAGAGCAGCCTGGAAACTAGAAGGCTTCCAGCAAACAGACAGTTGGTTGGTTGTCGCTGCAGCTCCCTCACAAAGCGCCAGCCAGCCAATCTACTGGCAGTGACATGTAGTACGATCTATTCGCAATTGAGCACACAGAAATACAAGAACCCAACAGGCACACACAGTACCATACCCTGTTGCGCCAGACACCAGCAATTCCTGACTCCCAGAAAATAGTAGGACTGGGTCTGCAACTCAGCACAGGAACAAATTTGCCTAGCAATTTCATCTTGCCAAAGACGGACTCTATCAATGCGCGTTTGTGTAATATAATATTTTATCAATCAATGACATAAGCTTATTTTTCATATTCTTCTTTACTCGAGTGACCATAGAGATTCCTTGTTCCAAAATTTCTTGAAACAACTCTTGAGAGATATAGCCTCGATCACCAAAAACCTTTTTTCCTAAAGCGCATGGCTGTTTGGGAAAGACCTGACATGAGTGAGTATAGGAATTAAATCGCAGCGCCAGCAATATTATACACGGGATAACATGGCAGTTGGAATAACCATCTCTCTACGCCTCTCAGTCTGTCTTTTTCACACTGTCATATAACCTTGGCCCTTGGGGGGGGCGCCGCTTCAACTATTTGCTCATCATCCTTGCACATGTAAAACCTGCCTGCTTCCATTCCTGCACTCATTTCTGCTACCACCCCTGCCGTAATGCTGCTCCAATTTCTGCCATACTCGTCCCACAGCTTCACTCCTGGGGATACATGCCGTGTCTGCCTCTTGTGCTGGGGAGGACTAGGAGGGAAAAACGGGCCGAGTTGGTCCCTAAATGCAATAACTCTGCAGTAATCCGTGCTTTGGCAGGGTCACAATTAACGTTTTCTGGTCTTCATCACTAGTAAGCCATATTTGCCGTCGTGATATAACTGAAGTCCCATGCCCATCCCATGCTTACCTTGTCTTGGGTGTCCAGGCTCATCTGCTTGTCCTCCACCAGGTACTTGACCAGCTGCAAGCGCCCGTGGTAAGCCGCAAGATGGAGAGCGTTTTGCCCTGCCTGTTTTGCATGGATGCGACAACGGCGGCAGGCAGCGACAGCCAACAGGAATAGTTGTCAAAATACCATATAATCTGTTAATATACATAGTGATGCTTCCATGACTTTCATACATGCAGATTTCTTGCTATGTTGATGTGGTGCCAAACTAGGTTACGTACCTCCGTCTGGGCACCCACGCTCATGCCCTTGGTTTCCACCAGGTACTTGATCAACTCCAGCTGACCATCGGAAGCAGCTGCGTGCAGCGCGTTGTGCCCACCCTGTCTTGCATCAAAAGCAATATAGATCGCAGCAGCAGCATTTTCAAAACCTCGTCAAGGTTTTTGAACAAACAGGGAGGTTTATCAGGTACTCAACGGATGAACGGCTCCGACACATGCCACCAAACCATCACTGTTCAGGCAGCCTCCCAGGCAGACCAGCACAATTAACATAGATGCAGACTCGGAATGCGGTACATGCAGCGTTCAAGGCATGTAAATGCATGAAAGAACTTACGCAAACTTTGCTGCCCACGCCCAGTCTCCGGCGTTCAAGCAGGTATTGGACCACGGTCAAGCGGCCGTTGGAGGCGGCCTCGTGGAGCGCCGTGTTGCCAAGCTGGCGCACAAATGGGAAGAAGCACACTCGAAGAGTACCACTGCGTATGAGGAGCAGCTTCATGTTCGGGGGAGGTGAGAGCATGCAACGAAACAATGGGGCGTTCCCTAGAAAGTTAACCTGTCACGGAAGGAGAAAAATGGCTTGTGGGTTACAGCTAAGCAGAAAGACCGCTTTCTATATGCAAGCTACTGTTGATTTATTGAGTAATTCTCCACGCAGTATGTTGTTTTGCGCGAAAGGGGCCACCACCAGGGGCCGCACCAAGGGGAGTTATCACATATAGTGCAGCCCTAATGGCAATATCTAGCAACAAACATATCAGTATAACAAAAATCAATACGTAGTGCATGTTGCGAAAAATACATAATGGCAACATCTAACATATCGCTAAGATATAGTGCATGATGCGAAATGGGGATGGTTCATACCATCGGCACCTCAAGATGGAAATTAAGGACGGTGCTCCCGCACTCTTCTACCCACATGATAGCCTACCTCATCCTTGCTGCTCACGTCCACCCCCTTGACCTCCACCAGGTGCTTCACCCGCTCCAGGTCACCCATTCTCGCAGCCTGGAAGAGCTCCCCCTGCTGTGCATGATAAAGCAGCATCTCACAGCAATTATCAGCAGCGGTTTTCACAGGAGGAGGATCACAGTAACATCCTGTAAAACGTGTGCAGTAAAGAGAACACTGCATGCCCCAGAAGGTGCAGCAGATTCACATTATCTGCCAGCATTCCCCTAAGTTCCGAAAACAAGAAAATATATGGTGACCCGTGCATTCCTGCCAAGCAAGCATTCACACCGGCGCATCATACAGCCATCAATCTCTTACACCCAAGCCTTCCAGTTTTCTTGCTGGGACTCCAGAGAGCGAACAACAGGTACTGACAAATAACTCTGGGACAAGATCTGGCTACATCTCTGAAAGGATGTGTGCTCCCAGCCGTTATGGACGGGAAAAATGCCAAAATGCTTGCACCTCAGAATGATTCCTCACCACGTCCCCTTTTTCCTCTTCCACCGCTTGCTGCTGAGCCCTCCATATGTCCTGCTCGGCAGCTTGTGGCTCTGCCTTATTGTTGCCCTGCTTCAGGGCTTCACGCTCTGCCTTCCGTTCGCTTCCCTTCCCTTTGCTTGATGCCTCACGCAAGAAGCGCGCCACGCCCACGTGCTTCTCGGCATAGTCCAGTGGAGTCTTCCCTCGCTATGGTTGGTCATCAACGGCACGATACAGGATTCATGGCACCAGTGCAACGAGCACATTTTCATGGGCATGAGTGATTGTCTTGAGAAACTAGAAAAAACGGGGGTTGGTAGAATCCAGTCACTGTACATGGGGGGTACCACACAATATGACTCCCAAGTAGTTGTCCCACAAGCAGATCAAGCACCGACCAATCAGCTGATGATTAAGGGCTGACCTCCCGGCAAGGTAAAAAGCCTACCAAAGCACTTGCACACGCGCATGGAGAGTGGTTTGACATCTAGCGACTGGCTGTATTTTGCGAACCAATCAAGCAGGGTGCCAGCAGCCAGCACGCTGGCATGCCCTGGCTGCCTGCTGGCAACAAGTCATGATGTAACGGAATATTCCATATCCTGCGCCGCCGATGATTCCACCACTAGGCTCAGCACTGAGGCAAGCTCAGCAGCAGCTCATCGGAGCTCAAGCAGTTTGAGGTTTTCAAAAGCACCATGCTTCTCCAGCCTGCCCGATGGAGCATAACCTTCGCTGCAGTAGGCTTTTAGTAGCCAAACAGGGAATAGGGCTTTCATGGTGGAGTCCACCTGGTTGCGAGACAGTGACCCTTAGCTACCTCAAAGGTGCCTTTCAAAGGTGCCTTTCCGTATGTACTGCTGTTGATAGCCACCGAGTGATTGCCAAGAAGGGATCAGCTGCAAAATCAGTACTGCATGCAGGAAGGGGGATGGGAGCGGACCTTTCAACATGCAAACGTGGAATATTGCAAGTTGGTGTAGGCAAGGATAAAGAAATCTCCCTGCTTGCCTTCAGTAGTCACCAAGGCATAGGCACGGGAGCGTGTTATTCTCTGTCAGGAAAAGGCAAGGTATGCCATTCTGCCAAGAGATAAGTTGCTAAGAGACTCCAAAATCATATTCTTGACAAGTTGATTTCATATTCTTGCAGCACCGTGACTATTGCTGCCACAGAACCTACATCATTCTTGGTGTTGACATCCATCCTCTTGTCTTCCACCAGGTACTTGACCACCCCCAGATGGCCCATCAAAGCGGCGCTGTGGAGGGCGGTCCAACCGGTCTGCTTGTCATTTTGGGGAACCGTTGAGCAACCGGAAGCCACGTTGGAAGTTGTTGCTCAGCAACCAACCAATATTGACAGCGAAAGCGCAAGGGCCAACCCAGCATGCTCATAGGCTGCATCAGCATGCTGACATTTTCCGACTAATCAACCAAGACATGGATCCACAGCTCGAAGCAGAGGACAGGCACCCAAGGTTAGGCATCCGTTTTTTGCACAAACTGAAGCAGCGATGCAAATGGAGCACATGAAGCAGCAACGCAAACGTCACTTGGTGAGAAGCAATCTTCTCAGGTCTGCATGGTCACCAATATGGATACAGCTGTTTGTAAGTTGCTGCTCGATGAATCTGGTGCAACATGGTTATTAAAAGAGCAGGCGGTGTGTGGACTGTTTAATTACCGATATCTATGCTAGCCTGGATGAAGGACAATTTTGTTAGAAGACCTCCACACCAACCATTCTTCCACAATCAGCGGCATCGCCGGCGCTCACACCGTACGCTTGCCCTCGCTGGTTGGATTAAACCCTACAAAGCACTTACAACGCACCGGTCACCGCTGTGCTTACATGAACGACATCAATACCTATCACTGCTTTTGCAGACCAGCCCCGTTACGAACACTTTCTCGCAGTTACAGCCTCAGCTAGGAGTCGCTGTGTCACATACTGACCCAACAATTTTTTGCTTCCGCATCTCTGTCGGCATAGTACATACACATCCGCTTAATCGATTGTCATCAGCTGCTGCCTGCCGCACCCATTACTGTACCTAACCATGAACACTATTCTGCTAGTTTAAGTTTATAACTGGTCTTTCCCAAACCACAAAAGGTTGTTGATAGGATTAAGGGATACGATGAGAGCACCATCCCTCGCTGAGGTATCAGGAAATGAAGCAAGCAAACACTACAAAGAATGCAGACAGTGATTCTACTAGTAGTATGCGTCTTCTATTTGCCCGAAGCATCTGCAACAGGGGGGTCATTAAAAAATCCTTGCTTAACAGAAGCTAAACACGGGACATGTTGTTCAAGTCATAATCCTGCATACAAGGCTCCAGCTACTATGGTCCGGATTCCCCAGATATCTGCCCGGCGCTGGTTGTCTCTTTCATACACTGTCTTAGCACCAAGAACAGAACAGGAAACTCCAGGCACAGTAGGCGACTGCCCGGGAAAATTCCAACCCCTTACCTTGTCCTTCGTGTCCACGGCCATTCCCCTGTCCTCCACCAGGTACTTGACCAGCTCCAGGTGGGCTTGTTCAGCAGCAAGGTGAAGTGCATTTTGGCCAGCCTGCATTTACGCGAAACCGGGATTCAAAACACAGCATGAGGCATACACCGGACTCCATGTCAAGGCGCCCACCTCAGCCAGGCTCAGATTCAACCCATACGGCACACAAAAACAGCAAACCCACCTAGCAACTGCCGCAAATGCTCCGCATGATTCTTAGTTGCTAATTCCAGCCAGGTCAAATGCCTACCTGTTCCTTGGCCTGCACGTCCATCCCCTTGTCTTCCACCAGGTACTTGACCAGCTCCAGGCGGCCATTGAACGCAGCAATGTGGAGTGCATTCCAACCGTCCTGTGTCGAGCATAGATCGCAGGAAGGGGCAAGCACAGGCCCGGGCGCAAACGTATAAGCAGACAGAAACATCCCCGGAAGCACAGTGTTGACATGCTCTTGATGCGTGACTTTCCCCAATTGGGCAGAAGCCCTCATGAAGCACAGCATTCAAGTGGCTAAGGACCTTTGTCTGTGCACATAGCCATCATCAAATAGCTATGCAACCTGTTGTGCCAAGGGGGGCAGTGAAGTTTCCCGTAAGGACCTTAGAGAAAGCATCCCTGGTTAACTAAGACACCAACAGACATTAGACCCTCACTAAGGCCCTAACAGAGATTAGCCCTGGTAAACCATTTGATGAGTTGGTTAGCTTTAACCTATGGTTTCCCTGAAGTCCAGTAATGCCTCACTACAGGTAGCCTTGATGAACCGTTTTGATGATTTGCTTAGCCCGCTTTGCACGCATCTGCTCGCATGCAGGATGCCTTTGTCAACACGCAAACGCCATCACCACGAAGACCAGTGCAGCTGCGGTGCCAGTGGGCCCCCTTCTGCTGGCCCTGCCCTTGCTGTGCCTGCTTTCCTACCCTTCCCTCAGCCTCCGTACACTGTCCCCGTCCCCGTCGCTTACCCCCAACCCCCCTTCTCCAGCCTCTCCTCCTTCCCCCCGCCTTCCCAGCCCCTGTCTGTTTCCTTGGCTACACGCTCTTTCTCTTCCTGTCCTGAAAATTCCCCTGTCCGCCGTCACAATGAGGATAGTAACTGTAACCATGGCTACAAGCAGCTAGGCAAAGTGACAATGAAGCCAGCACACTGAGCACGGCAGCAAAAGGCTGCCCTCAGAGTCCCCCCGTGTAGAGGGTAACCCCCCCCCTACCCTGTTGGCGCTGTTCACGTCTGCCTTGTTGGTGTCCACCAGGTGCTTGACGCAGTCTAGGTTGCCACATGTGGCAGCCCGAAGGAGTACCTGTATTGCAGAGAAAATGAGCGCCATAAGTCAAAAGATAAGGAAGCAAGTTACCAAACTACCTAGAATATCAAGCAAGCTACAGTACCTGGCTGATGATGCACTGCATCCAGGTCTACGCTTGCCACGTTTGGATTATGGCAGAGGAAAGGAGGAGGTAACAGGAAACCAGGCGGCTAGTAACTAAGCAGATGAGGAGGCATGGAGCCAGAAGGGAGCAGGTTCCAGCTCCCACGTGCTTATGTGGAGGGGCCTTGTACGCCAGTCCATGCCATGCTGGGTGCCAGCAAGATACTTAGCATCCAAACCCGGCTAGGCAGGCACCCTTGGTATCGCCACTTGAGACGGTAGTTCGTGGATGAGATGGAGAGCCTGGGCAAAAGAGCATCGGGGTGTTGGAACACCTGCAGTCAGAAACCCGGCGACGTGACTGACCTGGCATGCCGCAATCCAGCTTGTTTCCATTAAGTTAGCAAGGCCTACTATCACCAATCCAAGACTCTATCAAGCCAAGTTACAAGCCATATTATATCTCAGCCAAGCACGTAACCTTTCCACAGTGCTTTACATTTACGGTTAACCGCGGTTACTTACTTTTTCTTGAGTTGCAAGTTCCAAGTAACTTTGGTAATTGCAATCCACAAACACAGATCATCAAGCACACAACCATGCCACGGGTTGGATCAAGGACTCTATAAACCATAAGTTACAGCAAAATCTGCAGATCACAGCACTGTCGGATTTCTCGTCCTCTCACCCTATGATAAGGTCCCACACCAGGTGGACCGTATGGGAGACTTACAGGGTCCATGGAGTTCGGCACCCGCTTTTCCTTCGCCGCGCCACTTGCCTCCTCCAGATCACCGCCCCCATCCAACTGGGCCAACTCCTATTCACGAGGGCCGGTCACACAGGGAGCGCAGGGAGGCGGGGTTTAGAATGTAGGCAGAAGGAGGGGAGGCAGACCTGCGTTGATAACACTTACACACCTCGGTGAAGAAACAAGGACTAACATGGTCCGTGCAGAAGATACCTGCGAGGCCACCCCCTTTTCTCCACGCCCTTGACAACCTCCATCCATAAGGTTAAGTATTCCATGCCAATTTATGATCCAGGTGTGTAGTTCGGCTTCCACTGCGTTATACGATTGTGGTTCTCTGAACATAGTTTCTTTATAGTGACTCCCAACAACTGTCAGAAGCACAATACAGAATTTGGCTGTAAAAAATATCGATTGCCGCCAGGACTGCGCTGCTGTGGTTAGTGCCAATGAAAATTTTACTGCCATTGCAAAATGTACCTTATCTCCGGCCCCCATTGCCACTCCCTTGACCTCCACGGCGTCCTTGCCCACCTCCAGGCCACGACTACCCTCTGCATGAGCCAGCTCCTCCTGTTTTGAACAGGCAGGTTGCAAATAACACAGGGAAGTGGTGGTTATAATTCAGGCAGAGGAAATGGATTTGATGCAAAGGACCAGGGAGAGGTTCTACCTTGTGAGCGCTGCACTTATGCATGCCTGCAAGCTAGCCAATGCCGCAGTGGCCACGTTGATTACCTGCTGACTGCTGCAGGGAGTGATTGGATTAGGCCATGCGAGGGCGACTCCTTGCTGAAGGGGCCAGACTGCCTCGTTCTAGAAGGATGACCATAGGGTGTGGTTCATAAGAAACTGTTCTCGATAACCATGGTGCAATTACAAGCATGGAAAAACTAGGGCGTAAATTAGTGCATGTATACTCTTGGGGGGAGCAATACCACAGACAAGCCTTAGTGAGCTAATGTTCTTCTAAGCTATAAAGGCCACAAATGTGTCATTGCACGAGTGACAAGAGTGACCAGCCTCACCACATTCTGCGTGGCCTCTCCGGCAGCTCGCTGCCCCGCCTTCCGCTTGGCTTCACGCAAGAAGTCTGCTACATCTATGTGATTGATTCCCTTTGCCTTATCAAGGGCTGTATCGCCAAGCTGTGGTAAGTTGGGTGTCGGCATGCATTAAAGGCATGGAGTATGTTAGCAATGCCTGGAAAACTTAACGAGTAAGATGAAATTGGGCCATCCTCGCAAGCTGCAGTCCGCTGACGGACAGCGTCCGGCATGAGATGTATTAGGGATGTCTTGAAAACAGGATAAGTGGTTACGTAGATGTCATTAGAAAGGGGATGCTCCAACAAAAGCCAGCCAGAACGCAGCATAAGCAAGTGTGTGCGAACGTAAAAACAAACTAGGAACATCCTGCCGAGACACAGTTAAGATATCGTCATGAATGCTGCTATTTCTGGGTGAAAATATTTGATATCAGGCTCAAGCCTCAGAAGGGCTGAAGGGTCCGGCCCACGCACAACTCCACGGTGAGGCAGCCATGAACCGGTCACGGTGTGCACTGAATCATATGATGACATCGCCCAATAATGCCCTGACCAAGCGCGGTTACAACTTCCTTACGCATTCTCATGATATGCTTCGCTTGCCTCGCACGCAAGCAGCTGGATCCAGGGCTACTGGGTTGTCTCAAAAACACCAATACCAGCTCGCCAGTGCTGCAAGCCATCGCCGGTTCCCCCCTTCATCTGCCTCCCGCCCTTGCATGAGGTTACCCCAAGGGGAAGAGAAAGCTTACCAGTTCTTTGCTGTTCGCATCCAGCCCCTTGACCTCCAGCAAGTGCTTGACCACGCCCAGGTCGCCAACTGTGGCAGCCTGAATCAGCTCTCCCTGTCGCACAGAAGAAACAGGTAACCGGAACACAGCAGTTGAGGCTCATGCAAAGAAAAAGAAGTATATAGACCCTTGACCAAAGGAAGCATCTCTCTCATCGGTCCATGCTGATGGTACTGCGCATGCCAAACAGCATCGCTATTGCAATACTGCAACTGCACCGATCGACTTAAGATCAACCAGACCGTCCATCCCTAAGTAAGAAATTAACATGAGCTATCCACCTGAACGAACTGCAGGCACAACCATCATCAGGGGGGGATAGGGGGGGAGATGTAAATCTGCCATCTACGCTGGGCTAGGAAGCCTCAACTTCATCGCCCAGCCATGGATCCAGTGGCCGCTGGCGCTGATGCACATTTGGCGGCTGCCTCCCAACAGATCCTAGCCCCAGCAGTGAGGCCAAACTTCAGCTTGTCGCC
The DNA here is from genome assembly GCA_009746045.1 of Mesostigma viride. NCBI lineage: Eukaryota > Viridiplantae > Streptophyta > Mesostigmatophyceae > Mesostigmatales > Mesostigmataceae > Mesostigma > Mesostigma viride. The sequence goes on along the minus strand of RPFO01000667.1, from coordinate 7,325,748 downwards.
TACCCTTTGGTTTGCTCAAGGTTCGGAAGGATTAGTAAAAGTTCATTGTGCCCCATAAAAGACGGCCGCCTTCCCTTAGCATCAACATGCACGGTGTCCTTCAGCCTCTCCTTCGTCCCATTCTGAAGCAGGATTCTCCACACAGGTACGGGTGCGGTCTGGTCAACCTCAACCAGCCATGATCAACTTCTATGTACAGTGCGGCACGAACACCGCCAATATGATCAGATTAATGGTCTCTCACCTCAAAGGAAACGACACTTACATGATCCACGGTGACTGGCAGGCCCATCCCCTGGTCCACCACGGCGTCCTTGCCCTCTTCCAGGTTCCCATTGCCATCAGCCTGGGCTAGCTTCTCCTGCTTTGAAAATTGAATAGCGAAAAACACGGAAAAGCCTATTAGTGATGCAGCCACCATGCAAGAGGCACAGGGATGCGGTCCCTGGGGCGGACATGAAGGACAAGGGATTTTTGTACTCCTAGCAATACATATGTGAGTACAATTGCATTTAGAGGCATACGAGCAGTATGTTTGCATCCTATAAATCCTATGCATCCAGATGCCCCTGATGCCAGTCGCCACCCCAGGCGCTATCCACCCCTGCAGCTACACCCCCGCAACGCAAACTGCCACTAGTCTGCGCTGTGCCATGGCATTGCCGGGCTGCACCGCTGCCCAGGACAGGAATGGGATGTATGTTGGGGGGGAGACTTTGATTGCTTTGGAGAACTTTAGTAGTGTTATGTAGATCCCTGGATTTCCTTCCAACACATGACACCCTCGGGCTGACAAGTTGGCATAGCGAGCCCCGAAATTCTCAAGCAAGCAATGCCCAAGTACGCACTGTGTCGCAAGTGCCGACCCGGAGCTTGGATCACCACAGGCTACCTCATGGGCCCTCTGTATACACAGTTGGCCTGTTTTCATGTTCCTTCTATTCGGCCACGCATCCCTTCTGACATTAGAAAGCCACGCATCCAAGCTCCAAGGATTTGAGGGTTAGCGCTCATGAGCGGCAACTAGTGTACGTGCGCGTGCGAGCTGCGGATGTAGGAAAGAGATGCCTGCATCCCCATGAATGAACCTGTTGGTTGCACAGCATTGCAAAACACTTTGTTATACTCAGTGGTAGCTACATGGTTATGCACCTGCAGTTACATCCAGCTCAAGACCTATCTTGTGTACACTGCTTCCTTGAAAAATCGTCCCACAGCCCCCACTCTAAAACCGTGCCCACACATCAGTCTCCACACCCTTGCCGTTAAAGCTGCAATGAGTGCAACTCGCTGATGGGCTCAGATGCACCAAGTACACTCGTTCGCTGGCCTCATCGCGCCAATGCCAGCCTTATTCTAAACGGGGACGAAAAAACAGTGCGGCAAACATTACACTGTGGTACGCAACGCCCCAGCATTGGCACAATTGATGCTGAATTCCAAGTAAGCTAGTTTTCAAACACGGATGATGACATTAGTTCCTGCCTACTCTACTCACTGTGTTGGCCTTGCCCTGTTCGGCCGCACGCTGCTCCGCCTTTCGTTTTGCCTCGAGCAGGAAGTGCACCACATCCGGATGGTCACCCTGCTCAGCATACTTGAGGGGAGTTCTCCCGCTCTGATACGATGCTCAATTAATGGCAAGGTAAAGCATAAGGTTTACATTTAATTGGAGCATCAGGGCCGGCTTGCCATGGACAGCTAGAAAAACCAGGGAAGAGGGGACTGGCAAAGCCACATAGTCCTACCAGAAATGTGGCGCACCTATGATGCCAAGGTAGCTAACCGGAATCCAGGTAGCCCACGCCTTGCCAGCCTTTCCTTCTGCTCCTGCTCCAATCCTCTTCCTCAACAACTCCTTCCCCGCTGGCGCAGTCAACCAATCGACCAACTGACTATACAGCTGACTGGCAAGTCGACCTGAAGACCACTGGCTTTTTGCTACTTTTGTGCCCTAACGACTAGGAATGGGTGTTCGATTGGGCCAAATCTGGCTACTTGGCCAATTTTTCCCAAGCAAAAAAAGCCTTGGTGTGCAGCCTGGTGGTGGGCTTGGACCTGCACAAGACCCATCCACATCTATACTTGTCTACCGCGTTTATCAGTGCCGGTGGCCACTAAGTCCAGCACACGCTAGTAGCATGCACACAGTCTTCCCAGATCAATGTTACGTATGGCCACATATCTCCATAAAACTTGATCTGCCGATGCACATGGGATGCTCATCTTTCAAAGGTGTTTCTGTCTATCTGCCAGGCGAGGCTAACTGTTCAAATAGTAGTATACTATAGTAGAGTACAACTACTATAACATGAAGCCATGAACATGATTGCTGTTTGACTGACAATATTTTTTCATGAGAGCCATTAAGAAACACAACCGCTGTATGCAGCTTCCTAACTGAGTTAGTAGACCTACTTGGCTCTTGGTGTCCACGTCCATCCCCATGTCCTCCACAAAGTACTTGACCACCTCCAGGCGTCCGCAGAAAGCCGCCTTGTGAAGCGCGTAGTCCCCAAACTGTGTTACATGCGTGGGGACATTGCACGCAGGAGCAAGCAACGTGCACAAGTCATCGCCAGAGAAGCATGAGCATGCAACAAGCCCAGAACAGGTTTGCTTCTTTCATGATCTTCGATATGCTACTGTTTACGTAGTAGTATATAGGTTTTTAGATATGGCAGTATCCTCACCGCATCACTGGTATCCACGCTGATCCTGTTGTCCTCCACCAGGTACTTGACAAGTCCCAGGTGACCATTGAAGGTGGCGTAGTGGAGCGCATTGCGTCCCACCTGTTTGGCGCGAAAGAGCGATAAAAACGACGGAAGCAAATGTGGCAGTTCTCACACAAGGTATTCAAAACTAGAATCTGGAAAAAGCACAGCATGTTGCAGCCTTGTCAAGAATCAGTCATAACCACCCATACTACCATACCCAGCTTGTTTATTCAGCACAAAACACTTACGAAGCCTTTTGTGTCCAAGTCGACCTGTCTCTCCTCCACCAGGTACTTGACCACCTCCAGGTGGCCGTGGTAAGCAGCTCTGTGAAGCGCATTGTCGCCGAGCTGTGAACATGGCAGAGGATGGGGATGCGAGAGACCCCAGACAGTGCAGACGGAGGGCATGACCAAGCAAGCAGGGAAAATGAGAAGGGGAGATGAGGGATGCATTTCCTTTGCACGAGCTTTCGCATAGTATGTCCGACAACGGGTAATGTGTGCAGATACTTGTCTACAAGATAACATTTGCTGCTCTTTCACGCAATTGCAAGTGCAAAGGCTAAAAGTTCTGAAAGTAGTAAAAGGACTTTGGGTGTTTCTTCTTTTTTGTTGATGTTGCCGACTCTGCTTTTACCTTGTAACAAGCAGTACTGTGTTTTCCGCGGAAACCCACACCTGGGTTAAAAAGTAAGCTTGCCTTGTCTTTGCTGCTTGCGTCAACCCCCTTGACCTCCACCAGATGCGTGACCCGCTCTAGGTCGCCATTTGCAGAGGCCTGGAAAAGCTCTTCCTGGATTGAAAGAGGTGCCTGCAAATCACAGGAAGCAGCAATGTGCCAACCCCAAACATTACCACCAGCCCCAAATATATCCATTCTGGCCCATGCTGAAAGACTGCCGTGCGTGTGAGCCCACCATGCTAACAGCTGGCCAGAGCTTACAAAGCCTTGTATAAAGAGTAAGTACATGCAAGAATCGTGGCAAAAATACATTTGCAGGTGTTCATGCCATAGCTAATTTACATGCCGTAGGTGATCTCACACATGCTGATCTCTCAGGGGCCCATAAAGGGTGGGACCACTTGCAGACCAGGAGGCGCAGAATAAGCAGGTTCTATCTAATGCCAGTCTCAGCACACCATCGGGTATGGCATACGGATTGGCATCTCACGCCATCCTGGCCTCCGCCGCAATCTTCTCATTCATGTATTTGTTATCTCATGGCTGAGCAGATGGTATGGCAGGTAGGTAAAAGAGCACACCACATATGTATTGGTGCACTCAGTACCTGGCATATCAAAATGTATGATATAAACACATGAATATTACAGAAACCGCAGCAAGAACACCTTCAGAGGGAAAAAGTGCCAGTATTGTTAGGGGGGAGTTGTACCCGCTGCCTTTCAGCATGTGAACATGTGACTACATTTGAGAATGATTATGCGAGTTATGGCCACTGCTGGGTGGGAAAAGGCCGCGGCTGCGGTGGAGCACCCATTAGCACCTCGGTCGGACTCACCGCAATCGGCTTGCCCTGTTCCGCCGCTGGCTGCCCCGCCTTCCACTTGGCCTCGCGCAAGAAGTGCGCCACATCCGCGTGAGAGCCTGCCTCAGCTCTATCGATGGGAGTCTTACCAAAGGTCTGGTTTATCGATCGGCAACATAGTCAGGAGAAATCGTGTGCCGCATGTGCAATGGCACGTCAGAGGGCAGGAGGGGCACAACAGGGGCCGGGGCCATGAAGAACAGAGTGGATTTACATTACGTGCTGAAGGCATGCAAGCAAGCCATGCAGATGGCCACTGAACTAGCTAACAAGCAAGCAATAAAACAAGCAAGCATTGAAGCAAGCAGGCATTAGCAGGAGATCAAGAAACAATTAAACATAGAAACAAAGAACACAGAGTCAAATAGGCAAGTGGGAAAGCATGCACAAATCACAACAAGCCCAAACAGCTATCACCCTCGCCAGCCACGCAAAATCACGTACCTGGTCCTTAGTTACCATGCTCATCCCCTTGTCCTCCACCAGGTACTTGACCAGCTCCAGGTGGCCGCATTCGGCAGCATAGTCGAGAATAGTTAGCCCAACCTGTTGGGTAGATTCAAAAATGCAGAACACAGCAAGTAGCATCCACAAGCCCATGCTAAGGTATCCAAATAGCCAGAAAACTTGAATTAAGCGCCCTGATAAACAAACAGACAGATTTCTATCAGTAACTAGGCTTAAGCACTTACGCAGCCCTTGGTGTCTACGCTCATCCTCTTGTCCTCCACCAGGTACTTGACCAGCTCCAGGTGGCCGTTGTAGGCAGCCTTGTGCAGGGGTTTGTCCCCACCCTGTTGTGCGCAACGTGGCAGAATACCACAGCCAGTGCCATCCATAAGAAAAATTACGAGCATCAAGCATGTCATAGCCGGATTTACCGAACAAATGCTCCTGAAGAGGGTCATAGCCCTACGCCCCATGTGCGCAGCAATGATCCCAAATGAAGAATGAATGCTATGCTTACATTGTTCTGAGCGTGCAGGTCCCCCCCTTTCTCATGAACCAGGTACTTGACCACCTCCAGGTGGCCGTGGAAGGCAGCGTGGTGGAGCGGTGTGTCCCCAAGCTGTTGCGGTACAAAGAATTGCCGACCAGAGAAGGCAGCGTCCCCAGGTTAGTGCCAAGGCATCCCAGCCCTCAACATGAGGTAGCATAGGTCTGGACTGTTTCTTCATGTTGCCTCCCAGCAATCGCCACAATCACCGCCATGAATGAAAAACACCACTGGTGCTCTACGACAGTGAAGCTGCTGCTGCTGCTTGTCAGCAATATCAATCACTGCCACAATATCCACCGCCTGTGCTCGCCACACCATGTGCCAACGTTGCCTGCATGGTAAGGAACTGCACCTCTAAGCTCGCACCCCAAAGTTTCCCCGCACTCCATTATCACGCAAATCAGTGTGGGATGCTGGTGGGATCAATGCTCAGAAAAAAGGCCGCAGGGATGACAATCTCCTGTTCACTTCCAAGTACTAGTCTGTTATATGTCTTGGTAGCCAGTATATCACGAGCCTCCAACAATCGGTTACAAAAAACCTGTGCCTAATGCCACTTCTGCAAATACCCTTCACGTATGCAAACACCCTTCACTTAGTCATCCAGGCAAACAGACACCAACTACTCGATGGCCCGCACGGGGAAATCCAGGCTTTCAGCTACGCCTCGCCTCGCTGCTGGTCGTGTAAGGGCCGTCGCGATGTTGCTCTGTGAAACGTCCTAATCTGCATGTCTGGACTACACGTTGAGTTTCAAGACGCTGCTCTGGCAGGTTGTTACCTGGAATATCGGGAGCTCGCAGAGTTCTTGTCGAACCAAGCAAATAAACGAAGTAGCAAGATGTTTGCGGACCGTCCACTGAGCAAGGACCACGTACATAGTCCTTGGAGTCCACGTTCACTCCCTTGTCCTCCACCAGGTACTTGACCACCC